>JAVSCE010010033.1:0-58878 GCA_032199065.1 Smutsia gigantea
GGTCCTTCCACTCCTGGTGAATGTTCTCAGAGGCCCCACTGCATCTCCAGTCCATCCTGCTTTGGGCTGTGGGAAATCTGTCCCACGGGTCTGTGCCTGACAGAGCCCTAATGGAAGGCTTGGTCCTCCTTCCCTCCTACACTGTGGAGTTCCCATAGGTATGGCAGATCAAGGGGAGTTCCTGGCTATGTGTTAATCCCTAAAGTCAGAAAGCCTTTGACCCCAGGACTCAGAGCACTCTAGGGCAGTGTGGCCAAAGGCCACATGCCAGCCCCCTAAGTCTCAGATGTATCTCAGAAAAATACCACTACACTTTCCCACAACAAAATGTTTCCAGTCTCCTCAAGTCTCCATCTTCCAAGCATCTCTTCTTCTTGGGTAAGTAAGTGCACTGACTTGGCTGAGGCACTAGGAAACCTCTGTGGGCTCAGTGCCTACAAGGGCAAATTGTCCCCCCTCCTGCCCGAGGTTGCATATATGAGCCTGGACATGGGATGCAGATTTCTCAGACCATCTTCTCTTAATCGCTGCCTGTTCCATCAATATCCCTAACCAGTAACTACTCCTATCTTGGAAGGGAGATAGTTTCTCCGACTTCCATGCATGTGGAGGCTACATTCTTCAGGTTCACAGTTCAAAGGTCATTCATTGTCTACAGTGAGAAATAAAAAAAAAACGAGGAAAAAGAGGGGAAGGGACATGATCAAGAGACCAACGTGGAGGGAAGAAGGAAGATGGCAATTGCAGAGAGTGACCCACATACCCTCTACTTACTTTCCCTTTCTCTCCCTCCCTCCCCATTCCTCCCTCTTGTCCTCCTCCTGTTTTCCAATGTGAGGTTTATTATTATTTAGGTATGGTGAGGCCAGCAGATCAGGAGGTGATTGCCATTGAAAAGACAGTTCCCATAGGAGTGAGTACTCACTCCTGTGACACTCAGTTCCCAAGAGGAGTGAGTATACCATGCCTTGCAAGGCCACATGGGGAAGCACCAGGGTGAGTCAGAGGCAGACAGAGTGAGGGGAAAGCATGGGTGACAGCCTACATTGTAGTTTTCATGGGAAGGAATAGGTGAGGCAAGGTGAGCAGGATTAGGAGTGATTAGTTTGAACCATTCCAGTGGGCTATGGGTTGTTGGGGCTGCCCCAGGTTGTCTGGTACTTGGCCCTCTGTTGATTGAGGCAGAGGATATTGACTTCATGTGTAAAAGTCAATAAGGATGTTGGCTGGAGATACTAACTTGGGATTGGTTGGTTTGCATGTGAAAGGTCCACTCTCTCCAGCACTTCCCGCACCACCCAGAGGCATCATCCGACTTACCAGCTGACAGACCATTGACAAGTGGCACATTCAGCAACTAGAAAGATGTTAACAGTCTTGCAAGTGAAAAAAATAATGTATGATCTCTTTTTCTTATTTATAAATATATAGTAACAGTAAGAATATCTGGAGGAAATTCACAAAAATGTGACTTACTCTAAAAAGAAACTGTTGATGCATGCAGTAAGCTGATTAATCTCCAGAGGATTCTGTTGACTAAGGAAAGCCAATCTCAAAAGGTCACATACTGTATGATTCCATTTATATGATATTCTTGAAATGACAAAATTAAGGAAGTGGAAAACACAGACTAGTTGTCTGGGGTTCAGAGGGGGGAACGGGTGACAAGTGGGTGCCAGTATAATAGGATAACATGAGGGATCCCTGTGATGATGGAAAACGTTCCTTATCTTGACTGCATCAATGTTCATATCCTGGTTGTGATACTGTATTAACTTGGGCAGGATGTTAGCACTGGGATAAACTGGGTAATGGGTACACTGGATCCCTGTATTATTTCTCACAACTGCATGTGAATCTGAGACAGGGAAGTGACCGAGGGCAGCCCCTGTCCGGTAAGAGTAGGATACAGGCCCATGGAAAAAGACAAAACCTTGCTGAGGCTTCAGGAATGTAAAGGAAAAAAGATGCTTGTGGTTAAAACAATGTGTAGGGAAATTCCACCCAAAACCCAGTGATATGGAACAGTTTGCTGACCATAGTCACATAAGCCTATGAGTTTAAAATAAAAGTGAACTTGAATGTGATTAGTGAAAACATAGCTAGCATTCTGGAGTGGACCTACAGACAACAGATAGCTTACCTCCCTCGCCCATGCAACAGGCATAAAACCCCAGACATGAGTCCGTAAGCGGCAGCCGTACTTCTCCTTCTGTATTTTCCTTTCTGTGAATAAAAACCTTTTCTCCTGCTTGCCTATCTTGGGTATTTGTGAAGTTCATTGTTCATCTCCGCAAACAAGAATCCCGATGTCCTCTTTTGGGGGCTCATCCAGGGTCCTTCAGAGGCGACTATCGACATCCATACTTCTTTTCCTTCACTTTACTGATACCAGGACTCCCTCTGTGACGCACAACATCAGGCGCCCCTCAGCCACTTAAATGGGATCATCCCAGCAGCAGATCTCAAGTCTCAAGCGATAAGTTCCCCGTGTCTCCCTTAGTGCGTCCCCCGTCTCCCCTGGGAGCCGGGAAAGTCCACTGAGCAGGGCCCAGGATTCTCTTTCAGAGGCTCTACCTGGATGCAAGGGCTGATGGATGCAAGTGGGTAACTGTGAGAGTCTAGGCTGAGGCTGCACCTCAGCGACCTCTCAAAGGTCTACTTGTCTGAACTCAGACAACTGCCATAATGGGTATCCTATGGAGTAGTCTTCTCTGTTCTTTCATCTTGCCTCGGACCACTCTGGCCCTTGTGGGAGGTGCTTCCTTACTTTGTTCTCCCTTTGTATGCTTTGACTCAACTGAACTTCACAGAACCCGATGATCTCACCACCGTCAGGTAGGCTGCAGACGCTCTTGCTCTTGTCTTTGCTCGTACATTCACTTTATCTTGGAGGCATTTTTATGGGCACCTGTTGGCCACTTAAACATGGTTAGGGCAGGCCACCAGCCTCAAAACTCAGGAGAAAGGTTTCCCAGCACCCACAACCCCTTGATCCCCTGCCTCCAGACAGGAATGTCAAGGAGCAGCTGAGCAGACTTTCTACTTTCCTGTCCTAATCTGGGGACTTCGAGAGCAGACTAGACTAGTACACAGTAGTCATTGGATCTCGGCTCCAGCTGATTTAACCAATGACAAAGAAAACCTCCGGCTAGGCTGCTGCCTGTACAATTGTCGCAGATTACCCCGACCTCTTACCTTGTAGGACAGACATTCTACAGAGGACAACTAGTAGGATAATCCCCCAGCAGGGGCAGGGACTGGTTCTTAGAGTCATCTGCTCCCACCCTGACAGCTGTCATTGGCACCCCTGCTCCCCCTTTGACTTGTGGTGCTGGCCAGATTCCACCACCTCCTCTTTGGAGGCAGTTCTCTTTGGGCTCCACCACTTTCTCCACTGTAGCATGGAGGAAGTTCGAGAAGTGAGTCGCCCCTTCTGCCCTTTGCACGGGCCCGAGATCTCACCCACACTGTGCACCTTGTCCTCCTAGATCGGACTTCAGTAGGACTCAAATTGTCCTATCCCCTGCAATGTTTGGGAGGTTTCCCCAGAGCTAGGGAGGTCAGAGTCCAGTGAAGGTGAAGGTCAGAGTCCAGCTGGAGAGGAACCACCAGGGGCTGGTAGAATTGTGTGTAAGACATCCGGATATGTGAACACTGCACTGAGGAAATCCACCACCAGTTTTGTGCCTCTGTGTTCCATGCAGAAGCACGCAAGCAGAGGATTCTAGTCTGGGTCAAAACTCCAAAAGGCAGTAAGGAATGGTGACACAAGTATAAGCCCACAAAAACTGATGTCCCGCACCTCCTGCCTAGTGGAGTAGGGGATGGGTAAGGATACGGCCACGCTGGTAAAGGAACACTAGGGTCTATTGCAGTCGGGGACCACAAAAATGAGAAACCGAGTCAGAATGACGTTTAATGCAGAGGGCTTAGACTTCCTCTTGAGACTAAGTTACAGCAAGCAAAAAGACAGGATTATAGGATGAGTTTTATCATCAAGCTAAACAATTGCAATCTAATCCTCTTAAAGTTTCTCTTATGTCTTGTCAAGTCTTCGGGCCACGTGAGTCTCAGGGTGTGTTCCTTATCTGGGTTTGCCTCAGAACGGACCCCGAGAACTGTTTGCAGTCCCTGTCACACCAACTGTTTGCAGTCCCTGTCACACCGCTCATGACTCATACCAGATTCTTTTCTCTTACATTGGTTTTGGTTATAGATTAAGCTTAAGCAGGAACTAAATTACAGCGAGGTTAACTGCTGGGGTATCTACAAGGGTCCAGCACGTCTGAGGGCATGAACTGTCATTGTCCACCTTGCCTCCTCGCTGTGAGAGGGGGACAACCCGATGAGAGAAGTAGAGAACCAGGTGCTGGATGCCTGTTCCTGCTTTCTCTTCGAGATGGGAACAACCTTGTCAAGCCTAAAGTCAGGCACCCCGCTGATGTGTAAACTGAGGAATTGGGAGCATTTTGATTATCAGACTCTGAAAACAAGCACCTAATCTTCTGCACACAAGTCTGGCCTCAATACAAACTGCCTGAAGGAGAGGCCTGGCCCCCTGAGGGACGTATACAATACAGATGAGATCTTGCAGTTAGATTTGTTTTGCTGCAGGGAGGTTCTTTTTCTGTTTTGCTTTTTTCCTCCTCCTTTTTCTTCCTCCTCCATTCTTTATGTATTAGGTATCATATTCTGTACTGTTTATCTATCCCTTGATTGACTTTGGGGATAGTTAATTTAATTTTGCATTTTCTTAGTAATTAGCTGTTCTACTTTCTTTACTGTGGTTTTATTACCTTTGGTGACAGCTATTAAACCGTAGGAACACTTCCATCTATAGCAGTCCCTCCAAAATACACTGTACAGATGGTTTGTAGGAAGTAAATTCTCTCAGCTTTTGCTTATCTGGAAATTGTTTAATCCCTCCTGAAAATTTAAATGATAGCATTGACGGATAAAATATTCTTGGTTTGAGGCCCTTCTGCTTCATTGCATTAAATACATCATGCCACCCCCTTCTGGCCTGTAAGGTTTCTGTTGAGAAGTCTAATGATAGCCTGATGGGCTTTCCTTTGTATGTGATCTTATTTCTCTCTCTGGCTGCTTTTAATGGTCTGTCCTTATCCTTGATCTTTGCCATTTTAATTACTATATGTCTTGATGTTGTCTTTCTTGGGTCCCTTGTGTTGAGTGATCTGTGCACCTCCATGGCCTGAGAGACTATCTCCTTCCCCAGATTGGGGAAGTTTTCAGCAATCACCTCTTCAAAGACACTTTCCATCCCTTTTTCTCTCTTCTTTTTCTTCTATTACCCCTATAATGTGAATATTGTTCCGCTTGGATTGGTCACACAGTTCTCTCAATATTCTTTCATTCTTAGAGATCCTTTTTTCTCTCTGTGCCTCACCTTCTTTGTATTTCTCTTCTCTAGTTTCTGTTCATTTATTGTCTCCTCCACCATATCCAATCTGCTTTTACACCGTCCACTGTGCTCTTCAATGATTGGTTCTCTGACCGTAATTCATTCCTGAGTTCTTGAATATCTTTCCGTTCCTCTATGAGCAGGTTAATAATTTTCATTTTGAACTCCCTTTCAGGGAGAGTCATGAGGTCAATATCATTTAAATTTTTCTCAGGAGTTGTATTAGTAAGTTTACTCTGGACCAGGTTTCTTTGGCATTTCATGTTTGTGTATGGCACGCTCTAGTGCCCAGAAGCTCTACTCTCTGGAGCTGCTCAGCCCCTGAAGCAATGTTGGGGATTGCAGGGGAGTGGTACTGGTGCCTTGGGGGAGGAAAGAGCTGTTTCCTGCTTCCCTGCTTCTATGCCTGTCCCTACTGCCTGAACCAGTGGGCTGAACACACAGGTAAAAGCCTCTGTGGTTTGCGTTTTTAGTTGCTGTAGACAGATCTTCCCTCTGGCTCTGCTAATGCAAGGGTAGGGTTTCCCAGTTTGCAATCCCGATGTGGCTGGCCAGGAGAAATGCGCAGTAGTCTGCCTGTCACAGAAGGGGTTCTTGGAGCTGTGTAGCCAGCCATGGAGCTGGAGCACCTGAAGATCGTGAAAGCTCCCAATCTGCTGGGAAGAGTGCATCTGGACAATTTTGTCTGCCTGTCCTTTCTCCTGAGCAGTAAGCTCTGTGCAATCCTTGCCCCTTTAGCAGCCCTCTTGCTAAGGGCTTCTTTGTTAGGAAGTGTCTCAGACTGCCTGCCTTTTTTTGTCCCAGAGCAGCTGGATATGGATCCCTGCTTTCCACAAGCAGCTGGAATCTTAGTCTCTCCAGGAATTCTGCCTGTCTTAGCTTTCCAACTCCCTAATTATGAGAGTATCATGCAAGCACCATAAAATGAAGGTTTGTGCTCCCAGAGAAGATCTCCAGAGTTAGGTATTCAGCAGTCCCAGATCTCCATTCCCTCCCTGCTCTATTCCTCTTCCTCCTGCGAGTGAGCTGGGGTGCGGGAAGGGCTTGGATCCCACAGGACCACAGCTTTAGTATGTAACCCTTTTCCATGAGGTCATCTCTTGTCCCCAGGTGTATGCAGTTTGTTGCAGTCCTCTTTCCTGTTGCTCTTTCAAGAGTAGTTGTATTAGTTATATTTTCATATTTTATGCGGTTTTAGGAGAAAGCCTCTGTCTCATCTCACACTGCCATCTTTAATCCTCCCTCCGGGATGAGAAATTTCAAGATCGTTTTGAACCTTCTGTCAATTGAGCAACCTCCTCCCCTAAATTCCTGCCAAGTCGCCATCAATCTTCTGCCCCACTGCTGATACCAGGGATAGGATCTGTTCCGACAGCACCGAGGTCTATCCACCTGTACTGTCCTCTCTCTGCACGGCAATCATGGAGGGGTCTTCAGTGGCCTCTGTCTCCCTTACAGGGATGAGCCGGAGCAGGAACTTCTTTCCACAAGTGTCCTGCATGTGTAGCATTCCCAGCATTTCATGGGGTCTGGCTGGCTGTGTGTGGCTATCTTCTCCAGAGCCGGCCACCCCACATGTTCCCAGGGCAACGGGGAACAGCTCCAGAGGCTCAGCCCATCTGCCTTCAGGCCAGCCCTGCCTGAGGCTGTGGTGTTCACGAGAATTACCGCGGTCTCGTCAGACTGCAGGGCTGTGTCAGACGCCATCATTTGAAATCTTCAGGCCAGTAGGTCTATGTTGCTCTGAAGAGACCAAAACAGAGAAGGGGATCCATTCAATGAGAAAGGCAGCTCTTATTTCAGTGACAGGTGTTCGGCCACTCTCAGGATTTCCTGCATGATTTAGAAAGCTGAGGACCATTTCCAGGTTCCATTCTGTGACTTCTGGACCATGGAGGAGAAGCCCTTCATTTGTCCCACTAACTAAAAAGCCACACTCCCTTTATTGGCTTTATAATGTCTCTTCAGCTTTGTCTATATTTAACTCCTCTGCTGGCCACTGAGAGAACAAGACACTTGATGCTGTAATAGAAGAACAAAATGTGAGGACAGTGAACCATCATAAGAGCATATAGGGGGTCCTGCCAGGAAGCAACATTTTAAGTTGAGAAATGGTTCACAGCAAAAGCGTCCCCTTTTCCTCCCTCCTTCCCCAGTCACACTTGACACGTTAAGGAAGGTATATACCTAGGGATACTTTCCCTAGGGGAAAAAAAAGAAAGGGTTACATGGTTTGCTTCTTTCAAGTGCTTGCAACTGCTAAGCAGTCTCCTCTCAGGTATCAGAATCACATAATGGAGTTTGAGATCCCACTCCCACCCCGGAAAAGGGTAGAACCAGCCCTTCAAGGACAGAAGGCCTAGCTCTGCCTTGTCCTGAGCCTTGTGAATCCCCTGGCCTTTGATACCGAATCCCAAGTATCCTTGAGATGCACTCTTACCCCTGGGGCCCCCACCTATTCTGCAGCTGGCCCACAGCAGTTTCCACTTCCAGCGAGTTTCCTGTTCTCAGCCGTAGTGATAGAGATGCTAGACTGGTGTTCTTGGTCTTCATTTTGCATGAGGAAGTCTTGGTCTTCTGCATGGTGTGATCTGCCTTCCTGTCCCTCCTCTTCAGGAGAGCAGCGGAAAGTATTAGAAGGGGCGCTGCACTCCTGTTCCTGTGTGGTGGGAGGGAAGGTGGTGGATACATTTAAACAAAGTGGCTATCATGGCTGCTAAGAGATGCGGGCTCTCAGTAGAGTCTGGCCTGCTTCACATCCACTTTTCTAGGGCCTGAAAAAGTCTGCGTACTCGCAGGAGGATGTCTTCCTGCCAAAGTGTTTCTGGTCTACCACCAAAATGCTCTTGTCTTGATCCTCCTCCGCCTCCACCTCCTCCTCCACCTCCCCCCAATCTCCTCCTCACCTCCTCCTCCTCCCTCTCATCCTCTTCTTCCTCATTCTTGCTCTTCAGCCAAGAAAGGACACGATAAAAATGCTGGCAGCTGAAGCCCTCACTGTATGCATGCTCTACGTGGTCCTGCAGGACTTCCAAGCTGGGGAAAACCCGGCAGCAGCCCAGGCACCTGAAGCAGCTGTCCAGGGCCCCCAGGCACTCAGGTGTCTTGGCCTTGGAGCACTCCTCCTGGGCTGGAGGCTCCACTGCACAGCCAGCCTGCTCCCTCCCCTGCGGGGCTTTGCTATCCAAGCTGGACTCCCTGTCAGTCAGGAGTTCCTGTGTAGACAAGGGGCTGGATGTTTTCTGGGTCTCTTCAGAGAAAGCAAGTTCTTCTGTTTTGGTCTTCTTTGAGGTGTGCTCCAAGCCTTCCACCCTATCCCACGAGACAGCCACGCCTCTTTTTATCTGGACATGCCTGTAGTAAATTTCCACCTCCTCCTCCACCTCCACCTCCACCACCACCTTCACCTCCCCCGCCAACCTCCTCCTCACCTCCTCCTTCTCCTCCTCCTCCCTCTTGTTCTCTTCTCCCATATTATGGCTATTTAGCCAAGAAAAGACATGCTGGCAGTTGGAGCACTGCTCCTCCTCCTCCTCCTCCCTCTCTTCCTCTTCGTCCATATTGTAGCTATTCAGCCAAGGAAAGACCCACTGGCAGTTGGAGCACACATTGTATGCATGCTCCACGTGGTCCTGTGGGACCTCCGAACTGGGCAAAACCTGGCAGCAGCCCAGGCACCTGGAGGCATGGCCCAGGGCCCCCAGCCACTCAGGCATCTTGGCCCTGAAGCTCTGGGCTGGAGGCTCCACTGAACTGCCAGTCTGCTCACTCTCCTGCAGGGATGTGCTATCCCAGCTGGACACCTCGTCAGTGTCAGAGTCCCGTGGAAACAAGTGGCTGAATGTTTCTTGGGACTCTTCAGAAAAAGCACATTCTTCTATTTTGTTCTTCTTTGAGGCGGGCTCCAAGACTTCCACCCTACCCCATGAGACAGCCACACCTCTTTTCATTTGGACACGCCTGCAGTAAATTTTCGGGATGCTTGCCGTCCCCATGGGTTCTGAAGACAGAGAGAATTTACTCTGCTGAATCCCACAGAGTGGAAAGAGTGGGAGGAAGCTTTCTGTTCCTCCCACACCTGGGGGTGAGGCAACTCAAGAGGCTCAATACAAAGAATATCCTGACGCAACCAAGGCATTACTCGTCCTTCACCTCGTCCTGACAAATTTCCAGCATGAGAAAATGAGAGTAAATGTGTGAGGTCTGTCAGAGTTGAGATGGTCATGAGAATATTCCTATGTGGGCACATGGCCTGGAAGCACATACATATGTGAAAACACAGAATGCTGGGTGACGTACATTTCATCTGAGGTATGTGTGTGGTGTGATTTTGTGGGATTGAAGGTGTGCAGGTCTATATATGTTCTGGGACATCCCTGGTGAGTGTCTCTGACATTGGAAAGGGGGTGGTGAATGACGGTGTACATGTGTGTGTGCGGTGCGACAATACACGTGAGCAGGGGTGGTACATGTTCTTATTGTGAAACAGTTAAAGATGGAGAGTGTCGGAGGAAGCGCGCTTGAGCTTCCCAGAAGGGCAGCTCTCTGAAGGGCTGAAGGTTTTGTGGGTGAAGTGGTCTGGGGAATAGAAAGACTGTGTGTGAAAGTGCATTGATTTCAGGGCATATGAGTTCTTGAGTGCTTAGGCTAGCTCTAATGAGGGAGGCAAGCTGTCTGTGTGAAAGGGTGCGCATTATTTATGGGTGAGTGTGTAGACAGCAGAGTCTGAGAATGACTGCATGAGGAGGGAAGGTGGAAGTGTCTATCTGTGTAATGCTTGTAGAGAACGGGAAAGACGCATCTGGAATGAAAGCATGTGTATATGAGAGAAAAAGAGAAAGGAAGGAATAATAGAGCCATATCTGGTATGAAGGAAATAGGGTGTGTGTGTGTGTGTGTGTGTGTGTGTCAGTGTATGAGTTTGTGCTGATCGGAGAGAAGACTTTGTCATTGAATTCCCACACTATTATCAGCACAGCCCACTCTCTCACTCACAGCTGACCCACTGTTCACGTGGGGAGCTACCATATCTTGAAAGTACACCCCAAATTGTCCCCTTGGGAGAGGCCTCAGTCTTAGTTCCTCTGCCCTGAAGCCCTTTCCTGTTTTTAAAGTGAAAGTGAAATAAGTAGCGGTTGGGCTGAGCCAGCTCAGCTATTCATCCTGTCCAACCTTTCTGATCTTCCTTACCATCCTCAGCAGCAGCACAAAGGTTTCCTGGAGAGGACACACAGGAGCAATACTCAGAGACAGAGGACTCTTCTCCTGGTGTGTGACTGCAGTCTGATACCATCACATGTTCCTCTGGCTCTAGAGAATTCTCAAATTCTGAGGAATGGAATACAAAAACACAGATGTGGCAATTTCTGGGATCTATATCCATTCAAAAGACATGTTGAGTGGATAATCATGTTAGGCAATGAAACCCTTCCCCATGAAATTAAGCATTTGAAATTTCTCTGGCTCCAAAATATAATTAAACAATTATGAAACTTATGTGTAGTAGATGTCAGTGATATTGGGTATCGTGTATGTGAAATTTCGAAAGATGGATACTGAATATCAAAAACTAGTGACTACAATTGGATATTAGCTCCTCCTCCCTCTCCTGGTCTCCCTCTTCTTCCTCCTCCTGCCCTTCCTCCTCCCCCTCCTCAGGCTCCCCCTCCTCCCCCTCCCCATCCTCCTCGTCCACCTTCGCCTAGTCCTCGTCCACCTTCTTCTCCTCCTTGTCCACCTTCTCTTCCTCCTCGTCCACCGTCTCCTCCTCCACCTCGTCCTGGGAAAGGAACTTTCTGCCATTAGAAAACTAGAATAAGTGTGTGAGGTCTATCGGAGTTGAGAGGGTCATGAGAATATTCCTATGTGGGCACATGGCCTGGAAGCACATACATATGTGAAATCACAGAGTGCTGGGTGATGTACATTTTATCTGAGGTATGTGTGTGGTGTGATTATGTGGGATTGAGGGTGTGCAGGTCTATATATGTTCTGGGACATCCCTGGTGAGTGTCTCTGACATTGGAAAGGGGGTGGTGAATGACAGTGTACATGTGTGTGTGGTGCAACAGTACACGTGAGCAGGGGTGGTACTTGTTCTTATTGTGAAACAGTTAAAGATGGAGAGTGTCGGAGGAAGTGTGCTTGAGCTTCCCAGAAGAGCAGCTCTCTGAAGGGCTGAAGGTTTCGTGGTTGAAGTGGTCTGGGGAATAGAAAGACTGTGTGTGAAAGTGCATTGATTTCAGGGCATATGAGTTCTTGAGTGCTTAGGCTAGCTCTAATGAGGGAGCCAGAGCAAGCTGTCTGTGTGAAAGGTGCACATTATTTATGGGTGAGTGTGTAGACAGCAGAGTCTGAGAATGACTGCGTGAGGAGGGGAGGTGGAAGTGTGTATCTGTGTAATGCTTGTAGAGAACGGGAAAGACGCATCTGGAATGAAAGCATGTGTATATGAGAGAAAAAGAGAAAGGAAGGAATAATAGAGCCATATCTGGTATGAAGGAAATAGGGTGTGTGTGTGTGTGTCGGTATATGAGTTTGCACTGATCTGAGGGAAGCCATTGTCATTGAATTCCCACATTATCAGCACAGCCCACTATCTCACTCACAGCTGACCCATTGTTCACATGGGGAATTACCCTATCCTTGAAAGCACACCCCCAATTTGTCCCCTCAGGAGAGGCCTCAGTCTTAGTTACTCTGCCCTGAAGGACTTTCCTGTTTTTGAAGTGAAAGTGAAATAAGTAGGGGTTGGGCTGAGCCAGCTCAGCTGGTCATCCTGTCCAACCTTTGTGATCTTCCTTACCATCCTCAGCAGCAGCACGAAGGTTTCCTGGAGAGGACACACAGGAGAAATACTCGGAGACAGAGGACTCTTCTCCTGGTGCCTGACTGATGTCTGGGACCATCACATGTTCCTCCGGATGAGGAGAATCCACTTTAGAATTCTCGAATTCTGAGGAAGGAATAAAAAAAAAAACAATTGTGGCATTGTCTGGGATTTGTATCCATTCCAAGAAGACATGCTGAGTGGATAATCATGTTCGGCACTGAAACCATCCCCCCCCCTATGAAATTAAGCATGTGAAACTTCACTGCCCCCAAAATATATATGAAAATTGTGCGTAGTAGGTATCAGTGACACTGGGTATCTTGTATGTGATATTTCTAAAGATGTATACAGAATATCAAAAACTAGTGAATAAAATCGCATATTAGCTCCTTTCTCCTCATGAGAAATTATATAATTAGAGGACATGGGGGTACAAGTTTTAAAAGAATTCTGCATGTCTGCATGCCTGCCTATGTATCTAGATTGGTATCTATATTGATGTAGATATATAGAAAGATAAGGATGTCAATATAAACAGAGAGAGGTGTACACATACAACATTTCCACAGGGCATTCCTAGGCAGTAGCCCCAGTGCTGGAGATGTTCAAATGAAGACTTCAGACTTGCCCCAGACTCCTCCTCTGGGAACGTATTTCCGTTATTTCTCAAAGACTCTTAGCCTCCCTATACAGATCTTTGAAAAACTTCTTTCATAGGAGGCTTGCACATCCACAATACATTTCTGACTGTGTATTGGAAACGGACACCCTGGGCAGTTCTTGGACAAGGGGTCATTTATGGCCCCTGCTGAGGGAAGGGACTCAGTCCTGAGCCTGGGCCACTGTGTTGTCCCATCTCCCTGCCTGGCTCTGCCTCAGCCCCTTCTCACTGGCAGCCCACACCATGGTGAGTAAGCCTGTCTCCAGCAGAGGTGGGGCAGTGGAGTGTGTGCCAGGCTGGAGAGCATGAGCCACCAGTGACTGTAAAGAAGAAAAGCCTTTCTGCTAACCTGCCCTATTCCTGGACTTGTCTTGGTTTCACTGGTTTCAGATGGGGACTCGGCCCTGGCCTGGAATACCCTTCCTCTGGGAGCTACAGTAGTTCTGAATATGTGACTAAGTTTTCGGCAGTGCGAAGTGAGTGGCAAGGACATGTGCCCGAATGAGGCATAGGCATGAAATCCTCCTCTGTGCCCTGCCGAGTTCTTGCCTTTTCTAGCTAACTGGAATGTTGATAACCTGGGGTCTATTTGAAAGCTAATGTTAATGATAAAAAAGGTTCTATCAGCAGGGACACTTGCCCTGTTCCTTCACTTACACTAATTGTTACATAAGAAATAGATGGGTTCCTTCATGTATTAGCTACTAAGGCCTAATCTACTCCAACTAATGAATCTACTCCGTTAGTGGTATAATGAGTTTTGAGAAGCAAATAATTGGACCTGGTACATATTAAGCAAGCCATTATAATAGGAATTACTCTGTGTCTTCCCCTTGGCTTATTTATGCTGTATATGTTTGTATGTGTGAATGGGTGTCAATGTGTTTTACATGTCTCATAGTTAACACTAAAAAATATCTCTGAAGAGGCACCATTTGCATCGAAGCTGAATTGATGACAGTCTCACTTTCCAAGCCTCTCCCCAAGGCCCCACTGGGGTATCCTGAAATCCAAATGTCACGTTCTCTTCCGGAGCCACCACTGGGACCCTCGGTTTTGGTCCTGATCTGTGCCCTCCCACTACTAAGCATTGGCTCTTCCACACAGGACTTGATGACTTTTTAAACCTCACAGTCACCAGAACTATTTCAGTTTCCCATCTTTCCAGAAAGAGCCAGACTTTCTCAATTCAACCATTGTGGTTAAATGGCATTGTGTGTACATGTGCGTGCAAGTGCGTGCGTGTGTGTGTGTGTGTGTGTATCCTGCTGCTTTTCTCCGTACATTTCACAAAGGAGCCTCACATGTACATCTCTATGCTCTGAGACAATGAAACAAAGGTCTTCATGTCGGAGACAATCTAAGAAATCAATCCATTTTCTGTATGAATTCACACTCTCATCCCTGCAACTCCAATTTTAGGTACTCAAACTTTTTCCTAATTTTCCACTTACCTCTTTGAGCCACACTTTGTTCTTTAACTGGAAAAAATATAATTGGAAAACTTATAACAATACCCATTACGTAACGAATGCCCTCAGTTTTGTAAAAAGGAAATAAAGGGAAATACATTATATAAGAAAAATATAATTGGAAAATATAATTGGAAAACTTATAACAATACCCATTTACTTAACAAATGCCCTCAGTTTTATAAAAAGGAAATAAAGGGAAATACATTATATAAGAAAAATCACACTAATCGGTCACATCTGTGATACAGTAACCCAGAGCATCATGATATAGAGAACACAGATCCTACGCCACAGAGGCAAGGACCTAGTCACAGGAACCTCCTCTTGACCCTCAGTTTATCTGATCCCTTAGAAAGACTGGCACACCCACACCTTTTCCTCCCTCCCGCCTTCCTGCCCTTTCTCTCACATAAGTAGGAATCCTCGCTCCTTTTTTTCTTTACAAGATGGTTTCTAGATCCCCAATGCTCAGACAATATCACTGACACACACCTCCTGACATCCTGGCAGCTTTGGGGGAACGTGTGCTTTCAAGATGCTTCCTTTTTCGTTTGCGCTTCATGGCTCAACGCTTCAGAGAGTGACTAAAATCAGGTGCCTTCCTCCCTGGAACTCCGCTGCCCGAGGTTCAAGCGATGACCGCCAAGAATCAGCTCAGTATATTCAAGAACAACAAACAACTGGAGAGGCTCTCTCCTCACTCACTCACTCTCTCACTGGCCCCGCCGGTGCTTAAATACACCAGTAGGGCCATTATGATGCAAGGAAGACAGAGTTCCCTAGCATTCTGACACGTGCATCACATCAGAGCAAACCACTGATGCGGGGGATCCCTTTTACCCAACACAAACTCTACCATCAACTTCAGTTTTTATCTTGCACTTCATATCAAAACTTGAGAACCAATGATGTGGATTAAACAAAAGACAGTTACTTTGTTACTTTATGTATCTAGGGTAACCACATTACTAAATCTCACCAAGGGTGAGGATAAGGCATTACCTGAGAGAACCAGGCTTAGACCCATGCCTGCCCCATAGAACATGGTAACTGTCAGATATTAGCAGTACCATATAACTTATGTACACACCTAAGTTATATGGGAGGTGCATGTGTATAGTGGGTTTGTGAACACCTTGTGATTCCATACAACTCCAACATTTATTGAATTTTCCCCACTATAGGGAACAGGCTCATGTATATCAACAATCCACTGTCTCTTCTGCCACTCTTTTCCCCATCACTTCCCCAGAGCCTTTAAGGAAAGAGGAAGCCCCTGGTTTTTACATTCCATGGCTCTCCATCATGAACCCTGTGCTTGCCAAGCATGAAGTCTTCATTCCCCAGCTTCTCTTCTAGGCCCCAGTCTCCTGGAAGCAAATGGGCTCTGTACAGGGTTTGAACTCTAGTTAGCTCCATTCTACTTCCAACTTCCCACTGACTGTCCCCTCCCTGAGGGGCAATATGTATTTCCTTCAAGCTGAGCAGTTGCTCTAGAGCCAGGCCATGATCCAGCCGGCTTCAGCATTCTTTACCTCCAGAAGGTCCAGCCTCACGCTGTTCCCTCTGCATGGGCTCAGCCTCTTGCAGCCACTAAACAGTAGGCACATTTCCCAAGATATTCTCAGCCTTGTCAGCTATCGGAAAATCGCCAACCAAAAATTAGATAGTTTTACACATACCAAGTTGGTAAAAATTAGATCAACCTATACAAATGATTGTAAGGATATGGGTAAAAAAAAAGAACCTTCATGATATCCGTAGTAGATGTCTGTGATACTGGGTGTCTTGTATGTGATGTTTCTAAGGATGTATACAGAATATCAAAAACTAGCGAGTAAAATCGAATATCAGCTCCTTTTTCCTCAAGAAATTATATAATTACAGGACATGGGGTACAAGTTTCAAAAAAATTCTGCATGTCTGCCTGCCTATTTATCTAGATTGGTATCTATATTGATGTAGATACATAGAAAGATAGGGATGTCAACATAAATATAGAGAGGTGTACAGATACAACATTTCCACAGGGAATTCCTGGGCAGTAGGAAACCTTTTAACAATACCCATTTACTTAACAAATGCCCTCAGTTTTGTAAAAAGGAAATAAAGGGAAATACATTATATAAGAAAAATTACTGTAATCGGTCACATCTGTGATACAGTAACCCAGAGCATCATGATATAGAGAACACAGATCCTACGCCACAGAGGCAAGGACCTAGTCACAGGAACCTCCTCTTGACCCTCAGTTTATCTGATCCCTTAGAAAGACTGGCACACCCACACCTTTTCCTCCCTCCCGCCTTCCTGCCCTTTCTCTCACATAAGTAGGAATCCTCGCTCCTTTTTTTCTTTACAAGATGGTTTCTAGATCCCCAATGCTCAGACAATATCACTGACACACACCTCCTGACATCCTGGCAGCTTTGGGGGAACGTGTGCTTTCAAGATGCTTCCTTTTTCGTTTGCGCTTCATGGCTCAACGCTTCAGAGAGTGACTAAAATCAGGTGCCTTCCTCCCTGGAACTCCGCTGCCCGAGGTTCAAGCGATGACCGCCAAGAATCAGCTCAGTATATTCAAGAACAACAAACAACTGGAGAGGCTCTCTCCTCACTCACTCACTCTCTCACTGGCCCCGCCGGTGCTTAAATACACCAGTAGGGCCATTATGATGCAAGGAAGACAGAGTTCCCTAGCATTCTGACACGTGCATCACATCAGAGCAAACCACTGATGCGGGGGATCCCTTTTACCCAACACAAACTCTACCATCAACTTCAGTTTTTATCTTGCACTTCATATCAAAACTTGAGAACCAATGGTGTGGATTAAACAAAAGACAGTTACTTTGTTACTTTATGTATCTAGAGTAACCACATTACTAAATCTCACCAAGGGTGAGGATAAGGCATTACCTGAGAGAACCAGGCTTAGACCCATGCCTGCCCCATAGAACATGGTAACTGTCAGATATTAGCAGTACCATATAACTTATGTACACACCTAAGTTATATGGGAGGTGCATGTGTATAGTGGGTTTGTGAACACCTTGTGATTCCATACAACTCCAACATTTATTGAATTTTCCCCACTATAGGGAACAGGCTCATGTATATCAACAATCCACTGTCTCTTCTGCCACTCTTTTCCCCATCACTTCCCCAGAGCCTTTAAGGAAAGAGGAAGCCCCTGGCTTTTACATTCCATGGCTCTCCATCATGAACCCTGTGCTTGCCAAGCATGAAGTCTTCATTCCCCAGCTTCTCTTCTAGGCCCCAGTCTCCTGGAAGCAAATGGGCTCTGTACAGGGTTTGAACTCTAGTTAGCTCCATTCTACTTCCAACTTCCCACTGACTGTCCCCTCCCTGAGGGGCAATATGTATTTCCTTCAAGCTGAGCAGTTGCTCTAGAGCCAGGCCATGATCCAGCCGGCTTCAGCATTCTTTACCTCCAGAAGGTCCAGCCTCACGCTGTTCCCTCTGCATGGGTTCAGCCTCTTGCAGCCACTAAACAGTAGGCACATTTCCCAAGATATTCTCAGCCTTGTCAGCTATCGGAAAATCGCCAACCAAAAATTAGATAGTTTTACACATACCAAGTTGGTAAAAATTAGATCAACCTATACAAATGATTGTAAGGATATGGGTAAAAAAAAAGAACCTTCATGATATCCGTAGTAGATGTCTGTGATACTGGGTGTCTTGTATGTGATATTTCTAAGGATGTATAAAGAATATCAAAAACTAGTGAGTAAAATCGAATATCAGCTCCTTTTTCCTCAAGAAATTATATAATTACAGGACATGGGGTACAAGTTTCAAAAAAATTCTGCATGTATGCCTGCCTATTTATCTAGATTGTTATCTATATTGATGTAGATACATAGAAAGATAGGGATGTCAACATAAATATAGAGAGGTGTACAGATACAACATTTCCACAGGGAATTCCTGGGCAGTAGGAAACCTTTTAACAATACCCATTTACTTAACAAATGCCCTCAGTTTTGTAAAAATGAAATAAAGGGAAATATATTATATAAGAAAAATTACTGTAATCCGTGACATCTGTGATACAGTAACCCAGAGCATCATGATATAGAGAACACAGATCCTACGCCACAGAGGCAAGGACCTAGTCACAGGAACCTCCTCTTGACCCTCAGTTTATCTGATCCCTTAGAAAGACTGGCACACCCACAACTTTTCCTCCCTCCGCCTTCCTGCTCTTTCTCTCACGTAAGTAGGAATCCTCGCTCCTTTTTTTCATTAGAAGATGGTTTCTAGAACCCCAGTGCTCAGACAATATCACTGACACACACCTCCTGACATCCTGGCAGCTTTGGGGGAACGTGTGCTTTCAAGATGCTTCCTTTTTCGTTTGCGCTTCATGGCTCAACGCTTCAGAGAGTGACTAAAATCAGGTGCCTTCCTCCCTGGAACTCCGCTGCCCGAGGTTCAAGCGATGACCGCCAAGAATCAGCTCAGTATATTCAAGAACAACAAACAACTGGAGAGGCTCTCTCCTCACTCACTCACTCTCTCACTGGCCCCGCCGGTGCTTAAATACACCAGTAGGGCCATTATGATGCAAGGAAGACAGAGTTCCCTAGCATTCTGACACGTGCATCACATCAGAGCAAACCACTGATGCGGGGGATCCCTTTTACCCAACACAAACTCTACCATCAACTTCAGTTTTTATCTTGCACTTCATATCAAAACTTGAGAACCAATGGTGTGGATTAAACAAAAGACAGTTACTTTGTTACTTTATGTATCTAGAGTAACCACATTACTAAATCTCACCAAGGGTGAGGATAAGGCATTACCTGAGAGAACCAGGCTTAGACCCATGCCTGCCCCATAGAACATGGTAACTGTCAGATATTAGCAGTACCATATAACTTATGTACACACCTAAGTTATATGGGAGGTGCATGTGTATAGTGGGTTTGTGAACACCTTGTGATTCCATACAACTCCAACATTTATTGAATTTTCCCCACTATAGGGAACAGGCTCATGTATATCAACAATCCACTGTCTCTTCTGCCACTCTTTTCCCCATCACTTCCCCAGAGCCTTTAAGGAAAGAGGAAGCCCCTGGCTTTTACATTCCATGGCTCTCCATCATGAACCCTGTGCTTGCCAAGCATGAAGTCTTCATTCCCCAGCTTCTCTTCTAGGCCCCAGTCTCCTGGAAGCAAATGGGCTCTGTACAGGGTTTGAACTCTAGTTAGCTCCATTCTACTTCCAACTTCCCACTGACTGTCCCCTCCCTGAGGGGCAATATGTATTTCCTTCAAGCTGAGCAGTTGCTCTAGAGCCAGGCCATGATCCAGCCGGCTTCAGCATTCTTTACCTCCAGAAGGTCCAGCCTCACGCTGTTCCCTCTGCATGGGTTCAGCCTCTTGCAGCCACTAAACAGTAGGCACATTTCCCAAGATATTCTCAGCCTTGTCAGCTATCGGAAAATCGCCAACCAAAAATTAGATAGTTTTACACATACCAAGTTGGTAAAAATTAGATCAACCTATACAAATGATTGTAAGGATATGGGTAAAAAAAAAGAACCTTCATGATATCCGTAGTAGATGTCTGTGATACTGGGTGTCTTGTATGTGATATTTCTAAGGATGTATAAAGAATATCAAAAACTAGTGAGTAAAATCGAATATCAGCTCCTTTTTCCTCAAGAAATTATATAATTACAGGACATGGGGTACAAGTTTCAAAAAAATTCTGCATGTATGCCTGCCTATTTATCTAGATTGTTATCTATATTGATGTAGATACATAGAAAGATAGGGATGTCAACATAAATATAGAGAGGTGTACAGATACAACATTTCCACAGGGAATTCCTGGGCAGTAGGAAACCTTTTAACAATACCCATTTACTTAACAAATGCCCTCAGTTTTGTAAAAAGGAAATAAAGGGAAATACAATATAAGAAAAATTACTGTAATCGGTCACATCTGTGATAAGAACAGAGCATCATGATATAGAGAACACAGATCCTACGCCACAGAGGCAAGGACCTAGTCACAGGAACCTCCTCTTGACCCTCAGTTTATCTGATCCCTTAGAAAGACTGGCACACCCACACCTTTTCCTCCCTCCCGCCTTCCTGCCCTTTCTCTCACATAAGTAGGAATCCTTGCTCCTTTTTTTCTTTACAAGATGGTTTCTAGATCCCCAATGCTCAGACAATATCACTGACACACACCTCCTGACATCCTGGCAGCTTTGGGGGAACGTGTGCTTTCAAGATGCTTCCTTTTTCGTTTGCGCTTCATGGCTCAACGCTTCAGAGAGTGACTAAAATCAGGTGCCTTCCTCCCTGGAACTCCGCTGCCCGAGGTTCAAGCGATGACCGCCAAGAATCAGCTCAGTATATTCAAGAACAACAAACAACTGGAGAGGCTCTCTCCTCACTCACTCACTCTCTCACTGGCCCCGCCGGTGCTTAAATACACCAGTAGGGCCATTATGATGCAAGGAAGACAGAGTTCCCTAGCATTCTGACACGTGCATCACATCAGAGCAAACCACTGATGCGGGGGATCCCTTTTACCCAACACAAACTCTACCATCAACTTCAGTTTTTATCTTGCACTTCATATCAAAACTTGAGAACCAATGGTGTGGATTAAACAAAAGACAGTTACTTTGTTACTTTATGTATCTAGAGTAACCACATTACTAAATCTCACCAAGGGTGAGGATAAGGCATTACCTGAGAGAACCAGGCTTAGACCCATGCCTGCCCCATAGAACATGGTAACTGTCAGATATTAGCAGTACCATATAACTTATGTACACACCTAAGTTATATGGGAGGTGCATGTGTATAGTGGGTTTGTGAACACCTTGTGATTCCATACAACTCCAACATTTATTGAATTTTCCCCACTATAGGGAACAGGCTCATGTATATCAACAATCCACTGTCTCTTCTGCCACTCTTTTCCCCATCACTTCCCCAGAGCCTTTAAGGAAAGAGGAAGCCCCTGGTTTTTACATTCCATGGCTCTCCATCATGAACCCTGTGCTTGCCAAGCATGAAGTCTTCATTCCCCAGCTTCTCTTCTAGGCCCCAGTCTCCTGGAAGCAAATGGGCTCTGTACAGGGTTTGAACTCTAGTTAGCTCCATTCTACTTCCAACTTCCCACTGACTGTCCCCTCCCTGAGGGGCAATATGTATTTCCTTCAAGCTGAGCAGTTGCTCTAGAGCCAGGCCATGATCCAGCCGGCTTCAGCCTTCTTTACCTCCAGAAGGTCCAGCCTCACGCTGTTCCCTCTGCATGGGCTCAGCCTCTTGCAGCCGCTAAACAGTAGGCACATTTCCCAAGATATTCTCAGCCTTGTCAGCTATCGGAAAATCGCCAACCAACAATTAGATAGTTTTACACATACCAAGTTGGTAAAAATTAGATCAACCTATACAAATGATTGTAAGGATATGGGTAAAAAAAAAGAACCTTCATGATATAAAATGAAGAATTAGCCAATATTTTATGAAATTAAATAAGTATATAACCTATGAGCAAGAGATGATCCAAGACATTCCCATCTCACACTGCTTTCTTTCTTACTGACTCCAGGGCAAGAATAGAGTGATTCTTCTATTCCAGGAAACGTAGCATAATATAATGATGGTTTAATCTTACCTGCTATATGATCTTGGGCAAACTGTTTAATCTGTAGGCATCTCAGTTTTCACATCTGCAAAATGATGGCCATGGTATCTATATTATAGGGTTATTATGAGGCTCCCACACTGGGTATAAAGCCCATTAGTTGAGGCCTTCACACGGAAGCCTCCGTGAGTGGCAAATGCCCGCAGCAGGTCAGTCTTTCCTTGTGGGCCCTTAATCATATCAATGCCCCCCCAGTTCTGCCTTGGTGAGCAAACATATCTAGACATCCCTTTTCCTAATTCAACATGAGTTCCGTTCACAGAATGCAGTGATGGACATTTTCACAGAGCTGGGTGCTCCTGGAGGGACAGAAGGGTGGTGTAGGGGTAGCCTTGGGCCAGTAGTGTGCCCTCCATTATGGTCACCCCAGGGTCTGCGCCAGCAAATTACTTCAGCCATCTGGTTGGCTCAGACTGCGGGAGCCCAGGTGCAGGTGACGTTTATCAGCAAAGGCAGTACCGGGCCTGGGCAGCCATCAGCTATGGGTCTGGCTGTGCTGAGCTGTTAGACGGGGGGCAAAAGACACATCCGGAAAACACTGCTGTCTCTGGGTGTGATTACTTATGAAGTGTGCATACTTATGGTTTCTTGGCCTTTTCCAGTTGTGTCCTCAATGTAACCAATCCTCAGGCCCTACGAGCCAGGAGGGGTGCCTTATTGGTGACGTGATAAGAAAGTCAGAGCCCTTGAGTGGACATCAAACTACCTCCAGGGCTGGCAGCAGGTAAACAACACGAACTGTCAATACTCAGATGCCCTGTGCAGTAGTTTTCTAGGCCTATGTAACAGGGTACTACACACTGGGTGGCTTAAACAGCAGAAATGTTTTGTCTCACAGTTCTGGAGCTAGAAGTCCAAAATCAGTGCGTCAGCAGGATTGGCGCCTCCTGAGGCTGTGAGGGGAGGGTCTGTGCCAGGTCTTTCCCCCTAGCTTGTAGAGGCTGTCTTCTCCCTATGTCTCTTCACATTGTCTTTCCCTTATGTGTGTCTCTGTGTCCAAATTTCCCCTTCTTATGAGGATACCAGTCCTACTGGTTAGAATCTAGCCTAATGACCTCACTCAATTTGCTTACCTCTGTAAAGACCCCACCTCCAAATAAGGTCCCACTGTCAGGTACTGGGGACTAGGCCTTCAACAGCTGGATTTGGGGGGCACACCAACCCATAACCTTCTCTGATGGCTCTTGAGTCAGTGGAGCCTCACAAACACAAATATATAGCTAGAAGATTCTTAAGCTGGCTACAACCCTGTTGTTAATTTTCTAAACAGTCATTTACCTGCCAAGGGCAAATTCTTTTCCCTTCCTCCCTTATAATTTGTTGGGGGGCTAAAGTCTGTATATTCCAAGTGGATTAAAGAATTCACATGCAGTATAGACATGTTGACCACACTAGCCTCTTCCCTTTGCACTGTCAGAGAAGGTCCCTCAGTATCCTCAAATGAACTAACTGGCAGAGAACTCAGAGTTTCAGCCTGAACCTGTCTATTTACCTCAATCTGCTTTTTTCACATCCTTGGGTAATGCTGTCTGAGAGCCATTATTTGTCAATACAGACCAGGAAATGAATATTAACCCTGAGGTCTGTGAACCCTGTCTTTCCCACATCTTGTCCTATACCTGGTGACCAGAATCCCAGGTGTGCCTGGCACCTACCCCAGAGCAGCATGAAGAAAAGGCTCTTTCTCTCCAGGGCTTGAAATGTTCAGACTGATTCCTCTAGCTCCAGGCTGCTGGGTCCAAATGGTTCTGCCGCAGAAAGCTCATGTCTATCCAGAGCTCAGAGGTGAGAGGGCCTCAGAGGCAGGGGAGCGACGTGTCTGCAGAAATACATGCTAGGATGTGGGCCAGACACACAGGAAAAGGGAATGTTCTTCCCTCAGGGATTCACTACTCCTCTGAGAGACTCAGTGGGCAGTGGAGAGATTCACGCTGGCAGAGGCTGGAAAGGCGCTGACCTGGGGTCATGGCTCTGCCTGAACTGGGCTGTCTACCTTAGGTTAGCAAATAATATACCAAAATGCTAACTGTGTAATATTAAAAATTATAGTCAGTATCCAGTGATTCTTTTTTGTTATTAGTCATGAGAAAACAATATGAAACCTAAGATAAAAGCAAGTTGGAAAATTAGGAAAGAGATTGTGGGGTGGGAATTTGTTTCTCTGTTTAAATATTATTTGCTCGTTTATAATCAAGTATAAAATGAAAGGTGGAAGTATGAATAAAATAGGTATTTCTGCACAAAACTAAACCAACCCGGACCAGAGGGCTGTTATCAGGAAGGCTAAGGGGCTATGCATAAAATAGTAAAGAAAAGGAGTTTTTACAGGTCCAGCAACTAAAAATAAAAAACTCCATTTCTTTTGTAGTCATAGAGAAATATATTCAGTTATTCTACTTCTAAAAGTATCCCTTGTGATTAAAACACCAAATAGATAAATGTTATTTCCTTACAATTTAGAATACATGCCAGGTGAAAAGATGGGGATATTTCAGTGTTTCAATGGTCTGTTCCAGCTGTGACCACCTCTGGAGCCTAAACATGTCAATTAGAGTCTCTTTTCAGAATGTGATTGTCCAGCTAATTTATTTCCATGTCCTTTTTCTCAATAGTTATCTCTTCTTTTCCCTTGTTAGCAAAATGGAGAGACAAATGGCTTTGGAAGCAAAATTAGTTGATTTGGTCTAAAATGCTAACCTGAACCTCATGTATAGTTGGGGATTTAAAAAATCTCTTAATTTAAATACAGATGAGTATCCCTTGAAGATTTCACTTATTCATGCATTTTATGTCTGAACAAACTAGTCTCAATTTGTTTATACCTTTCAATAAGATGTCATCAATAATCCTATAAATATGTTGGAAAAAGAATTTTCAATAAGTATGCGAGCTGTCCATTATTTGAACAAAAGTGATAGACAGATGATTTTAATAATATTTTATACATTAAATTCTTGATTATATCTACTGTTAAACAGTAAACTAAGATATTTCCAATACAAATGAGCAAACTGTTACCTGATAGGCTTTGGGTTTTGTTTGGTTTTTCTTGGAGATAACTTATTTTTTTTTTGTAATTCATGCCATAGCTGCCTCGGTTTCTTGCTCTATATTTTTTCTTTTTCTTTTTTAGTTGATGTACAGTTGGTATACAATTTTATATTGGCTTCAGGTATACAGCATGGTGACTCAACAGTTATATACATTCTGAAAAGCTCATCACAATAAATGTAACCACCATCTCTCACCTTACAAAGACACCACAATGCTATTGTATTATTATATCCCTTATGCTGTACTTTTCATCCCCATGACTTATTTATTTTATAACTGGGAGTTCATACCCTTTATCCCCTTCATCTATTTTGTCCTCCTCTCTTTCCCCCTTTCCTATGGCAAACTTGTTCTATATTTGGCTATGGATTGATGGACTGGTTAATACTATTTGAACAGAGATTAGAATGTTCTCCTGATTTGCTTCCTAATTTTCCAGTTTACTGTGTATACAAGATATCGTTATATTATCTATATATCTATATCTATATCTATATATCTATATAATATATATATAGTGTGTGTGTGTGTGTGTCCAGGAGGAAAAGCAGACAGGAGGTGAGGTAAAGACATCTGAGTGGAGCCCTCAGCACAAGCAAACCTAGGGGAGCCTTGAGGCAAGACGCACATACTTTGGGGTTTGACAAGCCATTAGGCAGTCTCTACATACTTCTCTGTAACCAACCCCCTGAGCTTGAAAGCATCTTACCGGCTTTGCAGCTCCGACAGTCCGTGAAAATGCTGTTACTCACCCGAGGGCACCTTCAAATGGCCCCCACTGAATGATCCTATTGAACTGGTTTGAATTCTACAATGGAAATCTTGCCTCACTTTTCAAATTCAGCAGCACTGTAACAACCCTTCCTATCACTTTACAGGGTCAAAAGGGAAGAACAATTAGGGAATGAGAAAATGATGCAGGACCTCAGCCTGAGAGGGCATAGAAATTAACAATTTATTATTGGAATGGAAAACGTGACAAGGAAATTTTGAGAGCGGCAATGCCGAGACAGCCAGCCTGCTGAACACTGTAACAGACAGGCAACACTGTAACAAGCCATTTCCCAATTCCACTGAACTATAGGCTCCCACAGCCTTAGAAAAGTGTGCAGCATTCTTTTCCTGGCATGCCAGGCCCCCTGCCATCTCGGGCAAGCTGGAGTGGATGTGATGGTTGCAGGGCCCATCCACAGAGAAGCTGCATTTGGTTCTGCCTTAATCAGTTCTTTGGGTGCCCTAAACCATCACTGCCTGTAGTCTGGGAAGAGGCTGTTTGCAGTGTTTACTGTGCAGGAGCATGTAGTGGGATCCTCACAACTGCCTGGACACTACTACAGCCCTGACAGCAAAGTCAGGCATCAGACATCAGCACGGGCACCACTGTGCTCTGCAGGCCCAACTGGAGTCTGTGACCTGCCCAGAAATGGCAATTATGGAAGAACAGCTGACATTAATTAAGGGATAATAGCCACTCACCTAATTTGAGTTCTTGCTATGATTAAGGTACTGTTCTAAGCATGCTACATGTACTGTGTTACTTAATCTTCACAAAACCTCTGTAGGATAGGTGCAGTTGTAATTCTATTTTACAAACGAGGAAATGGAAACTACGGGAGTTTCCATAACTTGCCCAAAGTCACTCAGCTGATGAAGGATGGAGCCAGGGTTTGAACTCAAGCAGCCTGTCTCAGGGTCCTGGTTCCTAACTACTGCACTGTGCTTCGGCTAGTTTCTCCCTGTGGTGTGCATGACTGTTAGCTATCAGGCTCCACAGGTTGCTTTAGTTTAAGGTCTGTGCAGAATCTGACTCCCACCTGATTTAAGGAGGCACCAATCTAAGCCACATCTTCGTCTTTGAGGTCTTGATTCCCTACCCCAATGTATGTGATTTTATTACTCCTTAAAATATAATTGAAATGGTCTTGAGATAGCCTAAACCTATTGCTCACCTGTTGAAAGTGAGTTGACCTTTCATCTGGAGTCCCCACATTGACTCTTGCTTGAGTCAGTCCAAGTTGTACAGGACACCTCGAAAGAGTCAGTCCTTCTCATCCAGAAAAAGTAAACCTAGAAATAGATATTTTTAATGAGTTTGGAAGGTGGGTTTGGTGTAGTCTGGATCAAAATATAGGCCATTTGGTGCATGTAAAATGGTATCGTATGTCTTTGGGAGCATCTCATAAAGAAGGGTAGTCATCTTCCAGAACAGGTGGAATGTTGTAATTAGAGGCCAGGGTAACTTCTAATGGCTGGTGGCATGGTGTATATTATCATGACACATGGGACTGGAAAAAACAAAGATGTTTCTGATATAATTTTCAGACCAAAGATATAAAAGCAGCCATTCTAATTTGAATAACTTCATAGCATGTTTCTCAATGACCTATATAGCATGGTATTAATTTCCTTTTATTATTCATAGGGAATACTTGGTATCTTATCCATAGGTTTTCCCTGAATAGATATTTGTCTTTAATTACTTTTAATGTTTTTTCCAAATTGATGAAATTTGAACTTTTTAATTCATTCACTCAGCCATATGCATGTATCTAATGGCATGAGCACATGAGTCAGAATCTGGATATAGTGGGGATTCAGAAAAGACTAGATGGACATTTCCCTCCAAGAGCCCAGTCTGATGATGGGTGGTAGTGGCATATGTTGTTATTTTATAATGGAGTCAATATTATAATAAAGTTAAGCAGCGAGTTTTATAGATTGGGGAGGAGAAATACTATTTTTACATGTGGCAGCTGGGGAATAATCTCAGGTAACATAGAAGAAGAAGAAAGGAGTTGGGTCATTCTGTAGGGAAGAGGCAGCATGAACAACACCTGAAGCAGTTATTTCATAGATATTAACTAGATGGGCTTGGCTTTTCTCATCATTAACTCAGTCTCCCAAAATGGAATACATGGAGTGATTCTCGACTTGAGTAGAAGAGGAGATGACAGGAGGTATATATAGGCAGGGAGATGAATACATGTTATATTTGAAGCTAATCTGGTGCCTCTCATGTCCTAGGTGCTTCCCTTCTTTTATCTCTTTTATTTTTCACTTCAGCAATACCTCTGTTAGGTATTTGTATGCAACTTCTACAGATAAGGGAATGAATTTACACCATTAAATTTAACAAATACTGATGAGGGCATGCTGCAAGCATTTGCTGACTTCTAGTCCGTAACGCTTCCACCATTACCAGCAAAGTCCATTGATTTCCAGGGTAAAGAATTTTGGTTTTGTAAAGTTAAGAAGAAAACAAATACTCTTATGACAAGATTTTAGGTTGAGAATGCTAATTCTAGCAGCCAATCCTGTGGATAATGGCAGAAAACAGCATTGACACATAAAAGTGCATTCTAATAGAAAAGGCAGTAGGTAATTTCCATAAATAGGGCAGAGCATGTGACTTCCTTTGTGGAGAGTGGAATGGAGAGCTAGTGGGAAGCAGACTTCAAAGCCAGCAGGTGAAGGAGGGAGATGTGTGAGATAGGGAGCACTCCGTGACAGACGCTTTATGTGGATCTGTACATTGTGCCGCTTAAATCCTCCCGCTAAGGTTATTTTTTCATTTGGTCAAACAACAAATGTTGGTGATGTCCTGTGAGGAACAGGAGCTAAACTAATGAATGGAACATAGTCACTGCTGTGAAGTAGTTTATAGTCTACTAGGGTATCATTATGTTTCTTTTACAAATATGGAAACATCAAATGAGAGAGATTATCTCCTCCAAATTCATGTAGTGTCTTAGCCTTACATGCCACCTCCCGACCTTCTGAGTCCCTTTTCTCACATCTATATACCAGGGGGTATTTCTCACATATATATATGTCCACTTACTTCTGGTAGGTCATTGTTGTATAGCTTCAAGGAGTCAGGTGATTAGGACTTGCTCCAGCTGTTGTCAGAGCGCTGAATATTGATTTCTGAGTGAGTGGACTCATGACAAGAAATCCTTCCTTGTCCAACCTGACATTCTGCTTCATATTCTGGTCCAAGTCTCTAACACCCACTCATACATGTTTTCCTGGTTCCTGACAGTAGAACTTAGTTGAATATGGAAAGTCCTTTGGCATGTCAGCTATTTCTTCCTGGAGAAGTGTCTTTATTTTACCACTTCAACTGTGCTAAGACATGGTACTGCTTGCTTGGAGGCAGTGAGGCAATGAGGAGGGCTGGGGCATGTCTGGAAGAGAACAGGTACTCTCGTGAGAGGCATCTGATTCATCTGAAGTCAACGCACAATTTCCAGTCAAGAAGTTGATACATGGATAAAATGAGGCCTCTCCTACTAAACCATAAGATTCAGAGAAGTTGGGGATTCAGGATTATCAAGGTCATCTAACACATAACCCCTTTGTAGAGTTCCTAGTTTTGCTCTTCTCCTTTTAAGGACCTGAATTTGACAAATGACTCAATGAAAGTGTAATAGTATCTTGGTCTGATTTTCAGCATAGTCTTCCCTTTAAAAAACTGGAGTCTCCTTAAAAAGATGAAGAGGCCCTCTGGCTTTCAAATTGTACCTTGAACTGGCAAATGGCTCCCTGAGCCTTCCTGCCTACCCAAGACTTCTAATTCCATTAGTAGAAGCAAGCCTACTTCACAGTTTTTAACGTTGTTGATAATCTTAGTTATTGTGAAGCCTCTACCTGTAAAGGTTGTCATGACCCCAAGTAACACTGATGGTTGGGTCCGTTGTTGCTAACCTGTGAGTAATTGGTCCCAGGCTTGGTTCAGTCATGTCTAGTTTTCAAACTCTCATCTCTAAATCAGGTGTGTGTAGAAAGGGGAAATGAGGGACTGTGTGTTTTGGAAATTTCAGGTGGTTGATATTTGATCCTTGGCATCAGCTTGCTTTGGAGAAACATAAAACCCTTTAATTCACAGCATCTAGTCTCTGTAGATGCTATGCTTCTGTCCAGGACACCACCTGCTCTATCAGGAGAAACAGTGACTGTTTCATAGAAACCAGACCAAATTGCTGGTACCACTCTCCTAGCTCGTGCATCTTCTTTCCTGCTACTTAGCATCTGTGTTGGAATGAGAATTGTTTCATGTTTCCACACTACTGAATCCACCCCCAATAGCCCATGATGGGAACCAGAATACACAGTGAGGAACATACTGGGTCCCATGTCCATCAAAACCAGTCTCAATATCTGGAAATAGAAATGTCTGGAAGGCCGTCATGATAACTCTGAAAGCTCCACACAAATCTCACTTTTCCTCCAGAGAAAGATAGGAAAGCTCTGGAACATGCCCCACAGAAGAAGGTGTTCAACCGGAACTGTACCTTTTACCTCAGCTAAAATCCCCTAGGAATCCCAGAAGGGGAGCTGCTGGCTCTAGTTTTGGGGGAAATTGCAGAGAACCAATATTAGCTAATTCTGAACTTACCTTCCTTCTGTTTGTTCCCCTCATTGTTAGACTCAACAGCTCTGATTTTTGACTTTCCTCTGGTCCTTCTGAATCAGGCCCGGCCCCGCAGTTGGAGGTCAGTTGTTTGCTCTCAGCCCTCCAGGGTCTGCTCACGCCATTGATTCTGACATTTGGCTCGTCTCAAGTGGTAACCGCTTACTCCAGACCTCGACTGGCACAACCCAAGGTCACTCATTCACTCTGCCAGCATTGGGCTGGGTCACCCAGCTTTCAGTTCAGCAGAGTAGAAGAAAATTGGACAAGCAGCATCCCCTAATTCAAATAATCACAGTTCAATGGAGAGTGAAAAACACATTTTTAGCAGTTAGTTCACAAAAGGTGAATTTGCTTTAAGAAGTCCAAGAGGAAAACAGTTCGGATATGTAACACATTCAAGTGAGATCTGGACTGTTTTACTTGGCTGTAAAGCATCCTTTAGGAAGGACATGCCCCAGCCATGCCAGTTACCAGTCAATTACAGTACGCTGCCTTCCTTCATAATGCACAACCTTGTGTCCCAACAGCTTGGAAGCATTACTCTCCAAAATCTGCCAGAAGCATTTCAGGGTGTAAGATTCTCTAAAGGCCTTTGACTGGGCTTACGAGATTTTAGGCTCAGAAAGAATGAATCCAAAGAAGGTTCTGTTTCGAGGCCTTTGCCCGAGATGCTGATGTTTAATTACTGGCAATCCAAGGTTTAAAAAAATGTGAAAAGGGGAACAGAATGGAGATGAAGAATCTCACCTGTAGGACTTAGTCATTTTGCTCTGGGGGACACTGCCTCTTTGGTTGACCACATACTGCAAAACACAGGGTTTCCCAGTGATATCACAATTCTAGAAACACACTCATACAGCTCTTTTAAACATGATGTTTCAACATAAAAGTATGTCACTTTATAGTGGCAGGTCATTGAATGTTGCCAGTCTTGGAATCCAGTGAGTGTAGCGCCAGCAATTTCAGTAACACGCAGGGATGGTGAAGATCCTAAGGAGAAACATGGAATTCTTAAGTATATAGTTTATACTTAAGTTTATATATGCAAGTTTGTCTGCAGGTCAGGATATTGCTATGTTTACTATTTCGGGGGCTCATTTTTCAGCCAGACGAAACCTTCAGTATTAGACATGCCTACATGTTAGCTTCCAGTAGTGACTGTGCTTTTCTTCCCACTCCCTTGGGACATGCACAGTCGTTTCTGGGTAGGCAGGTTTCTCCCACAAACTCCTGCAGATGGTAAAGAAAACGTGTGCCCTATCTCCGCTAATTTATTCCTAGCAAAGTTAGACTCTCTGGGCTTTAGTTTCTTCAGCTGTAAAATAGGGACTAGTAATTCCCTTAATAGAGGGTTATTAGGAGAAAAATAGCAATAGCACACGAAAAACATCTGGCAAAACACACAGCACAATCCAGACTAAAAACATTTCAGCTCTTATACTGTGGGTATAAAAATCACAATTTCATTACCTCAAATAAGATTTATATTTTTCTTTTCTTTTGGAAGCTTCAGCTCTATTTTCAGTATCCTTAGAAGTGGGTTAATCTTTCATCTTATTTTGAATATGCCAGCTTTGGTCATCTGAAGCTATATGGTGAAAATACATTTCTCTTTACTAGGCAAATCCTATTTAGATACTTTTAGTTGAGTCCAGTTGAAGATATTTGTAGTTAAATCATAATCTGTTTCTAAGTTCTCAATTTAAGTGCTTGCTTCTTCTGTCAGTGATTTTCAAAATTACAGACACAGATCAAAAAAGTCATCTATATTTCTTTGTCCTTTAAGGTGTTATTTTAATCCAGCCAATCCTATTTGTTTTGCCCACATATTACCTTTCCCCGGTGTGTGTATGTTGGATAAGATATGCAAACTGGTTAGTAAACACAGGGCATGGAATGGGAAGTATGCATGGAGTACATAGGAGAAGCCAGGACCAAATTGCCCTGGGGCAATACTGAATTCATCCATCAGGGGTCTCTTCACAGAGTCTGACTGTTCGCAACTCTGTCAGTTCTGACTGGGTAGTGATGATGCCATTCAAATTGTTAAATATTTTAACCATTACCTACATCAAGAGGGAATTTGGAGCTTCATGTAATCTGCATGTGTTAGAGACTGGCCACAAAAAAAAACAAAAACAAGTCTAGAAACAGATGAATACGGTACTAGAATGATAGTAATTAACCATTAAATAAGATGTTGGTATAAATTTCACATCTATGTGCCTGATGGTGAAGCTCACACATGTAATATACATACATTCTAGTGCCTGGTGACCTCAGACAGAGGCGAGTTTGAATGCTGCCTCTGCTACTCACTTGCTCTGTTACCTTGAATAACTTTCTCTCGGATTATTCCCATGAGACTTCCTCCTTCCCCTGGACATACACCATTGTACTGAAGTAACTGTATTCCACTTGCAGGGAAATGCAGTATGGCCTGCCTTCTCAAATCTGTCACTCATCCTCCTAAAATGTATGATTTTGTTTTATCTGGTGGCAAAAGAAAAACTATTCTGAGTTTATTCTTGGAGTCAATTAATTTTGTTTCTATGAATAAACTAATTATATGTTGACTTTGGGTGTTGAAAATGGATCATTTTAAATCCAATTTGTAATTAAAGTCTATTTTGAAGGTCTTCTTCATGAGTTCATTTTGTTTCCATATCTTCACACTCTTCACTATTTGCATTTTACATTTGCCCTGGAACTGTCAGTTATGTTAGTATTAAGGGAGCCATTGAGGAAAATATAAATGTATACATATAAAATAACAGGAATTAGTATTTAATAGGAGTCCTAGTTATTACTGATGAAATGTTGATTTCTTAAAAAGTTTTTGTATGTTTTTAAAATTTCTTTCATCAATATTTTGTAGCTTTCAGTGTGGTAAAGTTTATTCCAAAGTGGTGTGTGTGTTTCTTTAATGTTATTTTAAATGAGATCATGTTTTTTACTTCATTTTCAGGTAGGTTGTTTTAGTATATAGAAATATAACTGATTTTTATATGTTGACTTTGTATCCTGCAACTTTTTTGAACTCATTGTTAGTTCTGCCAGCTTTCTGTGGCGTGTTTAAGGTTTTATATGTGTAAGATCATGTCATCTTGCAAACAGAGATAATTTACTTCTTCCTTTGTGATTTAGATGCCTTTTGTTTCTTTCTCTTATCTAATTGCACCAGCTACGACTTCCAGGACTATATAGAATTGGAGCAGCAAGAGTAAACATACTTGTCTCCTTATTCCTGAGCTTAGGGGAAAAGCTTTCAGTTTTTCACTGCTGAGCATGATGTTAGCTGTAGCCCTGTCAAATATGGCTTTCATTACGTTGAGGTAAATTCCTTCTTTACCTAACATGTTGAGAGTTTTTATTATGAAAGTGTTGAATTTTGTCAAATGCTTTTCCTGAATCTAGAGATGATCATGTGATTTTTATTCTTCATTCTGTTACTGTGGTATACAGCACACTAATGGATTTGTGTACATTGAACCATCCTTGCATCCTAAGGATAAACCCCACTTGGTCATGGCATGTGATGCCCTTAATATGCAGTGGAATTTAGTTTGGTAATACTTTCTTAAGGATTTTGCATTTCTGTTCATCAGCGATATCAGCTTGAAATTTTCTTTTCTTGTGGTGTCTGTCTTTGTCTTTGGTAGCAGGGTAGTGCTGGCCTCATAAAACTTTAGGAATGTTCATTCCTCTGACTTTTCTGAAAGAGTTTGAGAAAGAACAACAGTTATTTAGATGTTTGGTAAAATTTACCAGTTTTGCTATCTGCTACTGGCTTTTCTTTATTGGGAAACTTTTCATTACTGATTTGATCTCCTTATTCATTATTGGTCTGTCCCAATTTTATATTTCTTCTTGATTCAGTCTTGATAGGTTATGTTTGTGGGAATTTACTCCTTTCTTCTAGGTTATCTGATTCATTGGTATATAATAGTTCATAGTAGCCTCTTATAATCCTTTTATTTCTCTAGCACCAGTTATAGTGCCTCCTCTTCATTTCTGATTTTATTTATTTGAGCGTTCCCTCTGTTTTCTTAGTTTAGCTAAAGACTTGCCAATTTTCTTTTCAAAAAAACTCATTCACTTTTTTAACACTTTTGCTATCTTCTATATCATGTATTTCCTAAATTGGACCCTTAACACCACATACAAACAAATTCAACCAAAAATGGATTAAAAACTTAAATGTAAGACTTGAAACTGTAAGACTCCTACAAGAAAACAGGAGAAAAGCTTTACAAGTGTCTTGGAAATGGTTTTCTGGATATGATACCAAAAGCATAAGCAACAAAAGCAAAGTTAGACAAGTGTGACTACATCAAACGAAAAAACTTCTACACTGCAAAGCAAACAGTCCACAAAGTGAAAAGGCAACCTGTGGAATGGGAGAAGATTCTTTCAAATCATGTATTTGATAAGGAAACATACAAAGAACACCTATAATTCATTAACAAAAAGAAACCTGAATAAAAAATGGGCAAAGGACTTGAATCGACATTTCTCTAAAGATGGCCCACAAAGTGTCAGCAAGTATATGAAAAGATGCTCAACATCACTGCTCATCAGGGAAATGAAAATGAAACCACTATGAAATATTGTCTCCCATCTGTTAGGATGGGTATTATCAAAACACAAAAGATAGCAAGTGTTGGTGAGGATGTTTAAAAATTAGAAGCCTTGTATTCTGTTGAATGGGAATGTAAAGAGTTCACTCAAAGAATCAAAAATAGAATTGCCATATGATCCAACGTTCCCTCTTCAACAGAACTGAAATCAAGATCTCAGAGACCTCTGCACTCCCATGTTCACTGCAAACATTATTAAGGAAAATACTGCTATCTGTGACCAAGTAGATGGACCTATAAGACATTATACTACATGAAGTGTCAGTTACAGAATGACAAATACTAATGGACTCCACTTATATGAAATATCTAACATAGTCAAACTCATAGAAGCAGAGAGCAGAATGGCTGAGGGAAGGGAGACATGGGAAGTTGTCATTCAACAAGTATAAAGTTTCATTTATGCAAGATGAGCAAGTCTGCATACCTGCTGTATGGTATTTGCCTAAACTTAACAGTGCTGTAGTTGCTCTATATAGGTGCTCTCAAAAATATAAGAGGTTAGAGCTCTGTTAAGTGTTCTTAGCACAATGAAAAAAGTTTTGGACAAGAAATCGAGTTAAAATATTTCATAAATAAAATTATAACTTTCCTTCATTTTGAATTTGATTAATCCACCCTTACCATGTAATGTTTTGTTGTACGATGAAATAGTTTCTCCACAGAATTTCTAGACAGATTCTCTGAAAGATCAGGAATGGGTAACAGTGGTATGAAGGAGAAATATTAAGCCTCCATTTTCATTTAAATTCAGATTCGTTTGTTGCAATTTCACCATGGTCTCCCTTTCATTACAAATTTTATCTTGGATGTAGGTGGTTCCTTACAGACCTTCCATTGATATAAACCAGCTTGTCTAGCTTTGATCATAGCAACATTTATTGAGAATATTTAATGTGACAAACACCTTAAAAACATTATCTTCTCCTGTTATTTCAGTCCTCTGAGACAGGAACTATCATTATCCCTATTTTGCATATTAGAAGATCAAGCCTTAAGAGGTTAAGCAAAGAGCCCATGGTGATATTGCTCTTCAGAAGCAGAGATGGAACACAAGACAGCATTTCAGAACATTTAGAGAAAAATAAAGAGAGATATAAGACAGTCTCTCATTGTTGGTTTCTTTTCAGAAGTAAGATCTATAACTTTGGATTAGAATATTCATGTTGCCTGGAGGTTTTTTCTTCAAGTCACAACTATTTCCAGTCAATAATAATCACTGAAATATTTAGGTGATAAGTTTCAGCAGTACAGTTCATTGGGTCAATCATGATATTTTACCCTATTCAGTCATCAAAGATACAATCTCACAGACAAAGTCATCCTTCCAGGATTGGAGGGAAAAAATCTGTGTCTTTGATATTTTGTGTTTCTTCCCTTGAAATTGGACTTCAGCAATAAATTGTAAATGGACAACGCACATCTGAAAGAATGTTCAACCTAAGATAAATGCAAAGAAACTTTGAAGAATAAAGTATTTTTTTCACCTTTGAGTTTAGTAAATTAAAGACTGATAATCCATCTTGGTAAGAAAATGGGCAAGCAGTCCTTCATGGTGGGTGTCTAAAAGGAAATAATAATTTTAGAGGGCAATTTGCCAACAACTCTGAAAATTAAGAGGTGTAAACTTTGGACACAGCTATTCTACTTCCAGGATAATTTCCTATATCTCAATTATGCAAATAAATGAGAAAGGATACTACTGAAACCACATACAAACCATGTGACTTTGGATAGTTAAACTATCATACTTTTTCTTAACTCCCTTATACATTGGAGCTTTTAGTAGAATCTTCCTTGTTAAGTGTTGTATGCAGCGATCGTTAAGCAATAAATTTGATCTAGCATTCATAATTTTGCTATAATCTTTTAAAAAATAAAACATTTATTACCTTTAACTAACTTTATTTTTAAGTTGCAAAAGACATATATATTTGTTAGAACATGTAAAACAGCATGAGATGCATAAATTTCCTCCACTCACCCCAAGTTGTGGAGCTCAATATATATATATATAATATCCAGAACATTTAAAGGACTCTCAATAATAAGCAACACAACTAAAATATGGGCAAAAAGCTTACACAGACAACTCACAAAAGAAATATGCAAATCATAAGTGCAGGAAAAGATGTTTAGCAACCCTAATCATTTGGGAAATGCAAGTTCAAACCACAAGATACTACTGTGTATCTGTTAAAATGGCTTAAAGATACTTACACTATCAAATACTAGTGAGGATGCAGAGAAACAGAATTACTCATAGATCAGTGGGAATACAAAAATCGTAAGGCCATTATGGAAACTGGTGAGAAGTTTTTAAAGAAGGTATACTCTTACCATATGACCAAACACTAACACTCTTAGGCATTTATATGAGAAAGATGAAAACAATTATCACAAAAACTTCCACACTGACATCATAGAAGCTTAACCTAGAATCACCAATAATGTGAAATGGCATAATGCCCTTGTGAATATATGATACACTGAACTGTTCTACAACATAAAATAAAATGGAATACTCAGCAATAAAAGTAATAGATTATCAGTATATGCAATGACTTGGCTGGGTTTTAAGGGAATTATGTTTGAAATACAAAATGTAAACATCTAAAAAGTTTATATACTAAATGATTCCATTTACAGAAAGTTCTTTACGTGAAAAGAAAATAGAGACAGAGAGTAGGTAAGTGGTCACCAAGAGTCAGGGAAAGGAAGGATAGACGTGACTGACTAGCAAGAGCCACCACATGAGGGATTTGCTTTGAGGACACAGAGAACATCTCTGTATCTTGATCGCAGTGATGGGCATATAAATCTATACATAGGATAAAATGCCATAGAATTATATTTGAAAACATAAGAAGAATGACACCTGCTAAAGTAGTGAAATCTGAGGAAGGTCTGCAGTCTGGCTTATGGCATTGTTCCAATCAACTTCCTTGTTTGGATAATGCACTGTGATCCTGTTGGGGGCAGCTGCGTGATGGGTACACGGGACCACCCTGGACTGTTTTTGCAACTTCTTCTGAGTTTATATCAACATTTAAAAGGGTTGTTTTTCCTTTAAAGCTCAGCAAATTTTAATAATAGAAACTAAAAATATTAAAAACCCTACCCAGACACATCATAGTCAAACTGCTGATTATTGGAGGTAAGGAAAACAAATCTCAAAAAAGGAATGAGAAATTATTTTGAGCCTCCATTTATGCCAGACAGTGTACTAGGTGCTTTTATCTGTGTCTATTACCTTCACAATTCCTGTTACTTTAGGTAACACATTCTCCTCTTTGAAGATGAGAGCATTGACCCAAAGTGTGCAAAGCTAAGCGTTCCTAAAGAATTTAAGCCCGGGTCTACTCTACTGAAGTCCAGTTATTTTGTATACATATGTAAACCTTTTCAACACAGCTTCCTAATTAATCAAGAACATAGTATACACACTGAGTATAAGTATATATCCCTTACTGCTTCAGTATAAACTCAGAGGAATATAGTGTGCTATTCCTTTCTAGGCTATACCATTTCAGTGATTAAAAAGCAAGAAATTATGTTACAGCTCATTTGCATATCCAGTAACATACGTTAGATAACAAACACCAGTAAATGACTCAGGCTAACTGAGACAAAACAAAGATTTATTGAAGGGTTAGTAAGGATGCTTAGTCAGTTAAAGTAACAGCTAAAACAACCAAGTCCTTCAAAAGAGAGGAGGTGAAAATAAGTCCAGCAGCAGTGGCTCATAGACTTTAATTTGAGTTGCAGACAAAGGATAAGTCATTGGCACAGGTTGGCCCAACACATATAGGTACAGCGCTTACCCCTAGGTCACTCAGGAAGCCAACTAACTAGTGAGGTAATGACCTCACTTGGCTGGTGCGATTTACATGTCCACATATTTGGCCAGAAGATAGAGCCTCCCACCACAGAAAGTACGAAAAAGTACTAGGCAGGTGGAAGCAAAGTGACAATAATCCCACCTCTTGGCTTCTGTGAATTTGTGCACACAGGTACACATGCACTTCTCATATATGCACATCCATGGGAAGGACAGAAGACAAAAGTAACAGTTTCTCGATATTCAAAGTATACATATAGGTGTCCAAATGCCATAGTGCAGTTTTAAGCTTTAGTAATTTCAGGAGGGTAAAAGCTACAAATTATAAAGAACATCATTTGGAAGTTGAACCATTTTCATTTCCCTCTGTTACATAGTTTTGTGAATTGTCAATAATACTTTTTAAACATTCTTTTTGTTTCTGTCCTTCTCATTGAAGGTGGGAGAGTGACAAAGAAAAGTTGAAATCTTTGAACATGTACAAATAAAAACACGAGTAAATGGCATGCAAATAATTAAACATGCAAATTGTATTTTTCAAAAATTGGTAGCTTTTACACTTCTAAAGTTATTAAGTTTAAACTGCATTATGACTTTTGGGGCACCTGTATGTTTGATATATTACATGTTCCATCCTTCTGAATATGATTATGTAACAAGTGTTTGTGTTATGCACCTACATGCAGTACCTTTTCCCCTCTCAATAAGAAGGTCTGTCCTCTAGGCAAGTAACTGTGCACATAGTATATTAGAGACAGGTGGAAACAGGTATAATGTTCCTTTAAAGAAAAGGATAAGCAAAAAATATGTAAAAATGTTCACGAAGACCACTTTGAGGGAAACACTTGGGGGTGAGTGCAGGGGAGGGCAGGATGACAGTCTGGATGCTTTCCACTTGCAGTGTTCACACTCTTTGTCCCCAAGCATGAGTTCAGGGCCCTGATGTGTCAGGGAGGGAAAAACACATGGAGGGAGGGAGGGAGGGAGGGAGGCAGGGCCAGAATCTGGGGGGGAGGTTGAGACTATGACCCAGGTGTTCAAGCCCAGAACAAATGAAAGAGACTTGAGAACACAGAAGTATAACTCAAAATGGGAAAAGAACTTTTTTTTTTCAATTTTTTTATTACGGTATTATTGATATACACTTTTATGAAGGTTTCACATGAAAAAACAATGTGGTTACCACATTTACCCATATTATCAAGTCCACACCCATACCCCAATGAGTCACTGTCCATCAGTGTAGTAAGATGCCACAGATTCACTGTTTGCCTTCTCTGTGCTACACTGTTTTCCCCTTGATTCCCCATATCATGTGTACTAAACATAATACCCCACAATCCACCTCTCCCACCCTCCCCACCCTCCTTTCCACACCCCTCCCCTTTGGTAACCACTAGTTCCTTCTTGGAGTCTCTGAGTCTGCTACTATTTTGTTCCTTCAGTTTTGCTTCATTGTTATACTCCACAAATGAGGGAAATCATTTGGCACTTGTCTTTCTCCACCTCCTTATTTCACTGAGCATAATATCCTCCAGCTCCATCATGTAGTTGCAATGGCAGGATTTGTTTCCTTCTTGTGGCTGAATAGTATTCCATTGTGTATATGTACCATCTCTTCTTTATCCATTCATCTACTGATGGACACTTAGGGTGCTTCCATATCTTGGCTATTGTAAAAAGTGCGGCAATAAATACAGGGGTGCATATGTCTTTTTGAATCTGAGAAGTTGTATTCTTTGGGTAAATTCCAAGGAGTGGGATTCCCGGGTCAAATGGTATTTGTGTCTTTAGTTATTGTTGCACTCTGCTCAGCAGGTTGGGAGCTTTGCCATACAGACTCTCATATTTGAGGAAAATAAATCTTCCTCCTTAGACGATCTTCTGGTGCTCCAGCTCCCTGGCTGACTACATAGCTCCAAGGACCGCCTCAATGACACGCAGCCTACTGCACCTTTCTCCCGCCAGCCCCACCTGGCTCGCAACCCGGCAAACCCTACCCTTGTGTTAGGCCAGCCGGAAGGAAGATCTGTCTACAGCAACTACAAATGCAAAGCATAGAGTCTTATACCTGTGTGCTAGGCCCACTGGTTCTGGCAGTGGAGACAGGCATAGCAGCCAGGAAGCAGGAAACAGGTCTTTCCTCCCCCCAGGAACCAATACCAGTACCCTGCGACTCCCAACATTGCTTCAGGGGCTGAGCAGCTCCAGAGAGTAGAGCTTCTGGGCACTAGAGGGCGCCATATACAAATATAAAATGCCAAAGGAATCTGGTTCAGAATAAACTTATTAATACAACTCCTAAGAAAGACTTAAATGACATCGACCTCATGACTCTTCCTGAAAGGGAGTTCAAAGTAAAAATCATTTACATGCTCACGGAGGTATGGAAAGACATTCAAGAACTCAGGAATGAATTCCAGTTGGAGATCCAATCATTGAAGACCACAATGGAGCATATTACAAGCATATTGGATACAGTGGGGGAGACAATAAATGAAATAGAAACTAGAGAAGAGGAATACAAGAAGGTGAGGCACAGAGAGAAAAAAGGATCTCTAAGAATGAAAGAATATTGAGAGAACGGTGTGACCAATCAAAATGGAACAATATTCGCATTATAGGGGTACCAGAAGAAGAAGAGAGAGAAAAAGGGATAGAAAGTGTCTTTGAGGAGGTGATTGCTGAAAACTTCCCCAATCTGGGGAAGGAGATAGTCTCTCAGGCCATGGAGATGCACAGATCTCCCAACACAAGGGACCGAAGAAAGACAACATCAAGACATATAGTAATTAAAATGGCAAAGATCAAGGATAAGGACAGACCATTAAAAGCAGCCAGAGAGAGAAATAAGATCACATACAAAGGAAAGCCCATCAGGCTATCATTAGACTTCTCAACAGAAACCTTACAGGCCAGAAGGGGGTGGCATGATGTATTTAATGCAATGAAGCAGAAGGGCCTGGAACCAAGAATACTTTATGTGGCAAGATTATCATTTAAATTTGAAGGAGGGATTAAATAATTTCCAGATAAGCAAAAGCTGAGAGAATTTACCTCCCACAAACCATCTCTACAGTGTATTTTGGAGGGACTGCGATAGATGGAAGTGTTCCTATGGTTTAATAGCTGTCACCAGACGTAATAAAACCACAGTAAAGAAAGTAGAAAAGCTAATTACTAAGTAAATGCAAAATTAAATGAACTATCCCCAAAGTCAGACAAGGGATAGACAGAGAGTACAGAATATGATACCTAATATATAAAGAATGGAGGAGGACAAAAAAGGAGGAACAAAAAAAAGAACCTTTAGATTGTGTTTGTAATAGCATATAAAGTGAGTTAAGTTAGACTCTTAGATAGTAAGGAAGTGAACCTTGAACCTTTGCTAACCATGAATCTAAAGCCTGCAATGCCAATAAGTACATACCTATCGATAATCACCCTAAATGTGAACGGACTGAATGCACCAATGAATAGATATAGAGTCACTGAATAGATAAAAAAACAAGATCCATCTATATACTGTCTACAAGAGACTCACTTTAAACCCAAAGACATACACAGACTAAAAGTGAAGGGATGGAAAAAGATATTTCAAGCAACTAATAGGGAGAAAAAAGCAGGAGTTGCAGTACATGTATCAGACAAAATAGACTTCAAAACAAAGAAAGTCACAAGAGACAAAGGACATTACATAATGATAAAAGATTCAATACAACAAGAAGATATAATCACTATAAATAACTATGCGCCCAACACAGGAGCACCAACATATGTGAAACAAATACTAACAGAATTAAAAGGAGAAATAGAATGCAATGCATTCATTCATTCTAGGAGACGACAACACTCCATTCACTCTGAAGGGCAGATCAACCAAACAGAAAATAAGTAAGGAGACAGAGGCACTGAACAACACATTAGAACAGGTGGGTCCAACAGGCATCTACAGAACTCTACACTCAAAAGCAGCAGAATACATTCTTCTCAAGTGCACATGGAACGTTTTCAAGAATAGATCATATACTAGGCCACAAAAAGAGCCTCAGCAAATTCAAAAAGATTGAAATTGTATCAACCAGTTTCTCAGACCACAAGGGTATGAAACTAGAAATAAATTACACTAAGAAAATGAAAAATCCCACAAACACATAGAGGCTTCACAACATGCTCCTAAATAACCAATGGATCAATGACCAAATAAAAACAGAGATCAAGCAATATACGGCGACAAATGACAACAATATTCAACACCGCAAAATCTGTGCGATGCAGCGAAGGCCGTGCTAAGAGGAAAGTATATTGCAATACAGGCCTACCTCAGGAAGAAGAACAATCCCATATGAGCAGTCTAAACTCACAATTAATGAAACTAGAAAAAGAAGAACAAATGAGGCCCAATGTCAGTAGAACAAGGGACATAATAAATATTAGAGCAGAAATAAATAAAATCAAGAAGAATAAAACAATAGAAAGAATCAATGAAAGCAGGAGCTGGTTCTTTCAGAAAATAAGCAAAATAGATAAACCCCTAGCCAAACTTATCAGGAAAAAAACAGAGTCTACTCACATAAACAGAATCAGAAATGAGAAAGAAAAAATCACTACGGACACCACAGAAATACAAATTATTAGAGAATATGAAAAGTTATATGCTAACAAACTGGATAACCTAGAAGAAATGGACAACTTTCTAGAAAAATACAACATTCCAAGGCTGACCCAGAAAGAAACAGAAATTCTCAACAGACCAATTGCCACCAACGAAATTGAACTGGTAATCAAAAACCCACCTAAGAACAAAATTCCTGGGCCAGATGGCTTCACTGCTGAATTTTATCAAACATTTAGTGAAGACCTAATACGCATCCTCCTTAAAGTTTTCTAAAGAGAGGAAGAAGAGGGAATACTTCCAAACTAACTCTATGAGGCCAGCATCACTCTAATACCAAAACCAGGCAAAGACACCACAAAAAAAGAAAATTACAGACCAATATCCCTGATGAACATAGATGCAAAAATACTCAACAAAATATTAGCAAACTGAATTCAAAGATACGTCCAAAAGATCATCTATCATGATCAAGTAGGATTTATTCCAGGGATGCAAGGATGATACAACATTGGAAAATCCATCAACAGTATCCACCACATGAACCAAAAGAAGGAGAAAACCACATCATCATCTCTATAGATGCTGAAAAAGCATTTCACAAAATTCAACATCCATTCATGATAAAAACTCTCAACAAAATGGGTATAGAGGGCAAGTACCTCAACATAATAAGGGCCATATATGACAAACACACAGCCAACATTATACATAACAGCGAGAAGCTGAAAGCTTCTCCTTTAAGATCGGGAACAAGACAAGGATGCCCACTCTCCCCACTTCTATTCAACATAGTACTGGAAGTCCTAGCCACGGCAATCAGACAAGACAAAGAAATAAAAGGCATCCAGATTGGCAGGGAAGAAGTTAATCGGTCCCTGTTTGCAGATGACATGATATAGTACATTAAAAACCCTAAAGAATCCACTCCAAAACTACTAGATCTAATATCTGAATTCAGCAAAGTTGTGGGATATAAAATTAATACGCAGAAATCTGTGGCATTCCTATGCACTAACAATGACCTAGCAGAGAGAGAAATCAGGAAAACAGTTCCATTCATCGTTGCATCAAAAAGAATAAAATTCCTCGGAATAAACCTAACCAAAGAAGTGAAAACCTAAACTCTGAAAACTACAAGACACTCATGAGAGAAACTAAAGAAGATACAAGTAAATGGAAACACATCCTGTGCTCATGGATAGGAAGAATTAATATTGTCAAAATGGGCATCCTGCCTAAAGCAATCTATAGATACAATGCAATTCCTATCAAAATACCAACAGCATTCTTCAATGAACTAGAGAAAAGCATTCTAAAATTCATGTGGAACCACAAAAGACCCAAAATAGCCAAAGCCATCCTGAGAAGGAAGAATAAAGCTGGGGGGATTATGCTCCCCAACTTCAAGCTCTACTACAAAGCCACAGTACTCAAGACAATTTGGTACTGGCATAAGAACAGACCCATAGGCCAATGGAACAGACTAGAGAGCCCTGATATAAACCCAAACATATATGGTCAAATAATATATGATGAAGAACCCATGGACATACAATGGGGAAATGACAACCTCTTCAACAACTGGTGTTGGCAAAACTGGACAGGTACATGCAAGAAAGAGAAACCAGATTGTTTAACCCCATACACAAAAGTAAACTCGAAATGGATCAAGGACCTGAATGTAATTCATGAAACCATAAAACTTTTAGAAGGCAACATAGGCAAAAATCTCTTAAATATAAGCATGAGCAACCTCTTCCTGAATGCATCTCCTCAAGCAAGGGAAAGAAAAGCAAAAATGAACTCATGGGACTACATCAAACTAAAAAGTTTCTGTACTGCAAAGGACACCATCAACAGAACAAAAAGGCATCCTACAGTATGGGAGAATATATTTGTAAATGACATACCCTACAAGGCGTTAACATCCAAAATATATGAAGAACTTACATGCCTCAACACCCAAAAAGTAAATAACCCGATAAAATAATGGGCAGAGGATATGAAGAGACAGTTCTCCAAAGAAGAAATTCAGATGGCCAACAGACACATGAAAAGATGCTCCACATCACTAATCATCAGGGAAATGCCATTGAAACCACAATGAGATATCACCTCACACCAGGGAGGATGGCCAGCATCCAAAAGACTAAGAACAAAAATGCTGGTGAGGATGCAGAGAAAGGGGAACCCTCGTACAGTGCTGGTGGGAATGTAAGCTAGTTCAACCACTGTGGAAAGCAATATGGAGGTTCGTCAAAAAACTAAAAGTAGAAAAAGCATTTGACCCGGGAATCCCAGTCCTTGGAATTTACCCAAAGAATACAACTTCTCAGATTCAAAAAGACATATGCACCCCTATGTTTATTGCAGCACTTTTTACAATAGCCAAGATATGGAAGCAACCTAAGTGTCCATCAGTAGATGAATGGATAAAGAAGAGGTGGGACATAGACACAATGGAATACTATTCAGCCATAAGAAAGAAACAAATCCTACCATTTCCAACAACATGGATGGAGCTGGAGGATATTAAGGTCAGTGAAATAAGCCAGGTAGAGAAAACCAAGTGCCAAATGATTTCCCTCATTTGCGGAATATAACAATGAAGAAAAACGGAAGGAACAAAATAGCAGCAGACTCAGAGACTCCAAGAAGGAACTAGTGGTTACCAAAGGGGAGGGGTATGAGAGGGTGGGTGGGTAGGGTGGGAGAAGGGGTTTGAGGGGTATTATGTTTAGTACACATGGTGTGGGGGATCACGGGGAAATCAGTGTAGCACAGAGAAAGCAAAGAGTGAATCTGTGGCATCTTACTACACTGATGGACAGTGACTGCATGGGGTGGGGACTTGATAATATGGGTAAATGTAGTAAGCACATTGTTTTTTCATGTGAAACCTTCATAAGAGTGTATATCAATAATACCTCAATAAATAAATAATAAATAAAAGAGATATTTGCACAGCCATGTTCATAGCAGCACTATTCACAATAGGCAAGAGATGGAAGCAACCCCAAGGGCTGTATGGATAAAGTGTGGTATATACACACAATGGAATATTATTCAGCCTTAAATTAGAAAGGAAATCCTGTCACATGCTATAATAAGTTTGAACCTTGAGGACACTATGCTAAGTGAAGTAAGGCAGTCACAAAGAGACAAACTCTATATGACTCCATTTATGTGAGGTTTGTAAGTAGTCAGTTCACAGAAACAGAAAGTATAATGATTACAGGGACTGGGGGCAGGGGCAGGGGGAGTTGCTTAATGAGTATAGAGTTTCAGATTTGCAAGTGGGAAAAGTTCTAGAGATCTGCTTCACAATGTGTATGTTCCTAATATTACTGCAGTATAAACTTAAAAATGTTTAAGATGGTAAATCTTATGTGCTTTTTATTACACAAAAACGAAAATATGTGTCATTACTTTTATCTTCACTTGAGATACAATGGTGAAAACAACTCAGTCTTTGTGCCATTTTCATACTGGTTTTAGATATCAGGCTAAAACCTCACCAACTTTTACAACATATTCTTTTTTTTTTAATTGGGAAATGATTATCACAGTAAGTTTAGTTAACATCCTTCAACATACATAGTTACAAATTATTTTTTCTTGCGATGTGAACTTTTGAGGTTTTTTCTCTTAACAACTTTTCAATACACAAGACATTATTGCTCACCATGCAACGAACAAGTTCCAATACAGTGAACAAGCTCCCACAAGGTGAACAACGCAAGGAACATAGTGAACAAGTTCTCACAATGCAAAGACAGTCATATCAGAGAAACTAATTCAGTTACTATAATCAATCAAGTCAACTATGATTATTCATATGATTTTTATACTTAAATTATAAGTGAATCCCACATTTCCCCCTTTTTTGTTTTAACTGACGCAAATGCATATGCATATATTTGTGGAAGGTACCAGAATAATGATTAGCTGTGCTCGGCCTGTGACATAGCTGGTCACAGGCAATGTCTCTCTCGTCTGGAGGGGTGAGGTTCTATGCCTCACCTCAGTTGGCCCCCACGTTGCTCACCTGAGGTCCCTTGCAACTGTGCCTGTTAGGTTGTTCCTCCCATGAGGAATCTTACCCGTCTCTGGCTAACCAGCCATCTCCTGGGACCAAACAGGGAGATAAAATAGGAAAGAGAGGACAGCCAGCAGCTTTAATTCTGGATAAAATCACAATATACATGATTATTTTCTTGCAGCAAATGCAGGTGGGGAATCAGTATATGATTTCACAAAGTTGTTTAAAAGGAATCACTTATTTCTTGAAGTTAATTCTTGAAAAGTAGCATATGCTTGTATTGGCTTTAAAAGACCAACAACTGCCTTCCGCACACACACTAGGAGACCAGGAATACAAATGCATAACAGTATTAGACCTACAATTATATTCCATATCCAATGTAACAAAGTAAACCAATTTAAAAATCCTGACATTTGTGAAAACTTATCAATAACATGGTGAATGTTGTCTGTTTGATCTTGAATACTATGCGAAAAATCACACAAATTAAAACAACACATCCCTGGAAATTGTTTACATCCCATATATTCTTTTTTTAAAATCACTTATTCTTTTATAAGCTTCTCTTAAGTATTCATTTTTTAAATAATTTATTTTGGATCATTAATCTACAATTACATGTGCAATATTATGATTATTAAACTACCCCCTTCATCAAGTCCCCCCCACCAACCCCATTACAGTCACTGTCCATCAGCATAGTGAGATGCTATACAGTCACTACTTGTCTTCTCTGAGTTGTACAGCCCTCCCCATGACCCCCCAACATTACATCTGCAATCATAATGCCCATTTTTCCCTTATCCCTCCCTTCCCACCAATCTTGCCCAGTCCCTTTCCCTTTGGTAACTATTAGTCCGTTCTTGGGTTCTGTGAGTCTGAGGCTGTTTTGTTCCTTCAATTTTTTTCTTTGTTCTTATACTCCACATATGAGTGAAATCATCTGATACTTGTCTTTTTCGACGTGGCGTATTTCACTGAGCATAATACACTCTACCTCCATCCATTTTGTTGCAAATGGTAGGATTTGTTTTCTTCTTATGGCTGAATAATATTCCATTGTGTATATGTACCACATCTTCTTTATCCATTCATCTACTGATGGACACTTAGGTTGCTTCCATTTCTTGGCTATTGTAAACAGTGCTGCGATAAACATAGGGGTGCATCTATCTTTTTCAAACTGGGCTGCTGTATTCATAGAGTAAGTTCCTAGGAGTGGAATTCCTGGGTCAAATGGTATTTCTATTTTGAGCTTTTTGAGGAACCTCCATACTGCTTTCCACAATGGTTGAACTAATTTGCATTCCCACCAGCAGTGTAGGAGGGTTCTCTTTTTTCCACATCCTCGCCAACATCTCTTGTTGTTTGAGTTTTGTATGTTGGCCATCCTCACTGGTGTGAGGTGATATCTCATTGTGGTTTTAATCTGCATTTCTCTGATGATTAGCAATGTGGAGCAACTTTTCATGTGCCTGTTGGCCATCTGAATTTCTACTTTAGAGAAGTGTCTGTTCATGTCCTCTGCCCATTTCTTAATTGGATTATTTGCTTTTTGTTTGTTAAGGTGCATGAGTTCTTTATACATTTTGGATGTCAACCCCTTATCGAATACATCATTTATGAATATATTCTCCCATATTGTAGGACGTCTTTTTGTTCTACTGATGGTGTCCTTTGCTGTACAGAGCTTTTCAGCTTGATATAGTCACACTTGTTCATTTTTGCTTTTGTTTCCCTTGCCCGGGGAGATATGTTCATGAAGAAGTCGCTCGTGTTTATGTCCAAGAGACTTTTGCCTATGTTTTTTTCTAAGAGTTTTATGTTTTCATGACTTACATTCAGGTCTTTGATCCACCTTGAGTTTACCTTTGTGCATGGGGTTAGACTGCAGTCCAGTTTCATTCTCTTACATGTAGCTGTCCAGTTTTTCCAACACAAGCTGCTGAAGAGGCTGTCATCTCCCCATTGTATATCCAAGGCTCCTTTATCAAATATTAATTGACTGTATATGTTTGGGTTAATGTTTGGATTTTCTATTCTCTTCCACAGGTCTGTGGGTCTGTTTTTGTGCCAATACCAAATTGTCCTGATTACTGTGGCTTTGTAGCAGAGCTTGAAGTCAGGGAGCGTAATTCGCCCTGTTTAATTCCTCTTTCTCAGGATTGCTTTGGCTATTTGGGGTCTTTTGTGGTTCAATATGAATTTTAGAATTATTTGTTCCAGTTCATTGAAGAAAGCTGTTGGTAGTTTGATAGGCATTGCGGTCAATCTGTAGATTGCTTGAGGTAATATAGCCCTTTTGACAATATTTATTCTTCCTAGCCAAGAGGATGGGATGCATTTCCATTTGTTAGTGTCCTCTTTAATTTCTCGTAGGTTGTCTTGTACTTTTCAGAGTACAAGTCTTTCACTTCCTTCGCTAGGTATATTCATAGGTATTTTATTCTTTTTGATGCAGTTGTGAACGGAATTGTTTTTCTGATTTCTTTCTGTTAGTTCATCATTAGTGTATAGGAAAGCAACAGATTTCTGTGTGTTCATTTTGTATCCTGCAACTTTGCTGAATTCAGATATTAGTTCTAGTAGTTTTGGAGTGGAGTCTTTAGGGTTTTTTATGTACAGTATCATGTCATCTGCAAATAGTGACAATTTGACTTCTTCTTTACGAATCTGGATGCCTTATATGTCTTTGTTTTGTCTGATTGCCGTGGCTAGGACTTCCAGTACTATGTTGAATAACAGTGGAGAGAGTGGGTATCCCTGTCTTGTTCCCGATCTTAGATGAAACGCTTTCAGCTTCTCGCCGTAAAGTATGATGTTAACTGTGGGTTTGTCATATATGGTCTTTATGATGTTGAGGTACTTGCCGTCAATACACATTTTGTTGAGAGTTTTAATCAGGAATGGATGCTGAATTTTGTCAAATGTTTTTCAGCATCTATGGAGATGATCATGGGGTTTTTGTTCTTTTTGTTGATGTGGTGGATGATGTTGATGGATTTTCGAATGTTATACTATCCTTGCATCCCTGAGATCAATCCCACTTGATCATGATGTATGATCCTCTTGATGTATTTTTGAATTCGGTTTGCTAATATTTTGTTGAGTATTTTTGCATCTACGTTCATCAGGGATATTGGTCTGTAATTTTCTTTTTTGGTGAGGTCTTTGCCAGGTTTTGGTATTAGCGTGATGCTGGCTTCATAGAATGAGTTTGGAAGTATTCCCTCCTCTTCTATTTTTTGAAAAACTTTAAGGAGAATGGGTGTTATTTCTTCTCTATATGTCTGGTAGAATTCAGAGGTGAATCTACCTGGTCCGGGTGTTTTGTTCTTGGGTAGTTTTTTGATTACTGATTCAATTTCATTGCTGGTGATTGGTCTGTTTAGTTTTTCTGTTTCTTGCTTGGTCAGTCTTTGTAGCTTGTATTTTTCTAAGAAGTTGTCCATTTTTTCTATGTTTTCCAACTTGTTAGCATATAGATTCTCATAATATTCTCTTATAATTCTTTGTATTTCTGTGGGGTCCGTCGTTATTTTTCCTTTCTCATTTCTGATTCTGTTTATGTGTGTAGATTCTATTTTTTTCTTAATGTGTCTGGCTAGGTGTTTATCTATTTTGTTTCTATTTTCAAAGAACCACCTATTGGTTTCATTGATTTTTTTCTATTGTTCTATTCTTCTCAATTTTACTTATTTCTTCTCTGATCTTTATTATGTCCCTCCTTCTGGTGACTTTGGGCCTCATTTGTTCTTCTTTTTCCAATTTCAGTAGTTGTGTCTTTAGACTATTCATTTGGGAATGTTCTTCCTTCTTTAAATAGGCCTGGATTGCAATATACTTTCCTCTTAGAACTGCCTTTGCTGCGTCCCACAGAAGTTGTGGCTTTGTGTTGTTGTTATCATTAGTCTCCATATACTCTTTGATTTCTGTTTTGATTTGGTCGTTAACCCATTGATTAGTTAGGAGAATGTTGTTAAGTCTCCATGTATTTGTGAGCTTTTTTGATTTCTTTCTAAAATTTATTTCTAGTTTTATACCTTTGTAATCTGAGAAGTTGGTTCGTAGAATTTCAATATTTTTGACTTTACTGGTGTTCTTTTTGTGGCGTAGTATGTGGTCTATTCTGGAAAATGTTACATGTGCACCTGAGAAAAATGTGTATCCTGCTGCTTTTGGGTGCAGAGTTCTGTAGATATCTGTTAGGTCCATCTGTTCTAGTGTGTTGTTCAGTGCCTCTGGGTCTTTACTTATTCTATGTCTGGTTGATCTGTCCTTTGGAGTGAGTGGTGTGTTGAAGTCTCCTAAAATGAATGCATTGCTATTTCCTCCTTTAATTCTGTTAGTATTTGTTTCACATATGCTGGCGCTCCTGTGTTGGGTGCATATATATTTATAATGGTTATATCTTCTTGTTGGACTGACCCCTTTATCATTATGTAATGTCCTTCTTTATCTCGTGCTACTTTCTTCGTTTTGAAGTCTATTTTGTCTGATACAAGTACTGCAACACCTGCTTTTTTCTCCTTGTTGTTTTCGTGCAATATCTTTTTCCATCCCTTCACTTTTAGTCTGTGTATGTCTTTGGTTTAAAGTGAGTCTCTTGAAGGCAGCATATAGATGGGTCTTGTTTTTTTATCCATTCAGTGACTCTGTGTTTTTTGACTGGTGCATTCAGTCCATTTACATTTAGGGTGATTATGGATAGGTATGTACTTATTGGCATTGCAGGCTTCAGATTCATGGTTACCAAAGATTCAAGGTGAACCTCCCTACTATCTAAAAGTCTAACAACTAACTTAATATGCTATTACAAACACGATCTAAAGGTTCTTTGTTTGTTTCCTCCTTTTTCTTTCTATTCCATTCTTTATACATTAGGTATCATATTCTGTACTGTTTGTCTATCCCTTGATTGACTTTGGGGATAGTTCATTTAATTTTGCATTTTCATAGTAATTAGCTGTTCTATTTTTTACTGTGGTTTTATTACCTCTGGTGACAGCTATTAAACCATAGGAACACTTAAATCTATAGCAGTCCCTCCAAAATACACTGTAGAGATGGTTTGTGGGAGGTAAATTCTCTCAGCTTTTGCTTATCTGTAAATTGTTTAATCCCTCCTTCAAATTTAAATGATAATCTTGCTGGATAAAGTCATCTTGGTTCAAGGCCCTTCTCCTTCATTGCATTAAATACATCATGCCACTCCCTTCTGGCCTGTAAGGTTTCTGCTGAGAAGTCTGATGATAGCCTGATGGCTTTTCCTTTGTATGTGATCCTATTTCTCTCTCTGGCTGCTTTTAATAGTCTGTCCTTATCCTTGATCTTTGCCATTTTAGTTGCTACATGTCTTGCTGTTGTCTTTCTTGGGTCCCTTGTGTTGGGAGAACTGTGCACCTCCATGGCCTGAGAGACTATCTCCTTCCCCAGATTGGGGAAGTTTTCAGCAATCACCTCCTCAAAGACGCTTTCTATCCCTTTTTCTCTCTCTTCTTTCTCTGGTACCCCTATAATGCGAATATTGTTCAGTTTGGATTGGTCACACAGTTCTCTCAATATTCTTTCATTCTTAGAGATCCTTTTTCCTCTCTGTGCCTCAGCTTCTTTATATTCCTCTTCTCTAGTTCCTATTTCATTTATTGTCTCCTCCAGCGTATCCAATCTGCTTTTAATACTGTCCATTGTGTTCTTCAGTGATTGGATCTCTGACCAGAATTCATTCCTGAGTTCTTGAATATCTTTCCGTACCTCCATGAGCATGTTAATGATTTTTATTTTGAACTCCCTTTCAGGGAGAGTCATAAGGTCCATATCATTTAAATCTTTCTCAGGAGTTGTGTTCATAATTTTACTCTGGACCAGGTTCCTTTGATGTTTCATATTTGTGTATGGCGCCCTCTAGTGCCCAGAAGCTCTACTCTCTGGAGCTGCTCAGCCCCTGAAGCAATGTGGGGATTGTAGGGGAGTGGTATTGGTGCCTGCGGGAAGGAAAGGGTGTTTGCTGGTTCGTGGCTACTATGCCTGTCTCCACTGCCTGAACCATTGGGCTGAGCACACAGGTATAGGCCTCTGTGCTTTGCGTTTTTAGTTGCTATAGACAGATCTTCCCTCTGGCTGGCCTAACACCAGGGAAGGATTTCCCGGTTTGCAAGCCCGGTGGGGCTGGCCAGAAGAAAGGTGCACAAGTCTGCCTGTCACAGAAGGGGTTCTTGGAGCTGTGTAGGCAGCCAGGGAGCTGGAGCACCTGAAGATTGTGAAAGCTCCCAACCTGCTGGGCAGAGTGCACCTGGACAATTTTGTCTGCCTGTCCTTTCTCCTGAGCAGTAAGCTCCGTGCAATCCTTGCCCCTTTAGCAGCTGTCTTGCTAAGGGCTTCTTTGTTAGGAAGTCTCTCAGACTGCACGCCCTTCTTTTTCCCTGAGCAGCTGGGTATGGATCCCTGCTTTCACAAGCAGCTGGAATCTTAGTTTCTCCAGGAATTCTGACCGTCTTAGCTTTCCAACCCCCTAATTACAAGAGTATGATGCAAGCACCATGTAATGTAGGTTTGTGCTCCCAGAGCAGATCTCCAGGGTTAGGTATTCAGCAGTCCCACATCTCCACTCCCTCCCTGCTCTGTTCCTGTTCCTCCTGCTGGTGAGCTGGGGTGGGGGAAGGGCTTGGATCCCGCAGGACCACAGCTTTAGTACGTTACCCTTTTCTGTGAGGGCCGGTCTTGTCTCCAGGTGTATGCAGTTTGTTGCCATCCTCTTTCCCATTGCTCTTTCAAGAGTAGTTGACGTAGCTTTATTTTCATATTATATGAGGTTTTAGGAGAAAGCCTCTGTCTCACCTCTCACACTGTCATCTTTAATCCAATCCTCTACAACATATTCTTAATTGTTCTATTTATCAAATGCCTCATGTACTTAGTGCTGTATAGAATACATGTATCATATGTTATCTGGCATTGCCTCATCGCTATTCATGTTCTAAAAGACTATAAAGTAAGTTTGCACCTATAAAATATAACATCCCATTAAAGACAACTTAGAAATGTTCCAATGTAGCCTGTTTTCCTAGTAGCCAGCCTGACTCCATCTGAAATAAGCTAAACAAAGCGGCAAGCTACTCTGCTATTAAAAAGAAAAATATTGCCATTTAGAACATGTGTGGATTTATGTGTAATAAGTCAGACAGAGAAAGACAAATGCCATATGGTTTCACTTATGTATGGAATCTAAAAATCAAAACAAATGAACAAACAAAACAGAAAAAGACTCCTAAACACAGAGAACAGACTGGAGATTGCCATAGGAGAGGGGTGGGAAGGATGGGTGAAATAAGTGAAGGGAATAAAAGGTGCAAACTTCCATACAGCATAGGGAATATTGTCAATATTGTAATAATTTTGTATGGTAAAAGATTGTAACTATACCTATCATGGTGAGCATTTTGTAATGTATGGAACTATTCAGTCACCATCTTGTAGACCTGAAACTAATATAATATTGTATGTCAACTATACTTCAATGAGAAATATAAATAAATTATAAAATTACCCTCCAAAAAAACCCCAAACAATTTCATGAATTCCAAAAATAGACAAAACTAATCAATATTAGAAATAAGGGTGTTTGCATTAAGGGTAAGTAGACAATTCAATGGAAAAGGGACTGAGGTAAAGGAAATGTTTTATATCTTACTTCAGGTGTGCTACATGATGAGTACAATTGCCAAAACTCTAACTTATCTAGTTTATACCATAATATTGTTCATATGCTCCCTTCAGTATCTGTAAGATATAAGATTCTGTGTCTCGTTCTTGATGTTGGTTATTTACGGTTCCTTATTTCTTGACCAGTCTAGCAGGTTTATCAATTTTTTTCCTTCTTTTCAAAGAAACAGCTTTTGGTTGTATTGATTTTTTTTGAGTTAGTATTTTCTAACTTACTCAATTCTGTTTGTTATTTCCTTCCTTCTATTTACTGCGGTTTTCATTTGTTCTTTTCTAGCTCCTTAAGGAGTACAGGGTAGAGCATTGATTTTTTGACCTTCCTTCTTTTCTAATATAAGCATTTAAACGTATAAATTTTTCTCTAACCACTGCTTTGGCTGCATTCTACAAATTTTGGTATGTTGTGATTTCATTACCATTCAACTTAAAAATATTTCCTAGTTTCCATTATGACATTTTCCTTTGTATATGGATTATTTGGAGTTGGTTAATTTCTAAATATTTGGGGATTTTCCAAACATGTTACTGTTATTGAATTTGAATATGACTGTATTGTGGTCAGAGGACATATTCTCTATGATTTCAACCATTACAGATTTACTGAGACTAACGAAAGAGTCTGCTGGGATAGAAAAAGATGGCAGTGTGAGAAGTGACGCAGAAACCTCCTCCCAAAACCATACATATATATAAAACACAAAAATACAGCAAATACAACTAATCCTGAAAGAGAAACCCAAAAGAAGACTGCAACAGATGGCCTACATCTGGGGAAAAGAGAAGACCTGATGGAAATGGGTAAAGTAGCAAAGCTGTGATCTGGTGGGACCCAAGCCCTGCCCCTACCACAGCTAACTGGTGGGAGGAAGAGAAATGGAGTGGGGAGGGAGTAGAAGCCCAGGAATGCTAAACATCCACCACTGGAGATCTGCTGCAGGAGCATGAACACACAATACATGGTGCTCTGGAGATTAGTGGGGTTGGAAAGCAGACAGGCAGAATACTCAGAGAAACTGAGATTCCAGCCACTTGTGGAGAACAGGTACCCACAACTGGATGCTCCAGGACAAAATAAAGGTGGGCACTTTGAAAGACTTCCCAATAGTGAGAGGGCTGTTAAAGGGGCAAGGATTACACAGAGCTTGCTGCTCAGAAGAAAGGACAGACCATCCAGCACACTCAGCCGAGCAAGCTGGGAACTTCTGGGAGCTTCAGGCACTCCATTCCCCTGGTTGGCAATGCAGTACCAAGGCCACCCCACTGCAATTCCCACCCTCCTGCTCCTTCCTCTCAGCAGGCACTGGTTCAGAAACCTGCTGCCCCCATTACTGCACCAGGCCAGTCAAAGGGTGGCCCTGCCTACAGCAGCTACAGGGGCATAACACAGAGGCTCCTCCTTGCATGTTCAGCCCACTGGCCCTAGCAGTGAGGCAGGAACTGCAGCCGGGAAGCAGGAAATAGCTTTCTTCCTGGCAGGCGTCAGTGCCTCTCACCTGCAGCCCTGCTATTGCTCCAGGTGCTGGGCAGCTCCAGAGAGTAGAGCTACTGGGTACTAGAGGATGCCACGTACACAAAATTATTATTCCATAGAATACATTAGAAATATGAAATGACAAAAGAAGCTGGTACAAACAAAAATCCCTCAAACACCAGAAAGAGGGCTAAGTGAAACTGAAATCACCAATACGTGTATGTATAGATTTCAAAAAAAATCATAAACATGCTCACAGAGGTACAGAAAAATATTCAAGATCTCAGGGATGATATCAAGAAAGAGACAGAAGCATTGAAAAATACAGTATCCAAAATGAAACATATAATAGAGGGATTTAAAAGCAGATTAGATGAAGTAGAGAAGACAGTAAATGAAATAGAAATTAGAGAACAGGAATACGAAGAAGCTGAGGCACAGAGAAAAAAAATGATCTCTAGGAATGAAAGAATATTGAGAACAGTGTGACAAATCCAAACAGAACAGTATTCGCATTATAGGGGTACCTGAGGAAGAAGAGAGAGAAAAGGGGATAGAAAGTCTCTCTGAGGAAATAATTGCTGAAAACTTCCCCAATCTGGGGAAGGAAATAGTCTCTCAGGCCATGGAAGTGCACAGATCTCCCAACACAAGGGACCCAAGGAAGACAACAACAAGACATATAATAATTAAAATGGCAAAGATCAAGGACAAGGACAGAGTATTAAAAGAAGCCAGAGAGACAAAAAAGATCACATACAAAGGAAAACCCACCAGGCTATCATCAGATTTCTCAGCGGAAACCTTACAGGCCAGAGGGAGTGGCATGATATATTTAATGCAATAAAACACAAGGGCCTCGAATCAAGAATACTCTACCTGGCAAGATTATCATTTAAATTTGAAGCAGGAATTAAACAATTTCCAGATATGCAAAAGTTGAGGAATTTACCTCCCACAAACCATCTCTACAGTGTGTTTAAGGGGACTTCTATAAGGAGTTGACATCCAAAATATACAAAGAGCTCACACACCTCAACAAACAAAAAGCAAATAATCCAATTAAAAATGGGCAGAGGATTTGAACAGACACTTCTCCAAAGAAGAAACTCAGATGGCCAACAGGCACATGAAAGATGCTCCACATTGCTAATTATCAGGGAAATGCAAATTAAAACCACTGTGAGATATCACCTCACACCAGTAAGGATGGCCAACATCCAAAAGACAAACAACAACAAATGTTGGCGAGGATGTGGAGAAATGGGAACCCTCCTACACTGCTGGTGGGTATGTAAATTAGTTCAACCATTGTGGAAAGCAATATGGAGGTTCCTCCAAAAACTCAAAATAGAAATACCACTTGACCCAGGAATTCCACTCCTAGGAATTTACCCTAAGAATGCAGCAGCCCACTTTGAAAAAGACATATGCACCCCTATGTTTATCGCAGCACTATTTACAATAGTCAAGAAATGGAAGCAACCTAAGTGTCTGTCAGTAGATGAATGGATAAAGAAGAAGTGGTACATATACAGAATGGAATATTATTCAGCCATAAGAAGAAAACAAATCCTACCATTTGCAACAACGTGGATGGAGCTAGAGGGTATTATGCTCAGTGAACTAAGCCAGGTGGAGAAAGACAAGTATCAAATGATTTCACTCATCTGTGGAGCATAAGAACAAAGCAAAAACTGAAGGAACAAAGCAGAAGCAGACTCACAGAACCCAGGAATGGACTAACAGTTACGAAAGGGAAAGGGACTGGGGAAGATGGGTGGGAAGGGAGGGATAAGGGGGAAAAGGGGGTATCACGATCAGCACACATAATGTAGTCAGGGGGCAGATACTGGGAAGGCAGTATAACACAGAGAAGACAAGTAGTGATTCTATAGCACCTTACTATGCTGATGGACAGTGACAGTAATGGGGTATGTGGTGGGACTTGATAATAGGGGGAGTCTA
>JAVSCE010010034.1:0-55015 GCA_032199065.1 Smutsia gigantea
AGCTATCATTCTTTTTTTTTTTTTTGCTATTATTAATATATAATTACATAAGCAACATTATGATTACTAGACGCCCCCTATTATCAAGTCCCCAACACATACCCCATTGCAGTCACTGTCCTTCAGCGTAGGAGGATGTTATAGAATCACTACTTGTCTTCTCTGTGTTATACTGCCTTCCCCATATTCCCCCACCCCACCCCCACCCCGGCTTCCATTATGTGTGCTAATTGTAATAGCCCTTTTTCCCCCTTATCCCCTCCCTTCCCACCCCTCTTCCCCAGTCCCTTTCCCTTTGATAACTGTTAGTCCATTCTTGGGTTCTGTGAATCTGCTGCTGTTTTGTTCCTTCAGTTTTTTCTTTGTTCTTATACTCCACAGATGAGTGAAATCATTTGATACTTGTCTTTCTCCATCTGGCTTATTTCACTGAGCATAATACCCTCTAGCTCCATCCATGTTGTTGCAAATGGTAGGATTTGTTTTCTTCTTATGGCTGAATAATGTTCCATTGTGTATATGGACCACCTCTTCTTTATCCATTCATCTACTGATGGACACTTAGGTTGCTTCCATTTCTTGGCTATTGTAAATAGTGCTGCGATAAACATAGGGGTGCATCTGCCTTTTTCAAACTGGGCTGCTGCATTCTTAGGGTAAATTCCTAGGAGTGGAATTCCTGGGTCAAATGGTATTTCTATTTTGAGTTTTTTGAGGAACCTCCATACTGCTTTCCACAATGCTTGAACTAATTTACATTCCCACCAGCAGTGTAGGAGGGTTCCCTTTTCTCCACATCCTCTTCAACATTTGTTGTTGTTTGTCTTTTGAATGGCGGCCACCCTAACTGGTGTGAGGTGATATCTCATTGTGGTTTTAATGTGCATTTCTCTGATGACTGGTGATGTGGAACATCTTTTCATGTGCCTGTTGGCCATCTGAATTTCTTCTTTGGAGAAGTGTCTGTTCAGCTCCTCTGCCCATTTTTTAATTGGATTATTTGCTTTTTGTTTATTGAGGTACGTAACCTCTTTATATAATTTGGATGTCAACCCCTTATCAGATATGTCATTTATGAATATATTCTTCCATACTGTAGGATGTCTTTTGTTCTACTGATGATATCTTTTGCTGTACAGAAGATTCTTAGTTTGATATAGTCCCATTTGTTCATTTTTGCTTTTGTTTCCCTTGCCCGGGAGATATGTTCATGAAGAAGTTGCTCATGTTTATGTCCAAGAGATTTTTGCCTATGTTTTTTTTCTAAGAGTTTTATGGTTTCATGACTTACATTCAGGTATTTGATCCATTTTGAGTTTACTTTTGTGTATGGGGTTAGACAGTAATCCAGTTTCATTCTCTTACATGTAGCTATCCAGTTTTGCCAACACCAGCTGTTGAAGAGGCTGTCATTTCCCCATTGTATATCCATGGCTCCTTTATTGTATATTAATTGACCATATTTGCTTGGATTTATATATGGACTCTCTATTCTGTTCCACTGGCCTATGGGTCTGTTCTTGTGCCAATACCAAATTGTCTTGATTACTGTAGCTTTGTAGTAGAGCTTGAAATCAGGGAGCGTAATTCCCCTGCTTTATTCTTCCTTCTCAGGATTGCTTTGGCTATTCGCGGTCTTTTCTGGTTCCATATGAATTTTAGAACTATTTGCTCTAGTTCATTGAAGAATGCTGTAGGTATTTGGATAGGGATTGCATTGAATCTGTAGATTGCTTTAGGCAACATGGCCATTTTGACAATATTAATTCTTCCTAGCCAAGAGCATTGGATGAATTTCCATTTGATAGTGTCCTCTTTAATTTCTCTTAAGAGTGCCTTCTGGTTTTCAGGATTTAAGTCTTTTACTTCCTTGGTTAGGTTTATTCCTAGATATTTTATTCGTTGGATGCAATTGTGAATGGAATTGTTTTCCTGATTTCTCTTTCTGTTAGTTCATCATTAGTCTATAGGTATGCAACAGATTTCTGTGTATTAATTTTGTATCCTGCAACTTTGATGAATTCAGATATTAGATCTAACAGTTTTGGAGTGGATTCTTTAGGGTTTTTTATGTACAATATCATGTCATCTGCAAACAGGGATAGTTTGACTTCTTCCTTGCCAATCTGGATGCCTTTTATTTCTTTGTGTTGTCTGATTGCCATGGCTAGGACTTCCAGAACAATGTTGAATAAAAGTGGGGCGAGTGGGCATCCTTGTCTTGTTCCCGATCTTAAAGGAAAAGCTTTCAGCTTCTTGCTGCTAAGTATAATGTTGGCTGTGGTTTGTCATAAATGGCCTTTATTATGTTGAGGTAGTTGCCCTCTATACCCATTTTGTTGAGAGTTTTTATCATGAAAGAATGTTGAATTTTGTTGAATGCTTTTTCAACATCTATGGAGATGATCATGTGGTTTTCGTCCTTCTTTTTGTTGATGTAGTGGATGATGTTGATGGATTTTCGAATGTTGTACCATCCTTGCATCCCTGGGATGAATCCCACTTGATCATGATGGATGATCTTTTTGATGTATTTTTGAATTGGGTTTGCTAATATTTTGTTGAGTATTTTTGCATCTATGTTCATCAGGGATATTGGTCTGTAATTTCTTTTTTTGTGGTGTCTTTGCCTGGTTTTGGTATTAGAGTGATTTTGGCCTCATAGAATGAGTTTGGAAGTATTCCCTCCTCTTCTACTTTTTGGAAAACTTTAAGGAGGATGGGTATTAGGTTTTCACTAAATGTTTGATAAAATTCAGCAGTGAAACCATCTGGTCCAGGCGTTTTGTTCTTACATAGTTTTTTGATCACCAATTCAATTTCTTTGCTGGTAATTGGTCTATTCAGATTTTCTGTTTCTTCCTGGGTCAGATTTGAAAGGTTGTATTTTTCTAGAACGTTGTCCATTTCTTCTAGGTTATCCAGTTTACCATATAATTTTTCATAGTATTCTCTCATAATTCTTTGTATTTCTGTGGTGTCTGTAGTGATTTTTCCTTTCTCATTTCTGCTTCTGTTTATGTGTGTAGACACTTTTTTTCTTGATTAGTCTAGCTAGGGGTTTATCTATTTGGTTTATTTTCTCTAAGAACCAGCTTCTGTTTTCATTGATTCCTGCTATTGTTTTATTCTTCTCAATTTTATTTATTTCTGCTTTAATCTTTATTATGTCCCTCCTTCTACTGACTTTGGGCCTCATTTGTTCTTCCTTTTTTAGTTTCATTAACTGTGAGTTTAGACTGTTCATTTGGGATTGTTCTTCTTTCCTGAGGCAGGCCTGTATTGCAATATATTTCCCTTTTAGCACGGCCTTCGCTGCATCCCAGTTTTTGTGGTGTTGAATTGTTGTCATTTGTCTCCATATATTGCTTGATTCTGTTTTTATTTGGTTATTGATCCATTGATTATTTAGGAGCATGTTATTAAACCTCCATGTGTTTGTGGGCTTTTTCATTTTCTTTGTGTAATATATTTCTAGTTTCGTACCTTTGTGATCTGAGAAGCTGGTTGGTACAATTTCAATCTTTTTGAATTTATTGCAGTTCTTTTTGTGGCCTAATATATGATCAATTCTTGAAAAAATGTTCCATGTGCACTTGAGAAGAATGTTTCCTGTTGCTTTTGGATGGAGTGTTCTGTAGATGTCTGTTAGGTCCATCTGTTCTAGTGTATTGTTCAGTGCCTCTGTGTCTTTACTTATTTTCTGTCTGGTTGATCTGTGCTTTGGAGTGAGTGGTGTGTTGAAGTCTCCTAAAATGAATGCATTGCATTCTGTTTCCCCCTTTAATTCTGTTAGTATTTGTTTCACATATGTAGGTGATCCTGTGTTGGGTGCATAGATATTTACAATAGTTATATCCTCTTGTTGGACTGACCCTTTTATCATGATGTAATGTCCTTCTTTGTCTCTTGTGACTTTCTTTGTTTTGAAGTCTATTTTGTCTGATACAAGTACTGCAACTCCTGCTTTTTTCTCCCTATTAGTTGCCTGAAATATCTTACCATCCCTTTACTTTCAGTCTGTGTATGTCTTTGGGTTTGAAGTGAGTCTCTTGTAGGCAGCATATAGATGGGTCTTGTTTTTTTATCCATTCAGTGACTCTGTGTCTTTTGATTGATGCATTCAGACCATTTACATTTAGGGTGATTATCGATAGGTATGTACTTATTGCCATTGCAGGCTTTAGAGTCATGGTTACCAAAGGTTCAAGGGTAATTCCCTTACTGTCTGTCTATTTTAACCTACTTCGTATAGTATTACAAACACAACCTAAAGGTTCTTTTTTTTTCTCCTTTTTCTTCCTCCTCCATTCTTTGTATGGTATGAATCATATTCTGTACTCTTTGTCTTCCCTTGTGTGACATCTGTTTGGCCTTAGGAATACTTCCATCTATAGGAGTCCCTTCGAAATGGACTGTAGAGGTAGTTTGTGGGAGGTAAATTCTCTCAACTTTTGCTTATCGGTAAATTGTTTAATCCCTCCTTCTAATTTAAATGATATCCTTGCCGGGTAAAGTATTCTTGGTTCAAGACCCTTCTGCTTCATTGCATTAAATATATCATGCTACTCCCTTCTGGCCTGTAAGGTTTCTGTTGAGAAGTCTGATGATTGCCTGATGGGTTTTCCTTTGTATGTGATGTTTTTTCTCTCTCTAGCTGCTTTTAAAAGTCTGTCTTTATCCTTGATCTTTGCCATTTTAATTATTATATGTCTTAATGTTGTCTTCCTTGGGTCCCTTGTGTTGGGAGATCTGTGCACCTCCATGGTTTGAGAGACTATCTCCTTCCCCAGATTGGGGAAGTTTTCAGCAACTACCTCCTCAATGACACTTTCTATCCCTTTTTATCTCTGTTCTTCTGGTACCCCTATAATGTGAATGTTGTTGCGTTTGGATTGGTCACACAGTTCTCTCAATATTCTTTCATTGTTAGAGATCCTTTTCTCTTTCTGTGCCTCAGCTTCTTTGTATTCTCTTCTCTAATTTCTATTCCATTTACCGTCTCTTCTACTACATCTAATTTGCTTTTAAATCCCTCCATTGTATGTTTCATTTCAGATATGGAATTTCTTAATGATTGAATCTCTGTCTTAAATACGTTCCTGAGTTCTTGAATATTTTTCTGTACCACCATAGGCATGTTTATAATTTTTATTTTGAACTGTCTTTCAGGAAGATTGGTGAGTTTGGTTTCATTTGACCCTATTTCTGCGGTTTGTGAGATTTTGGTCTGAACCATCCATGTTCTTTTGTCGTTTCATATTTCTGTGTGGTGCCCACTAGTGTTCAGAAACTCTAGTCTCTGGAGCTGCTCAGCCCCTAGAGTGAGGTTGGGGGTCGTTGGGGAGCGAAGCTTGTACCTGGGGCGAGGAAAGATCTGTTTCCTGATTCTCATCTGCGGTGCCTGTCTCCAGTGTCAGAGCCAGTGGGGCAAGCACACACATGTAAACCTCTGTGCTTTGTGTCTCTAGCTCTTGTAGGTGGGGCCTCCCTCTGGCTGGCCTGACGCCTGTGCAGTGACTGCCTGTTTGCAAGCAGGTGCCTGCAGGCCAGTCAGAAGGCTCGGCAGGGTGTGTGTCACAGTGGGGGGCCTTCAAGCTGAGTAGGCAGCCAGGGGGCTGGATCACCTGAAGCTCCTCAAAGTTCCCAACCAGCTGGGCAGAGAGCACCCAGACAACGTCCAGCTCTCCCTTCTCCCGCACAGCAAGCTCCGTGCAAATCCTGCGCCTTCAACAGCCATCTCGCTATTAGGAAGCTCTCAGACTACCTGCCTTTCCTCTGACACAGAGCGGCCGGTATGGATCCCCTGCTCCACAAATGGCCGGAATGTCAACTTCTCAAGCACTCCACCTGTCTGAGCTCCCCAACGTCCAGTGCACCACACACTACAGGATTCTGCTCACAAAGCAGATCTCCAGGCAAGGTCAGCAGTCCCAGTATTCCACCCCCTCCCCCGCTCTGTTTCTCTTCCTCCTGCTGGTGAGCTGGGGTGGGGTAAGGGCTTGGGTCCCGCCAGATTAAGGTTTCCTATGTTACCCTGTTTCGTGAGGTCTGCTCTGTTGGTGAGGTCTGTTTGCGGTCTGGTTCAGCTTTCTTTCTTTTTGCTGTTCCAAGGTTAGTTGTATTAATTAACTATATTTTTGTATTGTTTGTGGTTTTGGGAGGAGTTCTCCGTCTCACCTCTCACGCCGGCATCTTGAAAGTCCTATCATTCTTTAAGTAGACAAAGCAACAAAAATTACTTTCTGAAAAACAGGCTTGCGGTTTAGAGGGGGAGAGATCATTTCTGGTTTGGAGGCTTCAGAGGAATTGTTGAATTTACTTTGCTACAAGGTAGGAATTAAGTGAATATTGATAAGATGAGTAGACAGGTCATGAATCAATTCGATTTGCAAATCAGTCTGAGTTGGTTTTCAATGGATTGGTCTGCCTTCAGCAAGGGATTTGGGTGTGGAGGGAAGCAAGGAATTTGGGTGGGAGGGCTGCACCTCCTACTTCCCTCTAGCACCTAAAAGGCAGGCCATGAAGGTACAGAGCAGGGTTAGGACCTCAGGAAGTGGAGGCCCATCTTACTCCCCTACCTGTAGGGATACCTGCATGATAGCCTTCCTGCTTTACTCACCTTACAGTATCCCTTTGGGGATCGGCACATGTGCACACACTGAATAACTTGACTTACAGTCAAGTGTCCCACAACATTATTATTGTTCACATGGCCTAGATTTTACAATCACTGCTGAATGGCTATTCATTGCTTAGCAGCTCTTACTCCTGTACCTCCCTTGGCACTGCCAGGTGGATGACCTTGAAGCCCCAGTTTCATAGAATCAGACACCATTTACGAGTTCAGGTGATCCTATTTCTCCAAAGAAGAAATTCAGATGGCCAACAGGCACATGAAAAGATGCTCCACATCGCTCATTATCAGGGAAATGCAAATTAAAACCACAATGAGATATCACTTCACACTGGTTAGAATGGTCAACATCCAAAACACAAGGAATAACAAACGCTAGTGAGATTGCACAGAAAGGGGAACCCTCCTACACTGCTGGTGGGAATGTAAATTAGTTTGACCATTGTGGAAAGCAGTATGGAGGTTCCTCAAAAAACTCAAAATAGAAAAACCATTTGACCCAGGAATTCCACTCCTAGGAATTTACCCAAATAAAACAAGATCTCAGATTCAAAAAGACATATGCCCCTAGGTTTATTGCAGCACTATTTACAATAGCCAAGATATGAAAGCAACCTAAGTGTCCATCAGTAGATGAATAGGTAAAGAAGATGTGGTATGTATACACAATGGAATATATTCAGCCATAAGAAGAAAACAAATCCTATCATTTGGAACAACATGGATGGAGCTAGACGGTGTTATGCTCAGTGAAATAAGCCAGGCGGAGAAAGACAAGTACCAAGTGATTTCCCTCATTTGTGGAGTATAACAATGAAGCAAAACTGAAGGAAGAGTATAGCAGCAGACTCACAGACTCCAAGAAGGGACTAGCTGTTACCAAAGGGGAGGGGTTGGGGAGGGTGAATGTGGAGGGAGGGAGAAGGGGATTGAGGGGCATTATGATTAGCACACATAGTGTAGGTGGGTCATGGGCATGGGGAAGGCAGTATAGCACAGAGAAGACAAGTAGTGATTCTAGAGCATCTTACTATGCTGATGGACAGTGACTGCAATGGGGTGGTGGGGGGGCACTTGATAATATGGGTGAATGTAGTAACCACATGTTGCTCATGTGAAACCTTCATAAGATTGTATATCAATGATACCTTAATAAAAAAAATTAAACATGCAACTACCATACAAACTAAAAAAAAAAAGACTTCAAGTGATCCTAGGAATCACGTTGTCCTGTGAGTCTCAATGTTGGAAGTGTTTTGGTTTAGGTAAAGAACAGTGGTGCATGGGGGTCCTGCTGCCCACACCCCAGCTCTGTTGGGACTTACTTTCATGGGAAGCCAGGGATCCCAAGGGAGTGTCCTGCCTCTCGGGTGTATGCAGAGGGAGGAGCTGCCCGGGTTGTGTGGTTCTAGTCTTTCCTGCCCTGAGTGCAGGCCTCGGCCAGATCCAGGCCAGGCGGTCACGCTCCAGGCTCTCCTGCACTGTCCCTCCATCTGCCTGGAGACTCAGGCTCTGCTAGGCTGCAGCAGCGCCAGGCTGTTCCCTCCTCCAATGAAGTGACCCCTGCTCCTTCCTCCACCCTGGGGAGTCACACCCACGTCCCCTGGTGTCCCATGGGACAACACCCACCCCCTTTCCCTTTGTCCCACAGGCTTTCCCGCCTCCTCTCTGCCCTGGCCGCTGTCCAGCCTCACCCTCTGCCTGTCAGAGTGGCACATGGTGCAGAGAACAGAGGGACAGGCATCTTCGTGATGTGGGGTCTGAGCCTCTTTTGGTGCTGCTAATGGTGGCTGGCAGAGAATGGCTTTTGAAGGACCCAAACGAGAAGCTATCAAGAATCTCTTCGCAATGATGAAGCCAAGGAGACATCACCGTTGGACTTTGGAGGCATTTGAATGATCCTCCTCCTCCTTGTCATTATTATGATTATTTTCATACAGAAAACCAAGGCTGTGGGATCAAATCTCACAGCCCAGGTGTCCGGAGTTAACTCAGGTGTGCCAGCTGGAAGAGCGAGAGGGAGACACCCGGGTGGAAGTTCCGGAGCTCGTGACCTACCACTGAGACCGCAGGGCGGCTCCTGAGCCATGCACAGTGACCAGGCAGCCCAGAGGCCAGTGGAGGAAGGAAGCCGGCTTTGGGGCCCTGCTGAACCATTAGGTGAGGATGCCTTGCAGCGATGGTTTTTGGCAGGGCGTCTGCAGGGAGGTTAGTCAACACCTTGTCTGGCTCCGCATATCCTGGGAGAAGAGATCCGATTGAGGCCCCGTTCCGTCGGCTCTTAAGAGGTGTTTTGGGGCCTACCTTCCCAAAAGAACTGTTTTGGTTTGTAAGTTTCAATGCATTTTTGTCCAAAGAGAAGGAAGTCGGAGCATTCGCCCGTGGCAGGAAGTTTCATCACCCGCATCCTTGGCACGTGGGGTCAGCTGTCTGTGCAGGGCCCAGCCCATCCAGCTGCATGCGGCGCCACAAAGGGAACACAAGGCTCCTCTCTGGCCCGGAAACTTTGGGTCCTCTGTCCTGAAAACCTAGCCTACCATTTAGATGAGATGTTACTCAGCCAGGAGCTCTGCTTTGTCAAAACGGCTCTCAATGTAAATGGGTGTAAACTTTATGCAGATAGATAAGATTTCCTGCTTCCATGATCATCCCCACAAGGAACTAGATGAAAGGGAAAACAATCCCAGGAGATTCCCCAGAGGTCTCCCTGGATCTCCTCAATGCACCTCAGGACTTCCATATTTGCTGTTCCCTCTGCCTGGACACTCTTCCCCCAAATTTTTGCGGGACTAGCCTCTTCTCAGCACTGAAGACTCAGTCAAGTGTCAGCAAGTAGAGGCCTTCCCTGACCACTACCCAAAGTGGTCCATCCCCTAAGACTCAGTATCTCTCTAAGCCGTTAACTATTTTTTCTTTACAGTATTAATACTATTTCTATTCAATATACACCCTTTTTCCACCACTGCCTGGAATGTGAACTCTCCAAGCATTAGCTACATCATGGTAATCGTTGCTGTGTCCTGGTGCCCAGCACGGTGTCCACCCCCGGTGGATGTTTAGTCAGTATCTGTTGAAGTGGTGCATGGTATTTGGATTAGATGAGAAAGGAAGCAGATGGCTTGGAGAAGTGCTTGCAGGGAGAAGATGGCCTTTGCTGTCTATCAGCTTTCCTCTTCATGGGCCTCCCGAGGGGCTGATCAGAGAAAGAAACAACCCCCCCACCAGGCTCTGTCCCTTTGGCCCCTTCGCCAATAAGGAGGCTGTCACTCCCCCGCAGGCTTGGGGGCAGGAAGATGGATCGGCCCCCAACAGGGGTGTTTCTGGGGCAGCAGGATGACCTGCCTCTGTCTTACCTAAATCAAACACTCCAGCACTGTGGGCAAACCTACCAGAAATCCCCAGAGATTCCTGCCTGTCTGGGGCTGGAACCTGGGAGCCCCAAGCTGGAAAAAGTGGGGTGTTTAAAAGTAAGTGATACAGGTGGGAACAGGGTGAAGGGGCCAGGTGTCCCATTTGTCTGCCCACAAGCTCTAAGTTCGTCTAGCACCCAGAGTCCCCTTCACTCTGCCTTGGGCTGCCCTGTTGGGTTGAGCTCCTTAGAGGCAGGATCTGAGGTGGGGATTGTGTGCAAATGCTCTACTGAGGCAGAACTCTCAGGATGAACACTGGTGAGGGAGAGGCAAGCAGGATGGGGCAGGAGGACATGCCAAGCTGTGCTCAGCTCAAGCCTGACCTTAGCCTGGGCCCAGAGGACCCTGGAGTGTGAGGGGCACCACAGAGCTCATCCACCTTCACCCAAGGAGATGGGCCTTTGCAGCCCTGTATCACAGGGCCATTGGCAGCAGGCACCCACCCTGGGGAGCGGGGGTTGACCATGGCTCCTGTCAGCCAAAAAGCAGCTCTGGAGAAGCACACAGTTGTGGGCTGGCACCAACTATTCCCAGCTGCTGAGGACTGGTTGTACCTGCGGGTGGCGGGAATGTGGGTGGGGCCCCCACAGTGTCCCCTCCAGCCCCCAGCCCAGCCTCCTACTTCCCCAGAGTGAATCTACCCCTCCCTCAGGGGCCTCTGCCATTTCTCCTGCCTCCCTGCCCCCTTCCTAGTCCTCAGAAAGTCCTCCTCCAGGACCTACATCACACTCTTTGTTTCCTGCAGCCCTTATGGGCCCCAGTCATGTCCTCCTGAGCTCCTGTTCCACTCTCCCACTCATCTCCACCTGCCCTGGAAAGGCAAGGACCACCGCCATCTTTCCCCTGTGTCTCTCACAGGGCTTCACACAGAGCTGGGCATCTGTGAAGTGACTCAGAATGGAAAGAACAGAACTCAGAGGACCCCAAACTCAGGAGGCCACAGCCCAGAGCCTGAGCCATGAAACAGCGTCTCTGGGCTCTGGGCTGAGCTGGGATTCGAACCCAGGATGCCACTTAAATCTCCCCTGTTGCCAAGTCCAGATAAGCGTACATACTTTCTAACTCACTCACCTGGACTTAGCATTTTGTGTGAAGTTGACCCACTTCTCAGAAAACCTGTGACCCAAAATCCCCAGGAGAATTAGGATACATAGAGATCAAGTATGTGGGATTTCCAGAGGAAGTGAAAGCTTGGCTTCTGCGTCGGGTTGGGACACAGACCAGCTGGCTGCCACTCCCGCAGCTAGCTTTATGCAGCAGCCCAGAGCAGGCTTATTCTCCCTGGGCCAAAGTTCACAAGCCCCCAGCAGATAACAGAACTGGGCCACTTGTTGATGTCACTGCCAGTGTGTCCTCCTAAGGATCTGGGAGGCATTAGAAAGACTCTGAGGCCTGGCCACAGACTTTGCATTTAGAAAGCAAAGAGAGTCTGTCTGTCTGTCTGTCTCCTATGAGCAGTTGCCCTGAGACCCAGCTCTAGGATACCCGGGAATGGACAGAAGAACAGACGAAAAGCAAAAAAGATGTGCCTGGGACAACTCGGAGGCCAGTGTCGTACTTTCTCTACCACTGCTAAGAAAGGATGTGCCCACCAATGATAATTTGAACAGGACCCAAGGCAGCAGTCTGGGCTGGGAGAGGAAAAGAGTGCAAAGAAAGATGTTATTCAGGGCCACAAATGCCTTCTCTCTCCTGCTTAGTCTCCCTCTTGCTCTCTGAACTTCTTCCACCCACGGGCACCAGCTCAGAGTCATGGTCCCCAGACACCGTGTGTCAGCCCTTTGGTGTCTTCCATTTGCTGCCACCCAGGGGACCAAAGGTTTTTCTCTCCTTCAAGCCATACAATTGGACTCAGAGCCTTTCCTTTCAGGGAATTTACAGGGGGCTGATAGGAAGAACACCTGACAAAATGTGAGGGTTACCAGCTCCCACAGGGAAAGTGACTTCTAGGCCAAGATCTTGTGGGAGTCTGCTTTATTTTTTAAATTGGAATATAGTTGCTGTACAATATTGTATTGGTTTCAGGTGTACAACATCGTGATTTGACAAGCATATACAGTAAATGCTTACCATGATAAGTGTAGTAGCCATCTGTCAATATACAAAGATATTACAATATTATTTACTGACTATATTTCCTATGCTGTACTTTTATCCCTGACTGATTTACTTTGTAATTGGATGTTGGTACTTCTTTATCCCCTTCACCTATTTTGCCCACCTCCACTCCCTCCCATATGGCAACTTCCAGTCCACTCTCTGTGCTTATGAGTCTGTTTCTGTTTTGTTTGTTAATTTTGTTTTTTAGATTCCACATATAAGTGAGCCATCTGGTTATTTGTCTTTCTCCGTCTGAGTTACTTCACTTAGCATAATGCCTTCTAGGTCCATCCATGTTGTTACAGATGGCAAGATTTCTTCTTTTTTTTAATGGCTGAGTTAATAGTCTGTTGTACATATTGTCACATATACTAATATATACCACCTCTTCTTTATCCATCCGTCTGTTGACAGACACTTAGGTTGCTTCCATATTTTGGCTATTGTAAATAATGCTGCAATAAATGTAGGGGTGCATATATATCTTTTCAAATTAGTGATTTTGTTTTCTTTGAGTAAATTCCCTGAAGTGGGCCATATGGCATTTCTCTTTTTAGTATTTTGAGAAAATTTCATATTGCTTTCCACAGTGGCTGCACCATTTACAATTCCCACCCACAACTTACAAATGTTCCATTTTCTCCGCATCCTTGCCAACACTTGTAATTTCTTGTCTTGTTGCTATTGTAGAGTCTATTTGTGTTTCTCTGATTTGAACAGCTGGTTGGGATGAAAAAGACAGCAGTTTGCATCATGTGTAAACTACAGGGCAATAAAAGCAAGAACTATTAATACACACAACTTGGGTGAATCCTACACACATTACGCTGAACGAAGGCAGCTAGTCTCAGAAAGCTATATACTGTAAGATTCCATTTATATGACACTCATGAGGACAAAACCATAGGGAGGGAGAACAGATAGTGGTTGTCGAGGGTTATGAGTAGGGGAAGGGAAAGGGATAGCAGGAGGGATGGAAATAATGGAATTGTTTATTCTGATTATGGTGACAATTACCTGACTCTATAAATGTGCTAAAATTCAAAGACTGAACACCAGAGAAGGCCCATTTTACTGTAGGGATAATTTTTCACATAACAACTTTAAAAGTCGATGATAATAACGGCTGCCATTTGTTTCCCGATTGTGTGCTGTGGGCAGTACATGCATTATCCCTTTATTCCTCTCCACAAGCCCATTAGACACAGGTTATACAGCTTGCTCAAGGTCACATAGCATGTGGCAGAGCTCAAACTTGAACCCATGTCTGTCTGACTGAAGAGCCTGAGATCTAATCACTGTGTGGGGGTGTCTCACTTGGGAGACAGAAGTGGGAAATGAGCACATGGTGGTTAAGACCTTGGCCTTGCAGAGAGCACCGGCAAGAGTGAGGTTCTCTTCTGGTTGGGGAAGCTATCAGCTGGTGGGGAGGGCTGGGCCTGGTTGTAGATGGGGCCACTGGAATGACTAAGCATCCGTCTGCTTAAGGTGGCCCTAGGAGTCCCAGCCCCATTCTTTTGATGCTCCCGGGGGTCGGGGTTGGGGTAGTTGAGTGGAGCCACTGTCCACTGGAAGACACACCCTCCCTGAAGGAGAAAACGTAGTCATAAGGGTTAGTGCCTTCTGCCTAGGGCCACGGGTGGGAAAATGGGGATTGGGAGATAAGGGAGCATTTTTCAGTTTTCTCCTTATTTATATGTTCCATAAATCACTTTTTTTTCCTTTTTTGTTAAAGAATGTTTCATTTGTTGAACCATGCAGGTGGAGGGGCAACTAATAGGCTGTGCAAATTACCGAAGTTGCTCCCCAGATGTGAGGGGACCTCTAGTCTTGCAGGGTAGCTGTTGCCAGGTGTGCAGTGTTCTAAGATGAGGAAGCAGCTGTGCAAACCCGAGGCTGAAGAGGAGCAGCACTTTAGGCGAACTGAAGATTTCAGAATATTTCAGGAGAGCTGAGCATCAAGCCCAAGGAGCAGCACATGGGATCTGAGCCTGGCGAGGGGCCAGGGGCACGTGCAAGCCTGTGCTGACCGGAGGACTTGAGCTTTAGATAAGGGCAGTGGGCAGGCAGGGTGGCTGTGCCATTTAGAAAGATCACCCAAGACTGGCCAGAGGGCATCTTGTTATATCCAGGTTACCTCCCCATGTAATATGAGGGGACCTGGAGTCGGCCAGAGGCAGAATGGACAGGTGGGCAGGTTCAAAAGGTATTATGGGGCAGGATCCACAGGCCTTGAGATGGTTCAGATTTGGGGGAAGGACAGAAAGGCCTCACAGAGCTCTGACTCAATAGAGATGCTTTTCCTTGGGACAGACACATAAAAGAAGAGGTGACCAGGAGTTTGCTTTAGGAAACGTTCTGTTTAGGTGCCCCTGGGTCGTGGGAGTGCAGCTGTCTGGATGCTTGGTTTCGCTGTTCAGGCCAAGGCAAGAGCTGACCTAGTGATGCAGGCTTGGGAATCATGGACATGAGTTTTAAGAAGACTTGGGTGCGGATAACCTGACTGGCAAGAACTGGGAAGACAGTAGCTTGAACTGGGAAGCAAGCAGAGAAGAAGGACCAAGGCAGAAGCCAGGACACCGCCCCCCAACCCCCATCTAAACTCAGCCATTCACCTACCACCCTCACCCAGTTGCTGTATCAATGCACTTATCTCTATTATTATTATTTTTGAAGTATCATTGCTATACAATATTCTGTTGGTTTCAAATGTACAGCACAGTGGTTCAACAGTTACCCATATTATTAAATCCTCACCCCCTCTAGTGTGGTTCCTATCTACCAACATAAAAAGATGCTACAGAATCATTGACTATATTCTCCATGATGTACTACCACCGTCCCTGTGACCAACTTACATTGTGATTGCGAATTATTGTGCCCCTTTGTCTCCCTACTATTTTCTGTTTAATATTTTTCTTTAAACTGACTAATTTTCAATTAAATGTATTTATTTAAAAGGAAAATACATAATAGATGAAAACTCGGCATCACTGCCATGACTAGACATTGAGCATAAAAATAGATTAAATGCAAACAAAACAATAAGTACTATGCAATTCTGGCTAGATACAATTGCATCCTTTCTTTGTTCAAAACAGAGAGCTGCATTATGTTAGTCCTGCATTCAAGACATACCCACACCCAGCCGAGGCTTACTCATGGAAGAAGTCAGGATTGGGAGATAATTAAAAAGGGAGTAACTTTCTACCTGACACATAAAATCTGCCCACATCTCACTTAACAACCAGCTCGCTTGGCACCAGTAGGAGTCACGCCCTTTATTCAAAGCAGGGGTCCTCACATTCTTTCTGTAAAGGGCCAAATAGCAAATATTTTAGACTTTGAGGGCCACTTACATCCCTGCCACGTGTTCCCCTCCCCTTCCTCCCCCTTTTCTTGCAATCCTTTAAAACCAGTTAGTTCCAGGATGCCTAAAAACAGGCCCAGGACTGGATTTGGCCCATCACAGGGGTTCCGAGGCACCCAACTCCTGACCACAAATACTCCCCAGCCCAGCCTCAGATGGCCCTTTACTGTCTGTTCTTCGGCCGCCTCCCCAGGGCAGCTCCTCACGCCCCATGGGTCTGTGGGAGATTTGGCCACACCTCCTCTGTGTTCTCAGTTTCTCAGGATCAGAGACTTCTCAGAACCCGTTGTTCAGGGACCCATTCGCGGTCAGCATTTCAGCACCAACATCATCCCCTGCACGCTAAAGTTTCTCTTCTGATAGCACTTCTTGCTCACTTCCTTAATCCTGCAGGGCCTCTCTGTGCCTAAGGCCTCACTGTTCCTTCCTCCCTCCCTGCAGATGAGCCACACTGAGGTCCTCTTATGTCCTCCAGATGGCTATGCGTCTGCCAGCAATCCTTCCTCCCTCAGCTCAGGAGGTGGAGTTCGGTGACGCCTGCCCCACCCCAGAGACGAGCGGGTCTGACGCCTGAGGCGGAAGTGATGTTCTGTGTCTTCCGGGACGAGGCCATGAGAAGCCTTATGGGTTCTTATGGATCCTGTCCTTTGGATACTTACTTAGGGTGAAGCCAACTGCCTTGAAAGAAGTTTGACAATCCTAGGACCACGCAAGCTCGTCATGGAGAGATGCATCACCCCCTCTGTCGTCCCAGCTTTCCCAGCCCGGGAACCGGACATTTAAATAAAGAAACCTTCAGCTGGCTCTAGCCCCCACTGCAACCTCATGAGACCCCAAGAAAGAACTGACCCGCTGAGCCCAGCTGACTTCTAGACCTCAAGAGATAATAATAAATTATCCTTTTAAGCCACTACATTTTGGGGTAGTTTGTCACACAGCAATAGACAACTGGTACACCACCTAAAAGTGATGTCTCATCAGTTTTCTGTGACACTCAGGCGTACGATTTAAACTCTCTGTCCGCAATATTTTTCCTCAGCTTTGTGGGTCTGGTCCCTACCCCAGAGAACTGTATGAATTTTGCACCCAAGGTCTAGTTGCTTAAACCCAGGAGTCTTTTAGCTGTTCAGTTGTGGCAAATACTTAAAATTGGCCAACCCAACGTCATTCCCCAAACCTTTCTTCCTTTCTTCCTGTTACTGTAAAGCCAGGGATGGCCAGATACATACTTTCTGGCTTTGCTGAGGGGCATTTTATAACCCCTCTTTGGCCAGTGATGTGAGAAGAGTCAGCTGTTGGGTTCTTGAAAACAGTCTTTGCTTGCTGATAAGGGAGAGTCTGGGAGAAGAAACTTTGCCTGATACCACCCCCCACTTCCTGCTTCTGAACATGGTGTGAGGATGTGATGTATGGGGCTGCTGCAACTATCTTAAAACCATGAGGGGAAAGCTAAAAGAACCAGAAAGACTACAGCTCAGGGCCCTGTCATATTCTTATATGAGAAAAATAAGCAACTATTTCTTTAAGACATTGTTGGTCAGGCTTTTTATTTGTGACTGAATGCATTCTTAACTGTGACATCACTCATGTCCACTTTAGAGACATTTTTCCCTATAAAGGGAGTGTCCCTTTGGAGTCCCCCTATAATGAGCCAAGATTTTTCTCCTGGACCTGGGGATTGAGGTGGAGGAAGGAAGATGTCCCTCTGCCTGCAGCTTCAGCTGAGGATTGGTGGGGTTTCTGGCAGTGAAGTCATGGGGTATGCTGATGCATGCTTTCCCCACTACAGAGCCTGAGGGCCTTCCCTAGCTTCCGCTCAGGGTCTTGGTCACATGAGAAGTGACAGATGCCATCCCTGAATGGACTACCAGGGAGCTCTCCCTGACATGGATAGTGAGCAGGGGCAGGAGATGGCAACAGCCATGGACAGTGAATTGAATCAGAAGACTGGGCTTCATGCCGGCTCTGCCACTTAGCTGCCTGTGTGACCCTGTATGTCAGCCAGTTACCTCAGGACAAGTGCTCGGAGCCCTCATACATGAATAGGACCCTCTATTCATGGGAACCGGGTGTCCCTGGGCCCCTGGTCTCTCAGCCTCATCTCAGAAACACAAATAATGAATCCTGGGCAGTGAGGGGTCCACATCCAGCAGTCAGCAAGTGCCATTTCAGGAGCCTCCAATTTAATGAGTCCTTGGAAATGGAAACCTGAGACCCTTCAGGTCTGAATCATTCAAAGTCACATGGCTTCCTGAGCGCCAAGTGCAGTGGGAGGCAGAGAGGAATCAGAGGAAGATCCCACCTTGAGCAAGGCATAGTGCGGAAAGGATCCCAGTTCCTAAGCCCCGTGATCTGCTGCCAGCCCCCTCGGGCTGGCTTCTTGCTGCTGGCATAGTGGGATGGAGCCAAGCTACTCGGTAATGTGGGGGATCCCAGACAGCTGGGAGGCCACCTTGGGACAGGCATTGTTCAGGTTTTCTCTCTGGCTCCCCAGAAGGCTGAGCTGCTGGGAAGTTCCCACCACCCACTGTACCTCTGGCCTTCCTGGAACCTTCTGCAGAGCCAGCAAAGAAAGGATCTGCTTACAGAACCTGGAGCTACAAATCCTTGCCTCCCCACAGAGGAAGGCACTCCCACCGCTTCCCTGGGTGAATGCTTTCAGTTACAATAATAGCAAGCAGGAGTCTGACTGTGGTTTAGCTAATGCTTTTAGTGTTCCAGGCAAGTTTTATATACCTTATCTCATTTAGTTCTGTCAACAAGTCTTAGGAGTATTCTGTTGGTTTTACAGATGAGAAAACAGAAGCAAAGAGGCTGAATAATCTCTCCAGGAGGCCACACCAGGCAAGCAGTGACACAGCCACAATTCCCACTCAAAGTTAGTGACCTTAGCCCCTACTTCAGACTGACTGCCCATCACCCAGAGGGTAAAATCCATGCTTCACAGCAAGGCACACAGACATGTGGGTCTGGTTCCACGGATTCTCACCTTCTTCTAATGTGTCCCTGAGACGCCCTTTGCAGGTGCCGTTCCCTCTGCCCCCCTCCTCACTCCTCGCCCCCCTCCTCACTCCTCCCTCTTCTTGGCTAATTCCTATCAAGGCCTTAAGACTTAGCTCAGTTCCTTCCTGTGAGCTTGCATGTTAGGTGAGAGTGAAGTTCCAAAGTCAGGAGCAAAGGTGAAAATGTCACATGGGAGGCCATCACACACGGGTCCTGCAGGAGCTGACTCAGCCAGTGCCCCTCCAACATTACCACTGATGCCCTCTCTTCTGTTGAGCACCTGGGAGGGGGTTGCCTTGTATTAGAATGCTCCTCTGCTTGGTGATAAGCTCTCTCTGAGTAAAATGGCCAATTCACACCTCCCATCCCACCCCCACTCTGGCACCACTTCTCTTTAAATGGGATGGTGGCCTGGGGATGAGGGGTGGGGCCAAGGAAGCTTCCTGGAGGTGATTCCAGTGGTGTCACGTCATGTGTGCATGCAACTCATTCAACCTCAGTGGTGTGAGCTCAGCAGAAAGACACTAAAAATAGAGAGCCATGCATGCAGATGGTAACTGCATTTAGGAAAATGCTAATTCTCTTGAAGAGAGGAAAAGCTTGGGGGGAGCTACACAGGGGCTCCTACTGAATCTGCAATATTTTGTTTTAATAGTTTATTATTAAAAAAAATAAGAAGCAAATACAGCAGTTCCCCTTTGCCAGGGTTTGGCTTTCCACGGTTCCAGTCGCCGTGGATCAGCCGTGATCCGGAAGCAGATGATCCTCCTGATGTAGGGTCAGCAGGTCAGTGGCAGCCTAATGCCGCGTCACCATGCTTACGTCACTCCCCTCATGTCATGTCACCAGTAGGCCCTTTGTCATCTCCCATCCTTTCAAGAAGGGTGAGTCTAGTACAGTGAGGTGTTTTGAGAGAGGGAGAGAACACACATTGCTTTCATTACAGTATAGTTACAGTTGCTCTACTTTATCAGTTATTGTTGCTCATCTCTTACTGTACCTAATTTATAAATTCAGCTTTGTCACATCACCCAGCCTGCAACAGTGCTGAGTTCTCAGGAGATGGGATGGGGTCCTTTCAGAGATGCCCTGCCCCTGTCACCTTAGGTGCTTACAGTGTAGTAGAGAAAACTGTGACACGCACACAGACAGCCATAGGGCAAGGTGGCATGTCACCATAGAGGGGGAGGGATCTGAGATTCCACATTCACTGGTTCACCTACTCGTTAAGGCTCCAAACTCATTTTGTCTGCCCACCAAACTCTAAACTCTGAAAATGTGGTCCTTTGTCTTGAAGGAGCCAAGAATCTTACTAGAGAGAAAAAATACAAGCAAATAAAAAACTTAACAGTAATACCAGGTAGTATTGTAAAAGATGTGAGTGCCCTCACATTGTCGGGACAGCTACGGGGACTCAGAGAAGAGAGTAGGCCAGGCTCTTAGGGACGCGGGACGCCAGGTGGGTTCTGGAAGATGCTTAGAACCTGCCCTGGGAAAGGCTGGCAGGGTTCTCAGCCTGAGGAGCACAGCTGCAGATTCAAGAGGAAAAGGACAGAATGGGCAGATATGTGGGTCAAAAGGTGTTCACAACGACGAGTGGGTCAGGAGGAGCTGGCGTCAGCTGTTGTGGGAGGTCAGGCTCCGTGTTGGGAAATAATCTAAGTACATATCAAACCCAAGTCCTTTAGAGGCATATCGGTGCCCCTGCATTACCTGCTCGGCCTTCACTGGTGAGTCTGCCAGGTCAGTGGGAAGCAGGAACTCAGGAATTCCAGAGTATTTGGCACGGGCAGGTGGCCGGACAAAGAAGATAAGGAGGAAATACCTGACAGGGTGCGACAGTCTTAGAGCTAAATGTTCTCGAAGACATAATTGGGGCCGGGGAGACTAATCTGAGGTCAAACAGGATGGATCGAAGTGGTAAGGATCAACTGGAAGAGCTGAGGAAAGGCGGTCATTCCTGGGAAATGAAAGACACCGAGGGTCCATGCCCAGTCACCTTCCCTGAGAAGGGAAATCAGTCAGAACTTCAGCAAGCTGCAGTCGGAGCTGTTTTGTTGCTTACACTCAAATCTGACCAAAGGGTGACTTAGAGCCACTGTCCCACAGTCAGGGGGCTGCCCTCCCAGCTCCATTCCCTGTTCGGTCAGGAGGAAGAAGGTAAGGCGGGAGGCTGCCCTCAGGGTGGCTGAGCCTGAATGGAGGATTGGGGTGCTCAGGAACCAGCGTGGATGAGAGGGTGTGGAGATGGGGGGGAAACGGGGAGAGGTGACGTTTTGCAGAACAGCCCCAGTATGGGTTTGGGATTAAAGGTTAGAGAAAAAAGAAGAGTCAAGAGAGGACAAGTGGATGAGATGTCATTCGGGCACGAGAAAGAACGGGGTAGAGCTGGAGGCAGAGGGGGAGGCTGGGGAGAGCATGAAGATGCTGAACGTGACCAAGACGGTGAAGACAAGGTGAGAAAGCAGAAAGCAGAGGTCCTGGGAACAATGGGCCTCACAGGAGCAGGACAAAGGCCCCAGAGGCAGCCCAGTTCCCGGGATGCTGTCACACAAAAGAAACCAAGAGCACCTGCCAAGCACTGACGAGCGCCCTGCTGTCTGGCTGGGCTGGGAATTGGGGCTCTGCAGTTATCCGAAGGTTCACCTAATAAAAAGCTTTAGCGCACAGCCAGCCTTAGTGAATTAGGTGGCCTTCTTTGCAGAATGAGAATTTCAGGGTCTTTTGCTGCACAGGGATGGCAGGTGACAGGCTACTGAGATGATGGCAAGTCTGCATCCAGGCGAATCTGGACGCTGTAATGTCCAATGGCAGCGTTTGTTACAATGACGCTCAACGTAAAAATCAGAACCTAGCTCAGTTACCTATATTTTATAGTTTCTGGTGGTTGTACCTCATCTGGATAGGAGTGTAATGTACCTTACAAGGGACAGTATGACACAGTGGTTGAAATGCAGGTTCTATGTGCAGGTAGCCTGGGTTTATATCCCTGTTCTGCCGCTTGTTAGCAGGGAGAACCTTGACCTTGACTTTATGATCTGCAAAATGGGTATGATGATAATACCCACCTCATAAGGTTGTTGTAAATGGGAGATGAGCACATACATGTTAAGTGCTTAGAACAGTGCCTGGCAAGGGGAAGTGCTTGCTCTATATTAGTGATTATGATTTATTAGAGTTTATAAGCACAAACTGTTGGGACAAGAAATAAAAAGTTCCTAAGTTGAGGGAGGAGAAGCTGCATTTGAGTAAGCTGTGTACATGGCCTGTGTAGTAGAGGGGCCAGAGAGATGGGAAGAGGCTGCCTCCTGCAGCCAGGGGTTTGGGTGCAGTCCTTCCTAGTGTTCACTGGCATTTCCCCTTGAACTAAGTTTAAGACCAGACAAGGGCCTCATCCATTCATCAGGTAATTATAATGCCTGCTCTGGGCGAATTATATACTGGGCCCCAGGCTTCAAGGCTCCCCAGTCCTGGAGATCTGTAATACTGCCAGCTATTTGACATTTGAAGAAACAAAATCAGATCTGGGTTCTGCCCCTTGCTGGCATGCTGACCTGTGGCCTCGGTTTCGTCCTCTATGTCAGATAGCTCTTACAAAGATCCCAGTAAACAAAGAAAGAAAACTGGATCTCTGATAACCACCATTTACAAAACCAGTGTGCAGATGGATGGCAGCCCTAACTGTGAAATATAAACCATGAAGTTAATAGAATATCTGTAAGATAACATCTTGGTGGACTAGAGGGAGGAAGGATTTCTTTTTTAAAAACCTTCAAAAGCACAATCTTAAGGCTCACAATTAATATGATCCCTCCAAACAAAGGACTCGATGGTCAAGGATAATGAACAGATAACAGATTGGGAAAAGATACTGCAGTATCTAAAGCCAAAAAGAGACTAGTATTTAGAATACAGGGGACCTCCTGCATATCAACAAACCAGAGAGAACCCACTGGAAAAATGGGCAAAGTGAATGAATGGGTAATTTTCAGAAATTTAAGGACTAAACAAATATGTGGGCAGATGGGCAGATGTTCATTGGTTAGAAGGTAATTGCAAAATTAAACCAACAAAATATTACTTTTTGCTACCTATTTGGCAAAATATTAAAGAGCCGAATCATACCAAGCACCCTCCATTACTGGTGGTGATGTGTGGTAGTGCATTCACTCTGCAGAGCACTCTGCCTTAGCCAGACTGTCCATATATGTTCACCACATTACCACTCCTGGGAATATGTTTATATATATATCCTCCAGTCTCTCATGCAGAGGCCTCAGGACACACACGTGAATGCATGAGGATGCTCATCCTAGCAAAGGGTCGCTTGGGGGCAGACAACTGGCACAGTCGAGGACCCTTCAGTACAGGAATAGACAGGGAAACATGGTGGTCCACTCTGTGGATCATAATAGAGCTGTGAGAAAGGGGACGAGTGCACAGAAAGCAACACAGGTGGATCATACTAACATAGTAACATAGGAAGGGAAAGTGCATGCACCCTAATTTACATAAACATCTGACATAAATATAAATTAGAATATATGCACAGAAAACAACCTAAAACTCCAAAAACACAAACAAGGACATACACAAAATACGTCAGTTTTTGTAGGAGAAAAGGGAATGGGAATTATGATAAAAAGAAAGAGCTATTTTAAGAAGGAGGGCAAACCAAGGGGATAGCACAGAAACTGGCATGTGGTAAGCACTCCCTGAGTGCTCGTTATTATTAATTAATTTTTTAAAAATCCAATAATATATGTAAGCCGTATGTCAATTATATCTCAATAAAACTGGAAAAAGAAAGAGACTAGTTCAAAGACGGGGAATGTTATTCCCCAAGCACACACCTTGGAAGGGTCCAATTAAAATGTAAAATTTCTGCAAAAGACAATATCAAAATAATTACAAGACAAGCCACTGACTGGGAGAAAATATTTGCAAAAGACATGTATAATAAAAGACTGTTATCCAAAATATACAAATAATTCTAAAACTTAAAAATAAGAAGACAAAACCCAATTAAAAATGTGCCAAAGACCTTAACAGACACCTCACCGAAGAAGATATACTGTTAGCAAATAAGCATATGAAAAGATGCACCACATCATATGTCAACACAGAAATGCAAATTAAAGCAACAATAAGACATCACTACACAACTCTTAGAATGGCCAACATCCAGAACACTGACACCACCAAATGCTGGTGAGCTTGTGGAGCAACAGGAACTCTCAACTCTTTGCTGGGGGGGAGTGCAAAGTGGTGCAGCCACTTAGGAAGACAGTCTGGAGGTTTCTTACAAAACTAAACATACTCTTACCATAAAATCCAGCAACTGTGCTCCTTGGTGTTTACCCAGAGGAGCTGAAAACTTATATCCACCCAAAAACCTGCACATGAATGTTTATAGAAGCTTTAGTCATAATTGCCAAACTTGGAAACAATCAGAGCACCCTTCAGTCGGTGAATGGTAAATAAATTGTGGTGATCTGGACCACAGAATGTTATTCAGCACTAAAAAGAAACGAGCTCTCAAGCCATGAAAAGACATGGAAGAGACTTAAACACATGTGACTAAGTGAAAGAAGCCGCTCTGAAAAGACTACATACTGAAAGACCACATACTGGACCTTCAGGGAAAGTAAAACTATGAAGACAGTAAAATGATCAGTGGATGCCAGGGGTCAGGGGAGGGAGAGATGAAGAGGCCAGGGACAGACTATTAAGGCCATGAAATGGCTACTCTGCATGATACTATAATGATGGATACATGTAATTGTACATTTGTTCAAACTCACAGAACGAACAGCAGCAAGAGTGACCCCTAAGGTGGACTATGGACTTTGGGTGACTATGATGTGTTAATGTCAGTTCATCCTTGGTAACAAATGCACCCCTCTGGTAAGTGATGTTGATAATGGGGGAGGCTGTACATGTGTGCAGGGCAGGGGTTATGGCAACTCTCCGTACCTCCCTCTCAGATTTGTTGTAAACCTAAAACTGCTCTAAACAAATGAAGTCTTCCCCTGGCTCCACACCTGTCTTGCCTTGGCCATTTTTCAGGAGCCCAGAACAGTGTCTGCCAATGAATCTGTCTTGGAAGGCTAAGCAAAAGCTAAGTGGCCTCAGAGTTGTCCAGCAGAATACTTAAGTCTTCTACACAACTGGGAGAAACATTCTGGTCCTCTCCTCAAAGCTCCAAACTAGGGTCAGCCACGTTTTGTATTTATACATCTTATTTTGTACAGAGATTTCATAGCCCAGACATGTCGCCTAGCAGTCCATAAAACACCCCTCCCCACCGTCCAATTGGGGAGAGTTGAAATTAGAATTCAGGGCCCTTGCTGTTACATCTGGAAGCATCCACCCTATTCTGTGAACTCTGGAGGAAGAGGTGCCCTCAGGGTTTGATCCTGGAAGCCTAGAATTCAGCAGACTAAGGGAAGTGAGTCATTGTCTTGCCACACATGGATTTCAAAACAGAAGGGGCAGCTGACTTCACTGCATGAAGAAACATATCTGACAGCTTCGTTATTGCATGGAGGAAGCTGCAGTCAGCAGGTGTGCTCTGTAGTCAGCCAGCACACACCCACAGGATGTGACGGGGTTTGTTTTGACTGACCCCTCTCAGCAGTTCCAGGACCAGCCACAGGGGAAAGCCCAGACACCATGACTGGCAGAAAAGTGACCACATAGGGAAAATATATGTATCTTACAAAACCACGTTTCAGCATATAAGGCGGGGCCTTCATGTCCCTGTGTGGGCCACAGACCAAGCCGGCTTCAGGGTAGTGGCTCCTGACCATGAGTACCGGCAGGACCCTGCCTGGTCGCTGACCCTCCCGTGAAGCCACCACTCTGTGGTGCCTGGGCTTCCTTAGCAGTCTTTACCTCTGCTGCAGCTCACTCTGCTCACGGAAGCCAGCCTTCCTGTTTCCACTTCAGAGCAGTCGTGCTCCACCTTGGGGGCACATCAGAATTACCCAGAGAGCATTTAAAAACTCCAGTACTCGGGTTGCATCTGGACCATTTGAAGCGGGGATTTCTGGGAGCCGGGCATGGGCCGCAGTGTTCCTCCAGCTGCTGGCCCTGCCGTCAAGGCTGAGCAGCACCGCACGTGAGAGTCCTGCTTACAGGACGTTTTCAGTAAAGTTGTACTTAATAAAGCATGAAAAGGCATTCCTTCAGCAAAGGCCGGTGACAGGGCCCTTGTCCTGGGCATTTTATGGGCCAGGTTATAAGGAAGGGTCATGTGCCCAAGGCCCTGGGGAAGGCGGCTTTGGCGAGGGCACAAAGGGGCCCAAGGGTCTTCAGACTCAACTGCCCCCATGCCTTAGCACCTCTCCCCACAATCTGCCCTTTGCCTGGGGCTGATCCGAGGACTTGCCACAGGACACCCACTTTTGTGGCTCGCCATTGGGAGTCCAGCTTCTGGGGAAACTGTTCCCGCGAGGTAGCAGAGAGGAAAGCCATTTTAAAAGTCTAAAAACAGCTCTGGGTGTATAAAAAAAGACGGGGCGGGTGGGGGTGGGGCAGGTTTGGCCTCGAATGATGGGCACCTGTGCTGCGCTGTAGGAAGCCAAGCCCCAGGCGTCCAGGGCGGGGACTTCCCTAAACTGGAAGCCGAGGACACACCTCACTGCTGTTTAACAACGGAGAACTCTCTTATCTCTCCTCCTGCAAAATTAGTGGTTATTAGAACCGCTTCTGCCCCAAGATAGGACCCGAAGCACGGCTCTTATTCAAAACTAGTTCTTGGCCCGATGCCCATCTGTTCTGAAGTTGCGACACACAGAGATAAATTAATCCATTTAAAAAGACCAAACCACCCAGTTAGTTGGCTATTAGGATTCTAGAGAAAGAAGAAGGACATGGCGCTGGGACAGGGAACAATGAGGAGAAAACTGGGACAGGAGAATTACTGGGTTTGATTATAAACTAACTATTGTATTACTTATAATAGTAAGGAATGTGCTTTATTAAAACACAGCAAATTGTTTCCAAGGTGGGCTAGATCCGTGCTACCCAAACTGTGTTCTGGGGGCGGGGACTGATCCGTGAACTGTACCGTCCGAGAAGAAAGAAATACGGGAGTTAGGAGACATGTTTTAGCAATTTCTTAACAATTTGAGAGAATAATGTTCTGACTGTTGAGTCTAATAAGAAAACAGGACTTGTATTTCGTTAAGTGTTTTTAAAAAATCTTCTTTTCCTTAGTGTAGGAGAGGCAAATTTTAGGATTTTCGGCTGTGCCTGAGAATTAAATTGGCATAAGACAGTTTAACAGGAGAGAAGCACACACGCGTTTATTTAATATAAATTTTATGTGACACGGCCTCACAAGGAAACAAAGACCTCAAGACATGGGAAAACCTAAGTGATTTTATGTTGGGTTGAACATGGACAGGAAATTGTAGAAAAGTAACTAAACTATATGGGAGGCTAAAGGAAGATAATGATTGTAACAAGGTCTCTTTGAACAGAATTCTCGGGGCTCCAGCTTCCTGTCCTTGATGATAGGATGTTACTTTCCTCCTGGTGGGGGGAGGACATCTCCCACCTGGGAGTTTTCTCTCCTGCTTTTAGGAAGAAAAAGAGGACAGTCAGAGTATCCTTTTGCACCTGCTGCTTTTTTTTTTAATGCCTTTAGCTTAAACTCATCCTTATGCCAAAGTGGCATATTTTGCCATCCTTCGTTAGTCATTTTTAACGTATTTTGTAGAAGGACTGATCTGTGATGCAGTGGCAGTGAAGAAAAACAACCTGGTCCTTCAGTCCACGGACTTTGGGAAGTACTGAGCCCAGCTGGGGAGTCCTAGGGGAAGAAGCTGGAGCTCGGTGGGCCCCACAGGGGACGGTACAGGGGCAGACCCCTCAGGGTCCTCTGGAGAACTGAGAGCCTCGTCTCCCTGGAGAGGCAGCACTTGGACGCTGGCTAGACAAGGAGAGGAATGGCCCCTGCTGAACAAGGCAGCACCCGCAGCCGCGGACCGGGGGCTGGCACAAGGAGCAAAGAATGGTCAGGCACAGAGGACAGTGAGAATTTCCTGCCCCAGTTCTGTTCTCAACACCAAATAAACAAAAACAAGAGCAAACAGGATGTGGGGAAGTAGAAGACGCTACTTGTTCACCTTCCAGACCCAAGCCCTTGCTTTCTGGACAGGTTGAGAAGATATTTGAACCAAATGAGATTGAAGTTCTTACATATTAAAGTCTCCCTAACCAAAAGGCAACTCCCAGAACAAGTTCACCCTGGGGCCTCATCTGCCCAAAGCAGCACATGCCCTCAGGGCCACTCTCAAGATGTCCGCTCTCACAGCTGGTGACCAAGTGTTGCGGATTGTGCTGGGGAAATCCTGCTCCCTGAGGCTAGAAGCTTAATGTTTTAGGTAGGAGGCTGCCTAAACCAAAAATCAGATGAAGCCCTTGGTGAAGCCTACACATCTACCTACGTAGGGGACAGAAAGAAGCAAGTGCTCAGGAAGCTCTGAGTCCGGCTGGGGAGACGTTGCAGTGTCGAAAGTGCCAAGTGACAAGGTAACAAAGGGTACAAAGAGAGTGAGACAGGGTTCTCAAAGCAGCACATACTCTGCGTTCAAATTAATAAGCGAAATTACTGTGTAAAGAGAGGCTGCTTTGAGGAGCTTGAGTTGGGCCTCGAAGGCTGGTGGAAGTGTAATGGAGGGGGAGCTATTTGTTTATTTAGCTTTTTGGTTAGATGACAAAGGAGAGAATGCAGCTGTGCGAGGCGGCCAGAGTGCCAAAGGGCTTCTCAGGTAATGAACACATCCGAAGTGACACAGGGTTGTATCCCAGAGCTATTTACACCCTGAGGGCCTATAAACCCAGGCTCCAAGAGCAACCTTGGTGTTGCCCGTAATTGCATGAATTGCGATAAGGAAGAGTCACTTTAGAATTACGAAGATCAGCCAATCAGGGTGATGCCATCCCTGGTTGTAAGTAATGCAGGAGAAGCCACAAGCTCCCCCATATCAAAGAAGACCAGTCAATGTCATCCTGACATAAAATCATTCCTGTCTGGAATGTGAGAAGGGGCCTGCTCCCCAACTCAGATCCTCCGCAGGTTAGCATGACCTGCCTCAGGACGCCTCTGGCCTCCTGCACTGGGCCCTCTAAATGTATTCCCAGACTGGCAAAACAGAGAGGATGTGGATGGCTGCAAGGCAGAGCTGCATTTTCATGTCCAGCAGAGACCCTAGGAGCAGAGCCTGGGCATCTCACCACAAGGTTGAGCCATCAGCCTTGTTACATCATCAGGTCTCTTTCCAGAACAAACTTGTACATCCTTTTGTTCATATGCTAAACCTATCATACCCCGGGAAAGAGGCTAGGTGGTTATTTTTCATTTTCAGAAATCCTCAAGGGGCAAAAACAACTTATCAGGACTAGAGGGGAAACCAGGTAAGTCACCAGCCCTCTTGATCAGCCCTCAAGCAGGGCCAGTCCAACAGGAGGCTCCGAGAGCCCTCCGTGGGCCCTGCCACCCAGCTTCCCATGCTTATTCATTTAGTATTTATCAGGGCAAGGGGCTGGGAGGTGGGGGTGCAAACAGCACGGCCCCCACACTCCAGAGCTTTTGCTCACCAAGCTCATGTCTCCCTGCAGAATGGCTCAGCTTCTTACTTCTCCACCCAACCCAGGCCAGAAGCCTAGGGCCATTATGGATTCTTCCTCCCCTTTTGCTCTCTCCCATCCCATCACCCCTCTCTCCCACCATCTACTCAATTGCCAAATCCTTGCAATCTCACCTTCTACACCTCTCTAATGCAAAATGTTGATAACTGATGAATATGGGTGCTGGTATACTGTTCTCTCTCTTTGGGAGTGAGTCTGTTTCCAAAACAGAAGATTAGATTTAACAAAAGATAAGTAAGATTCCTCAATTAGTTACCCTCTGCTCTGTAACTTCTTGAATCCAGAATCACACCATCTCTTTGCAATCTCTCTGCCTCCTTCCATTGCCCAGCTCAGCCACCAGCCAGGTGTGAGGATGAGCCATTTCCTACTGGTTGTAAGAATGAAATTCATAGAATCACCACTAGCCTTGGCCAGTGTTTTCACTTTCAAAGGGATTGGAAGTTTTATCTTCTTGAAGCTCAAAATAGACCCATGAGGAAGATAGGGCAAGTTTTAAGGTTATTTCACTCAACGTGCTCTTGAAAAGGTACGAAATGAACATCTTCCCTCCCACCCCCATTCCAGAGGAAGGCTGACCCACATCTGGCTCCAGCAAATTAAGGACCTCATCTTAACTGACTCACTTGTCTTTTTTTTTTATAATTTATTTTAGTATCATTAATCTACAATTACATGTGCAATATTATGGTTATTAAACCACACCCTTCATCAGGTCCCCCCCACCAACCCCATTACAGTCACTGTCCATCAGCATAGTGAGATGCTATAGAATCACTACTTGTCTTCTCTGAGTTGTACAGCCCTCCCCATGCCCCCCCAACATTATGTCTGCTAATCGTAATGCCCCTTTTCCCCCCTTATCTCTCCCTTCCCACCCGTCCTCCCCAGTCCCTTTCCCTTTGGTAACTATTAGTCCGTTCTTGGGTTCTGTGAGTCTGCTGCTGTTTTCTTCCTTCAGTATTTTTTCTTTGTTCTTATACTCCACATATGAGTGAAATCATTTGATACTTGTCTTTTTCGGCTTGGCTTATTTCACTGAGCATAATACCCTCTAGCTCCATCCATGTTGTTGCAAATGGTAGGATTTGTTTTCTTCTTATGGCTGAATAATATTCCATTGTGTATATGTACCACATCTTCTTTATCCATTCATCTACTGATGGACACTTAGGTTGCTTCCATTTCTTGGCTATTGTAAATAGTGCTGCAATAAACATACGGGTGCATATGTCTTTTTCAAACTGGGCTGCTGCATTCTTAGGGTAAATTCCTAGGAGTGGAATTCCTGGGTCAAATGGTATTTCTATTTTGAGTTTTTTGAGGAACCTCCATACTGCTTTCCACAATGGTTGAACTAATTTGCATTCCCACCAGCAGTGTAGGAGGGTTCCCTTTCCTCCACATCCTCGCCAACATTTGTTGTTGTTTGTGTTTTGGATGTTGGCCATCCTCACTGGTGTGAGGTGATATCTCACTGTGGTTTTAACCTGCATTTCTCTGATGATTAGCAATGTGGAGCATCTTTTCATGTGCCTCTTAGCCATATGAATTTCTTCTTTGGAGAAGTGTCTATTCATGTCCTCTACCCATTTCTTAATTGGATTATTTGCTTTTTGTTTGTTGAGGTGCGTGAGTTCTTTATATATTTTGGATGTCAACCCCTTCTCGGATACGTCATTTATGAATATATTCTCCCATACTGTAGGATGTCTTTTTGTTCTACTGATGGTGTCCTTTGCTGTACAGAAGCTTTTCAGCTTGATATAGTCCCACTTGTTCATTTTTTCTTTTGTTTCCCTTGCCCGGGGAGATATGTTCATGAAGAAGTCACTCATGTTTATGTCCAAGAGATTTTTGCCTATGTTTTTTTCTGAGAGTTTTATGGTTTCATGACTTACATTCAGGTCTTTGATCCACCTTGAGTTTACCTTTGTGTATGGGGTTGACTCACTTGTCTTAAACACATTCAAATGTCAAAGCAAACAGAGAAGAAGCATTGTAGGAAGAAGGAAAGCAGATGCATAATTCAATTAATTGGGATGTATTTTAAAGTCGTGTATTTTTAACCAGGCAACAAGAAAAGGGCTGATTCTTTGGATGACCGACCTGAAGTTTACAGAGGTGAGCTGATCTGCCCCATGTAATTTTAGTAACAATACTAAAGGTAAATAATAACAATAGTAGCATAAAATACTTTTATGAGGAACAGCAAAAAGAGCTTTTCTCATTGAATCCTTACAATGAATTGACCCTGTGATATGAATAGCATATCCTTGAGATAGCTGAGGAAATACACCCAGAGAGTCATGAGTCCTGGAACCAGGAATGTATCTCTGCTGGACTCGATGGCCCATGTCTCTGTAAACTGTTCCATCATATCTCGCCTGGCAGCTCCAGATTGTTTGCCAGTTAGTGCTGGAGCTGGGATGGCCTCAGGTCCCTATCCAGGGCTCTTTCCATTACAGTTGCTGTCCTCTCGAATGGTAGCCAAGCGTTCCCAGCACCATGGCGGTGTGACCAGCAAAATCCACACTGGGGGAAACTCTTCAGGTCTGCCATAGAGAAACTGTAGGGAAGGAAGGTCCAGGGGGAAATCCAGAAATTGAAGAGACTGGAAAAACACATCCAGTTAAAAACAGTGGGACTAAATAAACTATAGTCTCTAGTGATACATACCTGGGTGATAAAACTATAAAAAGCTCAGGTCTGTGATTCCTATAAAAGTCAGGAGGTGGACCTCAGTAATTCAAAAATATTGAAATTCTACCAATCAACTTCTCAGATCACAAAGGTATAAAACTAGAAATAAATTGTACAAAGAAAACAAAAGGCTCACAAACACATGGAGGCTTAACAACATGCTCCTAAATAATCAATGGATCAACGACCAAATTAAAACAGAGATCAAGCAATACATGGAGATAAATAACAACAACAGCACAAAGCCCCAACTTCTGTGGGACGCAGCAAAGGCAGTTCTAAGAGGAAAGTATATTGCAATCCAGGCCTATTTAAAGAAGGAAGAACAATCCCAAATGAATAGTCTAGTCACAATTATTGAAATTGGAAAAAGAAGAACAAATGAGGCCCAAAGTCACCAGAAAGAGGGACATAATAAATATTAGACACAAAACAAGTAAAATTGAGAAGAATAAAACAATAGAAAAAATCAATGAAACCAAGAGCTGGTTCTTTGAAAAAATAAACAAAATAGATAAACCCCTAGTCAGACTTATTAAGAGAAAAAGAGAATCTACACACATAAACAGAATCAGAAATGAGAAAGGAAAAACATGACGGACCCCACAGAAATGCAAAGAATTATTAGAGAGTACTATGAAAATCTATATGCTAACAAGCTGGAAAACCTAGAAGAAATGGGCAACTTCTTAGAAAAATACAACCTTCCAAGACCAAGGAAGAAACAGAAAATCTAAATGGACCAATTACCAGCAACAAAATTGAATCAGTAATCAAAAAACTACCCAAAAACAAAACCCCCAGGCCAGATGGATTCACCACTGAATTTTATCAGACATATAAAGAAGATATACTACCCATTCTCCTTAAAGTTTTCCAAAAAATAGAAGAGGAGGGAATACTTCCAAACTCATTCTATGAAGCCAGCATCACTCTAATACCAAAACCAGGCGAAGACCCCACCAAAAAAGAAAGTTACAGACCAATATCCCTGACGAACATAGATGCAAAAATACTCAACAAAATATTAGCAAACGGATTCAAAAATACATCAAGAGGATCATACACCATGATCAAGTGGGATTCATCCCAGGGATGCAAGGATGGTACAACATTCGAAAATCCATCAACATCATCCACCACATCAACAAAAAGAAGAACAAAAACCACATGATCATCTCCATAGATGCTGAAAAAGCATTTGACAAAATTCAACATCCATTCATGATAAAAACTCTCAACAAAATGGGTATAGAGGGCAAGTACCTCAACATAATAAAGGCCATATATGACAAACCCACAACCAACATCATACTTAACAGCGAGAAGCTGAAAGCTTTTCACCTAAGATCGGGAACAAGACAGGGATGCCCACTCTCCCCACTGTTATTCAGCATAGTACTGGAGGTCCTAGCCACAGCAATCATACAAAACAAAGAAATACAAGGCATCCAGATTGGCAAAGAAGAAGTCAAACAGTCACTATTTGCAGATGACATGATATTGTACATAAAAACACTAAAGACTCCACTCCAAAGCTACTAGAACTAATATCTGAATTCAGCAAAGTTGCAGGATACAAAATCAACACACAGAAATCTGTTGCTTTCCTATACACTAACGTTGAGCTAACAGAAAGAGAAATCAAGAAAACAATTCCATTCATAATTGCATCAAAAACAATAAGATACCTAGGAATAAACCTAACCAAGGAAGTGAAAGACCTATATGCTGAAAACTACAAGACACTCCTAAGAGAAATTAAAGAGGACACTAACAAATGGAAATTCATCCCATGCTCTTGGCTAGGAAGAATAAATATTGTCAAAATGGCTATACTACCTAAAGGAATCTACAGATTCAATGCAATCCCTATCAAAATACCAACAGCATTCTTCAACGAACTGGAAAAAATAGTTCTGAAATTCATATGGAACCACAAAAGACCCCAAATAGCCAAAACAATCCTGAGAAAGAAGAATAAAACAGGGGGAATTATGCTCCCAGACTTCAAGCTCTACTACAAAGCTACAGTAATCAAGACAATCTGTACTGGCAAAAGAACAGACCCACAGACCAGTGGGACAGAATAGAGTCCAGATTTTAACCCAAATATATATGGTCAATTAATATACAGTAAAGGAGCCATGGATATACAATGGGGAAATGACAGCCTCTTCAACAGCTGGTGTTGGCAAAACTGTACAGTTACCTGTAAGAGAATGAAACTGGACCATCATCTAACCCCATACACAAAAGTAAATTCAAAATGGATCAAAGACCTGAATATAAGTCATGAAACCATAAAACTCTTAGAAAAAAACATAGGCAAAAATCTCTTGGACATAAACATGAGCAACTTCTTCATGAACATATCTCCCCGGGCAAGGGAAACAAAAGCAAAAATGAACAAGTGGGACTATATCAAGCTGAAAAGCTTCTGTACAGCAAAGGACACCATCAGTAGAACAAAAAGACATCCTACAGTATGGGAGAATATATTCATAAATGACGTATCCGATAAGGGGTTGACACCCAAAATATATAAAGAACTCACGCACCTCAACAAACAAAAAGCAAATAATCCAATTAAAAAATGGGCAGAGGACATGAATAGACACTTCTCCAAAGAAGAAATTCAGATGGCCAACAGGCACATGAAAAGATGCTCCACATCGCTAATCATCAGAGAAATGCAGATTAAAACCACAACGAGATATCACCTCACACCAGTGAGGATGGCCAACATCCAAAACACAAACAACAACAAATGTTGGCGAGGATGTGGAGAAAAGGGAACCCTCCTACACTGCTGGTGGGACTGCAAATTAGTTCAACCATTGTGGAAAGCAGTATGGAGGTTCCTCAAAAAACTCAAAATAAAAATACCATTTGACCCAGGAATTCCACTCCTAGGAATTTACCCTAAGAATTCAGCAGTGCAGTTTGAAAAAGACAGATGCACCCTTATGTTTATCGCAGCACTATTTACAATAGCCAAGAAATGGAAGCAACCTAAGTGTCCATCAGTAGATGAATGGATAAAAAAGATGTGTTACATATATGCAATGGAACATTATTCAGCCATAAGAAGAAAACAAATCCTACCATTTGCAACAACATGGGTGGAGCTAGAGGCTATTATGCTCAGTGAAATAAGCCAGGCAGAAAAAGACAAGTATCAGATGATTTCACTCATCCGTGGAGTATAAGAACAAAGAAAAAAACTGAAGGAACAAAACAGCAGCAGACTCACAGAACCCAAGAATGGACTAACAGTTACCAAAGGGAAAAGGACTGGGGAGGATGGGTGGGAAGGGAGGGACAAGGGGGAAAAGGGGGCATTACGATTAGCAGACATAATGTACCGGGGGCGCACGGGCAGGGCTGTACAACTTAGAGAAGACAAGCAGTGATTCTACAGCATCTCACTACGCTGATGGACAGTGACTGTAATGGGGTGTGGGGTGGGATCTTGATGATGTGGGGAGTCTAGTAACCATAATATTGCACATGTAATTATAGATTAAGATAACAAAAAAAAGTCAGGAGGGGGATACTTTGGGGGAGGGAGGGAACACACAGAAGGGACTCTGGGAAGTGATTTGAAAAGGCCTACTTTTAGATCTGGGTAGTGGTTACAAGTTGTTTACCTTATAATAATTACTTAAAGCCATTCATTTGCTTTGTGTGGTTTTGTGTACCTGTGTTTTATTTTCAAATTTATTGTTGTATGTGTACTTGTGTTTGATTTCACAACAAAATGATTTTGAAAAATTTACCCCAGGGCTAGTGCCACACAAAGGCCACCCTTTCCCATGTCTGTTCTCTGTGCTTTGCCTCATGATCCATTTGGAAACTTTCTAAGATAAGCAAAGCCCAGACAGACTCAGTCTAGGCCAAAATGTGTGTGTCTGTCTGTGCGCATGTGTGTACATGTCTGTGTGATCCCAATCACATGTGTCTCCTCCTCATTTCTAAGGTTGTACCTTCTGGGGCAGGTAGGAGCTTCTTTCTTTCCAAGTCCATTTTCTTCAATGGCCATTCACAACCTGAGGTTGAGAAAATCTCCCCCTAAAGGAGTCCAGCGTGAGTTGTAACTCTCTAGTTAGGCACTCAGCACCTCTAACTTGCTGACTGAGTTTGAAATTCCTTCCATGCTGTGGAGAGGACTTCTCTCTAAACTGCTGTGTGAACCATGCTACTGGACTGTCAGACACCCCTCACATTCTTACCACAGGAGGGCCACCTTCCTATCCCCCCCTGCTCTTTTCCTCTTTATCTTCATTTCTTGATTCATACTTGTTATTGCTCCTTTCTGCCTTTGGAAAGTGGAGGGGGAAAATCCATAGAAAAAAGAAGCAGAGAGATATAGGAAAGAGAGAGAGAGAGATGTCCCACCATCTCTGTTTCAGATGCTACCCAGTGGCCACAAGGACCCTCCACCTGCCCTCCTGCCTCAGACAGGTATAGCAGGGAGCAGGGGGCAGTGGCCTCTGTCCTCATGGAGCATTTAGAGTCTCTTTTTTCCAACAAGGTGAGAAGAACCTTGTTGAAAAAGAACACAGGAATCCCCAGAGAAGCTTGGGTAGGAAAGATAACGTGGAAAAACCCACAGTCAAAAAAGGAAAGAAAAACAGAGGCATGACCTTAGGAAAGGACAAAATTTGCTCTTGCCAAACATGGCCACCGGCTCCTAACTATGTCCATAGGAGTTCTTGCTTCATTTGGTGCCCACAAGGCCACAGCAAAGTCTTTTCTGTCCAGAACCAGTTTTTATGGATTACCTGGCTATGAGGTCCTTGCTTTTACCTTGTTATTTCTCCTGCTTTCTCACGGGCTATTTTTTTCCTCATGATTTTCTTCCACTGTCCCTTCCTCTCTTGCCTGGGAAAGCCCCAGGGAACACCGTCAGACTTGGCACAAGCCAACAGATAGAGCAAAAGAGGACCCAAGAAGAAGTCCATCAACCCTCCGCCATCCTCAGTCCCCCTGCCAGCACTCAGTCATTTGGGCAATCCTAGAAGTACCGGTCAGGGAACAAAGCTTAAAACCCCTTTCCATGGTGGGGGGGACCTGATGAAGGGGTAGTTTAATAACCGTAATATTGCACATGTAATTGTAGATTAATGATAATAAAATAAATTATATTAAAAAAAATAAAATAAAACCCCTTTCCATAGTAGTCAAGCTCTGGGGGAGCGGAGGTAACAGGAGCCAAAGGCAGGCTTTGAGGGATTGCAAAGAAGGTGTGCATCAGGCCAAAATTATACCCACACCTGTACCAACTCAGGGCTTTTACGGGTAGCAATGTCACCTGGAACCAAGTCATTGCTTTGCGATCCCCTTCTGAGCAGTGGATGTACAGATGTCACCCCACTCTTCCATCAGTACCTGCTTTTGGAGTGCCAGCCCTGACCCTGACCTGCTTTGCAAACTGTTGTGGGCATACAAAGAAACCAAACAGCACCCCCTCTGTGAGCTACCAGGTGACGGAATATGACAAACACATGGAAGATAATCACATCCTAGTTCACGTGATTAATTTAGCATCAATGCACAGTTACTGAGTGCCAGAATGTGCAAAAGAAGGTAAATTTGGGGAGTGTATTTAGTTCCTAGGGCTGCCATAACAAATTGTCACCACTGGGCAGCTTAAAACAATACAAATGTATCATCTCAGGGTTCTGGAGCCTGTGAGTCTGAAATTAGGATGTGTCAGGGCCATGCTCCCTCCTTAAGGTTCTCAAGGGGAGTATCCTTCCATGCACCCTCCAGAGCCTGGTGGCCTCAGGTGTTCCTTGGATGGTGTCGTGCTGTCTGTCTCTGCCCCATCTTCACATGGCCGCCTGTACTATATCTATGTCTTCTAAGAACACTTGTCATGGGATTTGGGGCCCACCTGAGTAATCCAACATGATCTTATCACAAGAGTCCTAACATAATTTTATTTGCGAAAATGGTTTTCCCAAAAAAGGTTACATTCACAGGTTCTAGGGCATGGACATATCTTTGGAGGCACTACTTGTCCAACCCACTACAAGTGACAGTCCTGATGTTTAGAAAATGCACTTTAATTCTGCACTCCTTTGCCCAAGCATACTTGTGCTCCTATATAAACCAGGCACCATTTGAGATGCTGGGGACACAGCTGCACATGATCCTGCTCTTCATGGAGTTTCCCTTCTAGCCAATACTTTATTAGACATTATCAGTACTTAAGAAAGTACTAGGGAATGACAGGGCTATAGGGAAAATGCAACAGGAGTGAGTGGGTGGCTACCTTAGACTTGGAAAGGAAAGCTCTTTATGCAGAGGTGACCAGAAGCCAAGGTCTAAGTTCTGGGAAGGAGTCAGGGTGCAGATACCTGGCAAAGGAATCAGCAAGAGCAAAGGCCCTGAGTGAAGTGAGCTGGCATGTTCAAGGAGCAGAAAGGCAGCAGAGTGGACTTGAAGACACAGTGGCAGGAGGTGGGGCTGAAGAGGCGGATGGAGTCGGATCATGTGGGGCCTGGAGGCCAGGAAACTCTGTGAGCTAACTTATGGATGGGCTGCAGAAGGGGAAATGGGCTGCAGAAGGAGAGGTTGATCAAAGAAATGAATTAGGAGTTAGGAGGTCACTGCTTTGGTAAGCAAAGCGGGACGGTGGGAGCTCAGAGCAGGGCGTGGCCGTGGAGATAGAGATGAGGATTCTGGACATAGAGATGACGGGACTTCCTGTCAGACTGGTCACGTGGGGTGACGTAAAGGAGAGAATGGGGTGGATCTTAACTTTTAGAAGCAAGCCACTGAATTTCTTTTTTCTAATTTTGGTGAAACACACATAACATAAAGTTTACCATTTAGGCCATTTTTAGGGGTACAATTCAGTGGCATTAAGTACATCCACCATGTTGTGCAACTGTCATCACTGTTTACTTCCAGAACTTTTTTGGGTTTGTGCTTTGTACGTTGAACAATTTGAGTATTCATCAGGTTCTGTGGAAAGCAGAGAGCACAGGGAGTTTCTTGGCAGCCAGTGCTAATGCAACCCATCCCTGCCGGGGCTCCCATTTCCTGTTTTTTTCCAGTGGACTCCTGGGAGGTGGTGTTTTATTTTTTGTTTGATTTTGCCTCAGCAAAGCCTAGGCAAAACCTGGGGCACGGTGCTGATTAATAACTTCCTCTTGACCTTAATGAGGACCGAGGCCCTGACACTCTCCTTCCTGCCTCTTGGCACGCAGGATGGTTCTGACTGCATCGAGGGCTAAAATCTGTCTGTCCTTAACCTGAAGCTTTGCACCCTCTTGTCCACAGGGAAAATTGGTTACAGAAAGGTCGGCTGAAAGACAAAGAGGGCTGTTGTCTCTAACGGAAACCCGACCGGAGGACAGGAGGGCAGAGCCCTGCGGGAGGGAGCAGGGGAGGGAGGTGGGGAGCTGAGGGGTCAGGGTGGCCGCAGTTTGCAGAGACCTTGGTCTTTAACTGCTGCCCTCAGAGAAGTCTAATGATTCGAACAAACAAACAAACAAGCCAACAAACAAAGGCCACCCATGGAGAACTCACAGCTTGGGAATGCGGAATAAGAACGCTGTCCCTCCCTCTCCCACGCTACCCTGAGGACTGAGCTCCTCTGAATGTTGTGAATCAGCAACAGTTTCTTCTATGGCTCAAGTCGGGAGTCAGAGCAGATCTCTATTTCCTATGTGGGTGTATTTATATGACCTTCCGGGAAGGAGTTCCATGGGGTATCACCCTATAGATACTCCTGTAGGGAACCACTCATATAGGTAAATTAGCAAACTAGTCAGGAGACTGTCACGCAAGAGTCAACCGATTACCTTTAGCGTCTTATGGCTCTATGGAGCTTAAACTATTTTAATTCCTATATTACCTTTTTATGGCTGCTGTAACAAATTAACACACACTTGGTGGCTTAAAGCAATATAAACTTACTGTCTTAGAGTTTTGTAGGTCAGAAGCGTTGCTGGGCTAAATCTGGGTGTCACCAGGGCTGTGTCCCTGGGGGCTCCAGGGGTAGATTGTTGCCTTGCCATTTCCAGTTTCTAGAGGCGGTCCACGTGCGGCCCCTCCTCCAGCACCAATGCCACTAATGGCAGATTGAGTCCTGTCCCTCCAACCTCTTCTTCTGCCTCCTCTTCCCAGATTTAATCTCCCGATGATGACATAGGCCCACTGGCTAATCCAGGACCATCTTCCTATTTTGAAGTCATCTGATTAGCAACCTCAGTTCCACCTGCAACCTTAATTTTCCTTTGCCATGTGAAGTAACAGTCATAGATTCCAGGCTTAGGACATGGACACCTTTTGGGGGTGGGAAGGAAATTTTGTCACAATTTCTATCAAAAAACACAGAAATAAGATGAGTGTTTTTAATTGCACCAAGGCAGGAATGGCTGAGGGTTTTATCACATGTGCAGCCCTGAGCATGGCCCTCAAATGCCTCACTGACACTAAGGTTTTGTCAGTTCTTTATTCCCTAAACAGAAGAAAAAAATAAAAGTAAAAAGAGCACCCGTTGGAAGTACCATTAAAACACTCCCCAAACCAAAAAAAAAAAAAACCTAACATGGTGAATACTTACTGGGTTATAGGCTTTTTCTAGCTTTTTCCCCATTTATCATCTCTCTACAGAAGCAGGTAAGTATTACCATCTTTATTCTACAGATGTGAAACTTGCGCAGCTCTTCACATGGAAGTGGATTTTATTTTTATACCATGTCCATATGGTCCCTAATTACAAAAATTCTGATTCAGCCTGTATTTCAAATCAATTATTAAAGCAAGTACAGCCAGGCCAAAGCCTCACAATTCGTCCTTCTGGGCATGCGAATAGGCCTGAGAGTTGTCATTCATTCATTCTGCAAATATTTCTAAAACACCCTCCATGTACATGTCCCTAGTAACAACTTACACACAAAGTAGAAGATAGTTCCCGCTGTGAAGAGCTAACAAAGATGGCAGATTGACCTTGTGTATTGTGTATTTATCTCACAATTATTTAACGAGGTAATAGCACAATGACAACGGCAGGGAGAGGGGAGGACAGCAGAGGATGAGACCTGAGCAAGAGGCCACAGAAGCTGCAGCCTGTGACATGCCCAGATGGGACGTGGCTCAGAAGGAGCCCACTGATGAGCAGAACCCTGGAGTCCGGGAAGCCTGAGGGCAAGACTGTGCCAGCAGAGGGGAAGAGAGGGACGAAGTACAAGTCCAGGAAGGAAACTGCTTGAAGCCAAGAACGAGAGTCAGCTCACTCCCCACCCCTTCTTAAAGGAAAAGAGGGCAGAAACAGGGAGCCCCTTCTTAAGGGAAAAGAGGCCCATAAAAGAGATCACCCAAGTGCAGGCTCCCTCACCCCAAAGTGAAGCCCACTGGTCTACAGTTAACAATCTCTGCTATTGGACAGACTCATAATCTCTTTATGAGTGCCTCACTTAAAAAAAATCAACTTTATTGAAGTATGATTTATATACAATAAAATGCACCCATTTTTGGGGGGGAGGTTTATTAAGGTATAATTGATATACACTCTTATGAAGATTTCACATGAAAAAACAATGTGGTTACTACATTTACCCATATTATCAAGTCCCCATACTCCAATGCAGTCACTGTCTATCAGTGTGGTAAGATGCCACAGATTCACTATTTGCCTTCTCTGTGCTACACTGTTTTCCCAGTGACCCCCCACACAGTGTGTACTAAACATAATACCCCTCAATTGTCTCCTCCCTCCCTCCCCACCTGCCTTCCCACACTCCTCCCCTTTGGTAACACTAGTTCCTTCTTGGAGTTTCTGAGTCTGCTGCTATTTTGTTCCTTCAGTTTTGCTTTGTTGTTATACTCCACAAATGAGGGAAATCATTTGGCACTTGTCTTTCTCCACCTGGCTTATTTCACTGAGCATAATATCCTCCAGCTCCATCCATGTTGTTGCAAATGGTAGGATTTGTTTCTTTCTTATGGCTGAATATTATTCCATTGTGTATATGTACCACCTCTTCTTTATCCATTCATCTACTGGTGGACACTTAGGTTGCTTCCATTTCTTGGCTATTGTAAATAGTGCTGCGATAAACATAGGGGTGCATCTATCTTTTTGAATCTGAGAAGTTGTATTCTTTGGGTAAATTCCAAGGAGTGGGATTCCCGGGTCAAACGGTATTTCCATTTTTAGTTTTTTGAGGAACCTCCATATTGCTTTCCACAATAGTTGAACTAGCTTACATTCCCACCAGTAGTGTAGGAGGGTTCCCCTTTCTCTGCACCTCGCCAGCATTTGTTGTTCTTAGTCTTTTGGATGGTGGCCATCCTTACTGGTGTGAGGTGATATCTCATTGTGGTTTTAATTTGCATTTCCCTGATGATTAGTGATGTGGAGCATCTTTTCATGTGTCTGTTGGCCATCTGAATTTCTTCTTTGGAGAACTGTCTTTTCATATCCTCTGCCTATTTTTAAAAAATGCACCATTTTTTAAAATAATTTATTTTGGTTCATTAATCTACAATTACATGTGCAATATTATGATTATTAAACTACCCCCTTCATCAAGTCCCCCCCACCAACCCCATTACAGTCACTGTCCATCAGCATAGTGAGATGCTATAGAGTCACTACTTGTCTTCTCTGAGTTGTACAGCCCTCCCGTGCCCCCCAACATTACATCTGCTAATCATAATGCCCCTTTTTCCCTCTTATCCCTCCCTTCCCACCCATCTTCCCCAGTCCCTTTCCCTTTGGTAACTATTAGTCCGTTCTTGGGTTCTGTGAGTCTGTGGCTGTTTTGTCCCTTCAGTTTTTTTCTTTGTTCTTATACTCCACATATGAGTGAAATCATTTGATACTTGTCTTTTTCGGCTTGGCTTATTTCACTGAGCATAATACCCTCTAGCTCCATCCATGTTGTTGCAAATGGTAGGATTTGTTTTCTTCTTATGGCTGAATACTGTTCCATTGTGTATATGTACCACATCTTCTTTATCCATTCATCTCCTGGTGGACACTTAGGTTGCTTCCATTTCTTGGCTATTGTAAATAGTGCTGTGATAAACATAGGGGTGCATCTATCTTTTTCAAACTGGGCTGCTGTATTCTTAGGGTAAATTCCTAGGAGTGGAATTCCTGGGTCAAATGGTATTTCTATTTTGAGTTTTTTGAGGAACCTCCATACTGCTTTCCACAATGGTTGAACTAATTTGCATTCCCACCAGCAGTGTAGGAGGGTTCCCTTTTTTCCACATCTTCGCCAACATTTGTTGTTGTTTGAAAATGCACCATTTTTTAAGCGGACACTTTAATGAGTTGTATCTACCAACTCAATCAATATATAGAACATTTCCACTGCCCCCAGAAAGTTTCCTCTGCAATCCCTCCCACCCCAACCCCTGAGCCAGGAAACCACTGATCTACTTTTTACCAGTATAGAAGAGTTTTTCCTTTTCTAGAATTTCGTACAAACAGAATCAGGTATTCTTCTGTGTCTGGTTTCTTTTGCTCAGTATTACAGCTTGAGACTGTGAACTAAAGAAAAGCTGACCGCCATACCAGGGACCACCAAAATTTCTAAGGCCTAAGTATTGAAGGTTTCATGAACTCTGAGAGTCTCAAAACCCACCCATGAGAACTTAAACTGTCCAACTCTGTCATACCATCTGTTAATTAAAACCAAGTAAAAAGCAAAACAAATGATGTATCACCACATCTGTTCTCCTTTGGCGTACATTCCCGCTCAAGGACATAAGATAAGCAAAAATGTCTGCCCTTCCCCTGGATTCCTTTGGTGCCCCGATGTATATCCACTCAGACCCTTTTTTTTTAGCATTGCATAACTTATGTAAATGGAAGTTACATGTAAATGGAATGTTCTTCTTTGAAGTTCTGCCTTTCTTGCCTGCTTCTTGAGTATATAAAACTTTATACAACTGTTCATATGTCTCCTGTACTAGTCCTCAGTTCGGCTTACATAAAACTTTGCTTTTATTTCAGGGTGACTTCTGTGGTTTTTCCTCGAGGAGACTCGTCCATGTTGTTATGTGCTTTAGTTTTTCATTCCTTTTTATTGATGATTGGTACTCCATTACATGGATATACCACAATTCCTTACCTGTTCTCCTTCTGTTATTGGACATCTGCGTTCTTTCTAGTTTGTGCCATTGTGAATAAAGCTGCTAAGAACATTTGTGCATAATTATTTGTGGGGACACATATTTTTATTTCTTTTGTGTAAACATCCCTAGGAGTGGAATTGTGGGGTCATGCAGTAAGTATAGGTTGAACTTAATAAGAAATTGCCAAACTGTTTTCTAATGTGGTTGGGTCATTTTGTGTTCCTACCAGTAGCGTAGGGATGTTCCAGTTGTTCCACATCCTTGTCAACATTTGGTCCTATCCGTTCTTTTACCTGTAGCCATTTTAGTGAGTATAAAGTGGTATCTCACTGCAGTCCTAATTTTCATTTCTCTGAATATACAGGGAGACCTCCTCAACCCTTCCTCAAAAGTATCCCTTGGAAAAGAGAGAGTTGCCTTGCATTTGTGTCCTTATAAAGTGTCTCATGTTATAGGAAAGTTTTGTCAATTATTTTATATAGCAACTCTTTAGGGAAGATAGATTGGTTAATAACAAAAAATAGGAGGAGTGACTAAAAATCTGTTTAAGATGTAATTATATCCCCAGATCCCCTCCTCTATTCTAAGCAGATAGGAAACTGCCCCTTTCCCCACTCTAGCTGATGCCTGGAAATTTATTCTCCACAAAAGCAGTGGTCTTGAATTAGGCCATACCAGCAAGGGTCCTGCTTTCTGAAATAGGTAGACTAAGGGAAGGATTTAGACCTAACCTCTGGGGCCCCTAACCTTCTGCCCTACTTGTCTTGCAGATGGCTGAAGCTGGGTTTATGCCCTCTAGAAGGAGAGTAGACAGGCTTAGATCACCTCACACTCTTCCCAGGCCAGACCAGCCCTATCCATGAGCCAGAGCTTCCAATCATCTCTTTGATATTTTGTTATCATACAGGAACTGAGAAGTGGAGATTGTCAGACATTTGCAGAAGACTTCTTAGGTAAAAGAGGCAAGACAAACAAGAAACAGGAAAAAAAAAAGCAACTTGGAGGAAACAGTACCAAGACAAGAAGTGCAGAGAGAAGAGATATGAGAAGCTATTTCATCCATGGAATAAAAGGATGCTATGGAAAAGGCACAGGGAACAGAACAGAGCCTCAGAAAATATGTTATACTAAATATATTAATTATGTAATGCTAAACATATTATAATAAAATATAAATATTATAATAAAATATAATGAAAAAGGAACTCAATGTAGGAGTTGGAAGATAAAATTGAGGGAACCATGCAGAAAGCAGAGAAATGACAAAGAGCTAGAAAATTTGTCAGAAATGATAAGAAAACCAAGGCACAAGCCACTCAAGAAAAATTTCTAGAACTGATGACAAGAGTTGAGGAAATAAAAGGGCCTTTTTACTGATAGATAAAAGCCGACCCAGACCACAGACATCATCATGACACCTCAGAGCGTGAGGGACAAAGAGATGACCCCTCCTAAAGCTTCCAGTGAGAAATAGCAGGTTTCATGAAAAGACAAAAAATCAAACTGGCATCAGATCTCTCAGTGGTAAACTGGAGGCTGGAAGACAATGGAGCAATGCCTTAAAAAGATCAATAGGAAAATGACCTATGACCTAGAATTCAGTATGTAGCCAGATCATCAATCAAGGATGAGGACTGAATGAGAGTCATTAACAGATATGCAATGGTTTCAAAATTTTTTGCTACCATGCACCCATTTCTAGAAAGCTTCTAGAGGATGTGTTCCAGAAAAATGAAGGAGTAAACAAAAAAAGAGAAAGCCATGAGTTCTGGGACTCTAGGTCTCAACACAAGACTGAAGAAAAAGAAGTCCTCAGAGTGATGGGCTGGGAGATTCCAGGACTACCGTGGGGCTGGAGTCTGGAGAGCAACCTGGCCACTTGGGTGCCAGTCACAAGAATCTTGTGAAAATGCCCCAAAGAGGAGGATAATGGTAAATTGTCTAGTGTGTTTCAATATATAGAAAGGAGCTTTACACTTCTGAGGGAGGTTTAGGGGAAAATTGGAAATGGATATGGAGGAAACAAAGCAAACACACAAACCAGTAAGACTAGTATTAAATCTAGAAAAAAAAAGTGTGCAAGAAAGAAAAGGTAATCCTGGCAACTAGCTGTGAACAGTGAACAGCGAGAGGATGGGCTGTGGTAGAGGTGCGGCTGAGTGGCGGGGGCCGGGGAGAGGGCTAAACCCACATTCCCAGAGTGGGGTGCCTGCCAGCCACACACCAGCAAATGGGAATGTATGAATGAGTACAGTATGTCATTTGCTGGTTTGGAAGTAAACCCCCAAAGACTGGCTAAAATGTTTAAAGTTTTGATTTAAGGAGCAAGATACAAGACATAAGGATATAAGAAAGGGATATAAGGGTAGTAGGAACACATTTTCACAAAGCTTTGCAGGACTTTTTGACTCAAATTATGTGCATATATGTCTTTGATTAGAAAGAAAACAAAACTAGATAAAATGTGTTGACTTGAGAAAGTAATCACAATATAATATTAAGTTACATAAGGTATAAAATGTGTATTCAGGATAGTTTGATTTCATACATTAAAGTATTGTAGGTAGCCAGGCAGCTAGAAAAAAGATTAGAAGGAAATATTTCTAAGTGGTAGGACTGGGTATAATTTAAGTTTTCTTCTTATATTTGCCTGGATTTTTACATTTTTATTTGACAATTAGCATTTATTAATTTGTAATTATAATAGTAGGCTTGAATAAAGATGCTATGTCTGTGGCCGCCAGCTTTGCAAACCCTCGACTGACATCAAGAGGACATGTCTTGCCGAAGTTCACTCAGACAAGGTTTTGTGAGTCAAAAACCAGTGCTCTTTCATATCATCCTGTTTCTCCACTTGGGATTTCTTCCAACTGAAAGCTTAACCATTATAAGAAGGCTCAGCTCCCGGGTCAAATGTCACCCGCTTCCTGGACCCTTCCCTGGAGATAACACCTTCCTTTCTCTGCTCAGCTGAACCTGGTGTTCTGCCCGTGTTATTTGCACTAGCTGCCACATGGATTTGGATAGATGTGTTTTCACGTCTTCACTTGACTGTCAGGTCCCTGGGAGCAAGGACCACACCATATGCACCTCCACATCACCCAGGTGCACGACTCATGCTGGGCTCCCACCAAGCATATGAGCCATGTTTTAAAGGTAGAGGAGCATGGCTATGAACACAAGCATGTTAAATCACTTACACTATTTTATTATCTGCTTTTGAGTGACACACTATGAAGTAAAGCAGGTAACTCCTGGCTGGTGAGGCCAGGTTTTGGAGCAGGAGATTTTATATGCCCATCAAGAAGACAGGCCCCTACACAATGGCGGCTCCACACCACCTAAAAGGCATTCTTATGTTGCAAGAATGAATGCTCCTGTGTTCACAGTAAGCTCAGCTCTTTGTCCCAGTTAGGCAATAAAGCAACTCAGAGAAAGGTGTCCTGTCAATCCTGAATGCTGCACATAGGCCAGGTCAAGCCCAAAATCAGAACTAAGGACAGAGCATTTGGGATTTCTTTTAGATATTTATTTTAAATTTCTTTAATTTATTTAAAACAGTGATTCAGCAACAGCCTCTGAAGTTGAGTCTTGGAACCCCAGCTCCCCCACTGCCTCTGCCTGACTTTAGCAAATCTCTATGTGTTTTAGCGTTGTCATCTGTAAAATGGGGTCACCGCTACCTCAGAGGGTGGTGGGGATTACATGAGATTACACGGTCAGTGTGCTTAGAGCAATAACTGTTACCAACAGAGGACAATCCAGCTATTAAAAATCATATAAACCTAAAGTACAGGCATGTGGAGACATTCCCTATATATTAATTTTTTAAACATTAAAAGCAGTATGTTAAGTATGATCCTATTTGTAAAGAAAAGTGTGTGTATTTATAAAAACATTCAACATCAATAGAAACCAACTTAGAATTATATACACCAAAGTTTGAATTTAACGTACATCTAATATTCTATGGTAAATACATTCATGGTGCAATACAAAAATACATATTTGAGCAATGTAAGCTTGCTGTGTCCAGTTCGGTAGCCACTAGCCACTTGTGGTAACTTAAGTTGAAAAGAACCAACATTAAGTAAAATTTAAAGTTCAGTCCCACAGTGACACAAGCCTCAGTTCTCGGGCTCAACAGCCACAAGTGACTAGGGCTCCCTTATTGCACATTTCGGAAGTGAACACTTCCATCTTGCAGAAAGTTCTGTGGGACAGCCCTGGTGTGATAGGACTCAGGGGAGGTGACTTTTTGGCGATCTTTTCTGTTCCTTTACTATAAAATGGGAAGACTTCCTTCTGACTTGAGCCAGATAATGTTACCAAGACCTCTCAGATGGCCCTCTTCTTAGGTAGGGGAGTGTTTCCTGAGTTTGCAAAACACTCAGTCTCACATTCTCACCAGCCTATCTACATGTAATTTTCTTTCTTGTATTTGGGTGACAACCTTGATCATCTCCTCTTTTCTTTCAAATTATTTTTTGATACATGACAGATGAAAAAAGCACATTTATCAAGCAGTTGCATTTCGTGTTAGTGAAGATCCCAGGGGGCCAGAAAGAGCAACACTCAGCCAGATTAGTTTTCCACGACCCGACACGAGGGGAGAACCACTGTTACCTAGTTCTCAAAGCTCTAAGTGTTCAGATGGAAAATAAGCTGCATTTCAGGGCCTTGGCAAACCCTTACTGTAGCAAGTTAAGGCCACTAAAGACAGCACGTGCCACTGTCATTACAAGTCACACTAGGAGGTAAGAACCAACTAGTGGTTTGAACATTAACCAGTGTGGACCAGGTCCCCCCTTGCGTTCCCTTCCCCTGGGAGAACTTAGGGGAACCTGGGCCCGGGCTGGCCTGTGCTGTCCTCTGGTGCCTCCAAATGGGCACTTAAGGTTTACCACATACAGGAAGTTACTACTTGGGATGAATTGAAGACTCTTTTGCCTTGGTTTCTCTACGAGTTCATTTGCCTTGCCTTTAATGTGACCGTTCACAAAACCAGGGTAATCAGATCAAAATTTCACACCAAAGAGTCTATTGTGGTTCCAGAGGATTAGCCCCCAAAAGATGCAAGGGCTAATTTTTAGATTTTTTCAATAATCATTCTAAGATTTTTAAGTACACAAAAAAGTATAGCTCATGATACAACAGACATTCATGTATTTATGATACAGCTGAGCACCTAAAATATTACAGATTTCTTTGTAGTCCCAATCCTTTTCTCTTTCTTCTTGGAGGTAAAATTAAAATTCCGGATAGGATCTCATAGACCCATGTGCATATTTATACTTGTACAACCTATCCATAAACCCACACAGTATTGATTTATGTATTTCAAAAAATTTTTTAATTGATGTCACACTCTACCACTCTGAAAGTCTTGCTTTCATTGACTAACATTGTGTTTAAGAATTGTTCATACGTAGTAACATGTTAATATATGTATTAATACATATGCATGTGTATTAACATATGTATGTATATTAATACATAGTTGATTCATTTTTCACTGCTGAAAAATTTCTTATATAACAATGCCATTTTGTTTGTCTATTCTCTTTATACTGAAGTAATGGTAATTAGATAGTTCTTTGTTTTCCCAGTAACACCTTTGAATTATTTTTATATTTGAACACTGATCCTTTGGTTCTATGATTTGAAAATTACCTCTTTCAGTCTGTGGCTTGTCTTTTCTCTCTGTTTATGGTGTTCCAAATACAAGATTTTTACATTCCAAAGCCAAATGTATCAATCTTCTGTTTTGTGGCTTATGCATTTCGAATCTTATGAAATCCTTCTGTATCCCAAGGTCACAAGGTAAACAAAAATCTGTATTTTTTAAAGTATGCATGGGTTTACACAGCACTGGCAATCTCCAGCATACCTAGTGATCTGGTATACACCCCATAATATAGACTCCAGCAATTCTACTCTTGGTCTGACCTTAAAGCACCGTTGCTCAACCCTGGTTGCAAGTTAGAACCACCTGGGGGTTGGTTTTTTAAGTCCTGATGTCTCAGCTCCACCCTGAGAGATTGAGATTTCATCAGTTCTGGGACAAGGCCCAGAAATGCTTTTTTTTTTTAAGCTCCCAAGGCTATTGTAATGTGCACCCTGCCAGAAACTCACACAGACAGGCAGAGACCTTCACCTGGCATCAAATACATAAATAAAACAAGGAGCATTGAGCGTCTCTGTACAAAGCAAGTCTTTAAAATTCTTTAAGTAACCAAGAGGGGGAAGAGTTCTAGCCTCTTGTTTTGAAATAACATTTCATCTTTCTAGAATTTTATTTAAAATAGACTATTTTATAATACAATGAAGTATTTTAGACTTCTCGCGCTCATTCGCTATGGAATGCTCCCCTTGGAACATTAGTGGCTGATCCCTAAAGGGTTACAGATGGGAAACATCATTTTAATTGCCTCTGCCTGAAGGGCTGAACCAGGATGTCACCAAATAGAAGGGACAAACAAAAGAATATGGAAAAGTGTTCAACTTCACTGGTAATCAAATAAATATAGACTAAACATGAGCTACTATTTGTATCTATTCAATTAATAAAGATTTTGAAACATAACAAAGGCGAACATAGGCAGGGGCTTTTGGTAAAATGGACATTTTCATAGGTTTCCAGTGGGTAACAATAAAACCCAAAACCCTATTGCCCTCAGACTCAACAAGGGAGTATTCAAAATGTGCCACCCACAGAAAGGGATGTCACTGCTGGTAAAAGCGAGACTCATGAAGTGGTGGCAGGAGAAAACACACACATGGAAATAACAAAAGAATACAAGTTGTTAGGATACCATGACTATAACTGTGTCTAAATAAATATGCAGAAAGAGTAATAGGAAGAAACAGCCATGGTGTGATCAGGTGGTGAGATGCTGGTGATCACTTTCTATGTCTGTAATTCTCAAAGTTTCTATAATGAGGATATATTGTTTTGACAATTTATTTTACTTTAAAAATTATTTTAATTACATAAAAATCTAGTGGTCAAGCATTGCAACTCTTAAGGTGACAGAAGCCTAAGTTCCAAGGACAGTAGGACAACCTGCAACATTCTCCTGAAGGATTCCAGAACATCCCTGAGAGCCTCAGCGCCTACCCTAGTGAAAACAGCTTTGCCAGTAATCTGTATCTCTAGGGAAAACTGTACTAACCTACCAGGGCTTTATATTATAGCAGAGACTTTATAGGCTAAGCAATTTTAAAAAAAATTTCACCTCCTTGAAGACAAGTAATGACTCTATAGCATCTTACTACGTTGATAGACAGTGACTGCAGTGGGGGCGGGGAGGGCGTGAGGACTTGATAATACGGGTGAATGTTGAAACCACAGTGTTGTTCATGTGAAACCTTCGTAAGATGGTGTATCAGTGATCCTTTAAAAAAATAATTTGCCTCCTCCCCTTTGTTCAGCCAGCCTAGAGTGTTTTCTTTCAGCATTTCTGAGGAAATGAGATCTTTGGGCATAACTTTTGGCTCAGGAGAGATGTCATGGTAAGAACCCCTCTGCACTCTAAGCACTTAGGGCTTCCTGTGTGCCTATAGTTAGACATGCCCCTGAGAGCCTTCCTCAGGAGCACGCAGGGCCTGGGAAATGTCCTGAATGCCATGCCTCTGCTATGTTGGATTGATTTTTTCCTATTAGAAGAAGAGCGGCAGAATATCGTAAAAGAGCAAAATGAAGCATTATTGATAAAACAAAACACGGACATAATCTGTGACCAATAGGAATTCTAAGAATTATATCCTGATTTGTTTGTACCTAGTAAATCCCACAGAGAAATGAGGTGGGATTTTTTTTAAGTATATCTTTTCTCAGACAATATAATGTAAGGGACAGATAAAGTGAAGGGCACAAACTTCTGTGAGAAACACGTGATTTGTCAAAACTGGAACATTTTTAAAAAAAGAACTTCCAGCATTATCTGAGTGGATATTGCTAAGAATTTTATAGTGTCCCTTAAAATTGTAGACTGGGATTAGACAGTTTGCCAAAAAGCCACTGAGTAAATAAAAGCAGGAGCTCTGATTTCAAAAGTGTTTTGTCATATGGAAATAGGATTTACAAATCTTCTCCCAAGAAGATTTAGAGGGAAGTTCAGCTTTAAAACACAAGCTTTCTCACCCTCACTGTTTTCTCTTACTCTGCCTGGAAATGTCTTCAGCCTCCGTCATCTCCTGAAGGGAGCTGTTCATTGACAGAAGAGCTCTTTTGCAGAGGAACTTTTGTAACATTGGCCAGTTCCTAAAGCAGTGGTTCCCCAGGTTGGTCCAAGGTCTGTGTTCAGTGGGTGACAAGAATTTTACTGATCTGTGCAAAATGAGAAAGATAAGAACAATCCAAGCGTTTTTTAAATACAGGAATGTATTTATGTCACAGTGATGTATGCTGAGATTGTGTACCTTCTATTTTTTTAGTTAATATGTCTTCTCTTTTATAATAGTAGGATTGTAATAAGTGGTAGGTTAAAAATAAAAATATGCATATTTACTCAGTAAAATTAACCCAAAGTGGATGCTCATTCTTGTGAATTTTACTGTTTTGTGAAACCCCAAAGTCTAGAGGAGAACCTTTTCAATGGATTTAATCAGAGATTTAGTTTGAGATCATGGATTTAATGAGATCTAATTGACTCTCTTTCTGATGAGGGAGGTTTGGAATAATCCATCTCTACACATTCAAAAAGTCAACCTGTTTGGAAGCAACTAAAGCCCTTCCATAGGGTAGTGGATAAACTGTGATACATCCTGGCTATGGAATACTATTCAGCACTATTAAGCCGTGGAAGGATGTCAAAGAAACTTAAATGCATGCTCCTAAATGAAAGAAGTCAATCTGAAAAGGCTATATACGGTATGATTCCAACTATATGACATTCTGGAAAAGGCAAAACATTGGAGATAGTGAAAAGATTAGGGGTTACCAGGGGATGGGGGGGAAGGAGGGATGAAAAGGAAGAGTGCCCAGGATTTTTAGGGCAGTGAAACAACTACGACACTGTGACAGTAGATACGTATCACTATAAATATACCTAAATCCATAGACTGTACAACACCAAGAGTGAACCCCAGTGTAAGCTACAGACGTTGGGTGAGAATGGTAAGTCAACACTAGTTTAACAAATGTAACAAATGTGCAGATCTGGTCAAGGATGTTGATAATGCAAGAGGCTACCCATGTGTTGGGGCAGGAGGTACATAAGAAATCTCTGTACCTTCCACTCAGTTTTTCTGTGCACCTAAAAATGCTCTAAAAAGTAAAGTCTATTAAAAAAAAACAAGTCAACCCGACCAAGCAAAATTTATTGCTTAGTTAGCACCACCATGGGAAAGCGGAATTCACTGGCCAGGCACTTGAGACCAGAACACCAGACCGTTAGGCCTAAAGGAACTTCAGGGGTTACCTCTCATTACACAGCTGAGAAATCTGACTTTGATGGCTTCTAATCCTGGCCCTGCCGTTCACTTGTCACGTGACCTTGAGCTAGCGGTTCACCATTCTGATCTGTTTCCTCAACTGTAAAAAGCCCTTCAGAGTCTGAAATAATGTGACTTAACAAGTCAATGATCTCCAAGCCCAATATATTGGGGAAAAGAGATGCTTCCTCATGAGTAAGGGGTCAAGTCTGGGGAAATTCAGACTGATGCAGAAAGCAACAGAACACTCTGTTTTCCTTGCCCTAAATGGCCATGACCTATAGGTTGTCATTCTAGAGTAGCTTGGTATATATAGAGGGAGAAACCAAAGAGAGATAAAGAGAGATTCTTTATTCCACCCCTCTCTCTCTCTCTTTCATTAACTGAGAGCTAGTACTGGTATCAGTGAGGCACCCTGCTCAAAGGGCAGTGGATGCAAACGCAGGCAGTTACTGCCTCCTGGTGGGCATGCAGCATGCGACTCATCTCCAGACTAAGAACTTGACTCGGTGCTACAAGAATTCCTCCTATGAGCTGGAGGGACCTTTAGAAGCCCCCATCTCACTTCCTTCGCTTTGGGTTGTTGAGGAGCAAAGTCACACAGCGGGGCCCAAGGCTTTTTGTTCCAAATCTGGCGTGCATCCCACCACATCAAACGGCAGCTTCATTAGGCTGCATGGACACCACCTCTCTCTGTAAACTTCCTGAGGGCTGGGAAGCTCCCATTACCTGTGGCAGGGAAAGAAAGATACCACCCCATGTCAGTTTGCCTCCCGCTGCAAATTCAACTGGGGTAAGATGCTTCAGACACAGCCTCGTGACCTCAGAAGGCAAGCACACAGGGAGAAGCCATGAACAGGAGGGAAGAGATAGGGTGTGCAGGAGATTGCAGGCAAAGCACCAGAAGCAAGAAGAGAAGCATGGATCAGATTCTCCCTTAAAGCCTCAGGAGGAACTGACCCTGCCAACACCTTGATCTTGTACCTCCGGCCTCCAGAATGGTGAGACAATACATTTCTGTCATTTAAGTCACTCAGTTTGCTATGGCAGCCCCAGCAAATGATTACAGATTTTGCAGAGCTTTTTCCATCACACACCTTCCAGTGGTCAACTACACTTGACTTTGTAGAACCAAATTAAGTTGCCTTTTCTCTCTGGTAGCCAGTAACTGAGAAATTTCAAAATATGAAAAGGACATGCTAACTTAGAGTTTCAGAATCACTGGATGGAAGGAACACACTCCAACTACTCATTCTGGGTTGGAATTGCTTATACAGTATCTCCCGGCAGTCAGGGGCAGGCAAAAGTGTCATATCTTAGGGCACAATGAAGGCAGGACAACTCAGAGCCAGACAAGATATTCTGTAACAGAGAGGTAGACTTGGAATGCAGCAAAGAATTAATGTGCTTGATAGCTTCATTGCTGGAAGCTGCAGAGAGGTGCTCCTTACAGATCTTGAAGAAAATGGGACTGCCACCCATGAGCTCAACAAAAGGTCACTTATAAGGGGCAGAGCAGGGATATGTAGTCAACCAAACAAAGCAAAAAAAAAAAAAGCCAAAGCAGTGAATGCTGGTGTT
>JAVSCE010010035.1:0-45214 GCA_032199065.1 Smutsia gigantea
CGTTGTCAGATCCGATTACCTTAGGGATTCCAAACCTGGGAAAAATTTCTTCTAATATCTTCTTGGCCACTATGTTGGCAGTCTCTGTCTTAGTTGGGTATGCTTCTACCCATCCTGTGAAGGTATCTATAAAAACTAATAGATATTTATTTCCATATTTGGCAGGTTTTATTTCAGTAAAGTCTATTTCCCAGTAAGCCCCAGGTCGATCACCCCGCAATCTCCGTCCAGGGGGGCATCGGTTGGAACCTGCATTCGTCATGGCACAAGGAATACAACTTTTAACTACAGCATTAACAACTTCAGGAAGTCCAATTACATAGTAAGGGGATGATTTTACTGTCTTTTTCAGGTGTTTAGTTCCCAGATGGGTGAGACGGTGGAGCTGTTCCACATATTCTTTAGCCTCCCTCTGGGGGAATATGATTTTCCCATCTTCTGTCTTTCTTAATCCTTGAGGCGTCTCTATAGTATACCCTAGGCGATTCATGACTTGGCAATCTTCTCTAGTATACTGGAATCCCTTAGGGCTGGGTTCTGTCTCATAGTCACTCATTGCTGACTTGATGGGTGTAATCTCATGCAGAAGAAGGCGTCTTTTAAGTCCAGCACAGTATACCAGCCCCTTTCTGGGGGGAGAGAGCTGAGAAGGTTATATGGATTGGGCACCGTGGGGTGAATGTCTTGGACTCTCTTGTTCACTTCCCGCAAGTCCTGGACTGGCCGGTAGTCCCCTGTACCGGGCTTTTTGACAGGTAGCAATGGGGTGTTCCATGGGGAGCGGCATGGCACCAGGATTCCTGACTGTAAGAGTCTCTGAATATGGGGGCGAATGCCTAGTCTGGCCTCCTGGCTCATGGGGTACTGGCGCACTGCTACTGGGGAGGCACAAGCCTTCATTTCTATCACCAGAGGCGGAATCTGTTCTGCTAAGCCCGTTCCCCCTGTTTCTGCCCAGACTTGGGGAAATTGCTTTAACCAGTCCTGCATATCTTCAGGGACTGACTTTTCAGTAAATATCCGATATTCTTCTTCCAATTTTAAACTTAAAACAACTGTGGGAGCTTCCTGCAAGGTGACTTCAGGCCCCGATGGGGAAAAGAAAATTTGAGCCCCCATTTTGGTGAGGAGATCTCTTCCTAACAGGTTGGAGGGGCAGTCAGGTATAACTAAAAATGAGTGGGTTACCCGTCCCACACCTAGATCTACATTTCTTCGGGTAGTCCATGAATACAGTTTTTTTCCTGTGGCGCCCAAGACTAGGGACTGTTTGTCTTTCAATTTCCCCAAGGGTTTTAGTAACACAGAGTGTTCTGCCCCGGTATCGACCAGAAAGTCCACTGGTCGCCCCTCCACCTGTAAGGTTACCCTGGGCTCGGGGAGGGGATCCGAGCCCCGTCCCCTCTAATCTTCTTCATCTAGGGTTAACACATTTGGGTTTCTGCCTCTCCTTCTCGGGCACTCTCGGGCCCAGTGCCCTCTCTCCTTGCAGTAGGCACATTGATCTTTGTCAAGGGGTGGTCTGCCTATATTTCTTGTTGTCTTCTGGCCCCTGTTGCTCAGGTTCCCTATCTGCCTAGGCTTTTGAAATCCTCTTTCTTTCTCTCCTACCACTGTGGCCAAAATTCTAGATAAATTTTTCTCCTGTCTTCTATCTCTCCTTTCCTCCCTTTCCTCTCGTCTTCTGTCTCTCCTATCCTCCCTTTCCTCTCTCTCTCTCTTTTGCCTTTCTTCCTTCTCTTCCTCTGTCTCTCTCTTGTGATACACTTTCTCAGCCTCCTTTACTAGGTCCTGTAAAGTAAAATCCTGCAATCCTTCGAGGCGCTGCAGCTTCTTTTTGATATCAGAAGCTGATTGCCCTATAAATGCCATAGCTACGGCTGCCCGCTGTCCCTCAGAGGTAGGATCAAAAGGAGTATAGTGCCTATAAGCCTCCATGAGGCGCTCAAGAAAAACTGAAGGTGGTTCAGCGGGCCCCTGAAGAATTTCTCTTACCTTAGCCAAATTAGTGGGCCGTCGTGCAGCCCCCTTGAGACCTGCCACCAGAGCCCGGCGGTAGACAGTCAACCTCTCCCTACCTTCCGGAGTGTTGAAGTCCCAGTTAGGTCGAGTCAGCGGGAATCCAGCATCTATCACATGAGGAAGTTGGGAGGGTTGCCCATTGTCTCCTAAAACATTTTTCCGTGCCTCCAACAGGATTCTCTCTCTCTCTTCTGTGGTGAAAAGAGACTGCAACAGTTGCTGGCAATCATCCCAAGTGGGTTGGTGGGAGAACATGAGAGACTCCATCAATCCTGTAAGACCTGCAGGGTTTTCTGAGAAGGAAGCATGATTAGCTTTCCAATTATATATATCTGCAGAAGAAAATGGCCAATACTGCATGGGTTGGACTCCGGGGGGCGGCACGGGTGGGCCATAGACTCTTAGTGGGAGAGTAACAGTAGAATCTGGCTCATCCCCAGGAGGGGCCCCTCTACGACTCCTGGTACCCGCCGCTGGACCCCCCACTGCTGCTGGTAAAGGGGGAGCATTGGGCCCTTCCTCTTCCCTTTCTTGTATTACCGGCTGAGCAGGTTGTGGCTCAGGGACTGGAGCAGGTTCTGCCGCCTGCCCAAGATAATATGGGGGAGGATTAGATTCCAGCCATTCGGGAGGGGATTCTACTTTAGGATATATTTTAAGTTTCGGAGTTTTTGCAGCTCTGCCTTTATTTAGTACTAGCACTTGAGACTTTGGTTTCTTGGGTTCGTGGACCCAGGGCTTTACCCACGTAGGAGGATTATCTACCAAATTCTGCCAAACCATAATGTAGGGTTGGTGGTCGGGGTGAGAATCGGGTCCTGGCTGAAAAACAAGATTCTTAACTGCAAAAATTAATTCTCTGTTAAAAGTACCCTCAGGAGGCCAACCGGCATTGAAGGCCGGCCATTCAGTTGAGCAGAGGGTCTGCCATTGTTCTTTCTTAACTTCTACAGACAAGTCATGAGCCCTTTTCTTAACGTCCGTCCAGTGGCCTAATGTCAGAGTCAGGGGAGTCGTCACAGTCTGTCCCATTTCAATCGTCTCCAAATACACAAAAACAGCAAGACACAAAAGGACAAAAGACACCAACAAACACTTTCCTCCTCTCGTTTTCCACAGACACGAGAGGTATTCAGATGACGGAGTGTCCCTCCGTTGAATCCGCTCAAACCGGACTCTTTCCCTTTCCAACAGACGGGCGGAAAATTCCCCCGTTTCACACCCTGGGGCGTCCCCCAGGGTTGCAGCTTGTGGCCTCTGACACGTCTGCCTTACCACAGCCCTCCGTTCCCTTACGGGAGCGGCGAGCGGCTGCAAAGATGGGCCCGGTGGGGACTCGAACCACCACCGGGACTCTTACAGGCGGGGGACTCAAATCCCCCCTTCAAACGGGCCCTTTTCACAACACACACACCCAGATATTTAACAGAACAAATAGGCGCCGGCGCACACAGACACTTAAGGATCCTTTGCTTACCTCCAAGTGGGTCTCTGGAGAATAGGGTGGCCGCAGATCCCGGACGAGCCCCCAAATGTAAGGCCCTGGAAACCAGGCCCTGCTCAGCCCCGGGATGGATGGCGACCCAAATACTCACAAGAGACCGGTCTTGATGCAAACAGCAAGAGGTTTATTGATTTCACCAGCGCGCTGGGGTCAAGACTCATATCTCACGCAGGAGCAGAGTCCGACCCCGAGCAGAAATCACAGGAGGTTTTAAAGGAAAAGGGACCACAACCAGGGGGAGGCAGGGGGGAGGTCTGCTGATGATTCAATAGCAAAAATATTTCAATTAGGGTCTCACAGGGCTTTATCTTCACAGTAGGGTCTCACAGGGCTTTATCTTTACAATCTATCAGTTTTGGGGAGGATTACCTAGGCACGGGTTTGCAGGCCATTATGTCATTGTGTTCAGGCCGGTTTTTATGACTCAGGCCAAGGGTCAGGGGTTTTTATGACTCAGGCCAAGGGTCAGGGCTTACTTAAAATTTTCCTATTCCTTCAGGTGGTTTCGGGGAAACTGAAACTTAGGCCTTCTGTTTTCTGAGGCTTTCTGAGGCCTGTCATGGCGTTAGTTTGGTCCTTTCAGTCCATGAGTCAAAATGTCCAGGGCCACATCCACTCAACAGTGTCTCCAGGGTTTAATGCAGTTGGGGCTGGCAGCAGGATGTTGCTCTGCTGGCCATATCCTGGCTTTAATAACTCCTCTTTGGTTTGCACATACAGTTGTATAGGAGAGGCAGCAATGTGTTTTAGCAAGTCCACAGGGCTCAAGGCTCCTTTTTGGGGCTTCTTATTCAAATGCCATAGCACTGTCCATAAACAAATAGACCAGTCCTGTAGACTCCTGGTGTCTGACTTCAAGCCAGATTTCAACAAACCATTGTAACTCTCTATCATGCCTTTCCCAGTAAGGTCATATGGTACATTAAACTTCCACTTTATTCCTAGTTGCTTCATCCATTCTTGTCATGCATGTCCAGTAAAGTGGGTGCCTTGATTGCTCTCAGTCACCTGTGGCCAGCCATAGGCTGCAAAGAGATGCTCTAGGCCCCACTTGGTGGTTTGCTGATCGGCACAATGTGCAGGATAAGCTGTGTCCACATAAGTCATGGCATACTGATATCCTTCTGATATGTGTAGAGGCCCAATATAGTCTATCTGCCACATGGCAAGGGGTATCAGCCCCCTTACTGTTGTCCCATGTTGCTGCGGGACTTGATGTAAGTCCCTCTTAGAGCAAACAAGGTACTCCTTCCGGGCTTTGCTGACTTCTTCAAAGGTCAATGGCAGGCCCCACCTATGGGCTACAGCCCACATTGTCTTTTCCCCACATGCAACAAATGCTGATGTAACCATTAGACTATATCAGAGGCAGGCTTTCCTTCTAGCCAATGCACCTGGGTCCATGTGTCTACTTCATCATTCCCTGGGGATTCCAAAGGCAAATGACCAGTCCCATGATATACTGCAACTGTCTTAGTCTGACCAGAGACTCATAGGTCTTGACACCACTCATGCCTCCAAAGAGGCCGGTGACCAACCATCCAGTTGGCATGATACCATGTCAGTAGCTACAGGGTCAGGCCCCAATAGACAGCCCAGCTATAAGTGCAGACAACTATAGGGGAGGGCTCCTGGGTGATCATGAGCCATACTGCCCACAACTCAGCCCAATGACTGTTCTTCCTCCCTCCATCCTCTATCCATATTGTCTCAGTCTTAGGAGGGAAAGTCACAACCCTCCACTTTGGGGTCTTCCCACAGTTGGAGCCATCTGTATACCAATCATCTTCAGGTAGAGGGGCTTTTCCCTCTTGATAAGTATTCTTGGCTACCAATGGCTCAAAAGCAAATTCTTTCTGCTTTCCACTGGTATAGGTCACTGACCCAAATAATCATTGGAGTTCTCCACTTAAGGGGCTAGTACAGAGGGTGTTATGCTGCTGTATATATGCACCTCATTTGGCCAGTGTAGGCATCTGTGCCATGCCACTCCTTGGTCTTTGGGTCCAGTCGTGCACCCACCCCATGATGAGGTAGGTGGTTATCACCTTGGTCAGGGCTGTTCTGGTGATGGGCCCTATAGCCAGCAAGGCATGGTACACAGCACCAAGTTGCTTCTCTGTCAGGGTGTATGGACCTCTCCTCCTTTGTTGTGACCAGATCCAATAGGTTGGCATGTCCATTCAAGCTACTGCCAAAGACCCCATCCATATCCATCTTCAGTTACATAAACATCTAGCACACAGGGTCTTGATGAGTCCATTACACTCAAGGCCTGTATGGTCTGACTGTTCGCTTAGCAGCAGTAAAAGCAGCTACACACGTCTCATCCCAGGCACACCTAATGCCCTTTTGTACCAACCAGTAAAAGGTTCAGAATTTGTGCCAAGTACTGTATAAGTACTCTCCAGTAGCCCAAAAGACCCAATAACTTTTGTAATAGTGCCACAGTGGTAGGGGAAGGGAAAACCCGTACCTTATCTATGACTGCTTCAGGAATACCTTGAGTTTTGCCCGACCAGACAACCCTCAAGAATTTTGCAGACAAACCAGGTCCCTGAAACTTGGTGCTGTTCACAGCCCATCCTTTCTCCTGTAGATGTTGCAGCAGTCTTGGAAAGTCCCTTTCTAAATCTGCAAGAGAATCAGATGTGAGCATAACATTATCAAGGCATACAGCTGTTCTGTTTGCAGTTTCTTCCATGTGACCAAGTCCTGAGGCAAAAAGTCCATGACAAATGGTGGGACTGTGGAGGTATTCCTGTGGAAAGACAGTGAATGTCCACTGCCGGCCTTCCCACATGAAGGCAAACTCTTCCTGATTTTCCTGTGCAATGTCAACAGAGAAGAAGGCATTAGCAAGGTCCACAACATAATGATACGTCCCTAGTTCATGACTGAGTGTGTCCATAAGGGCTGCTACAGAGAGGACAGCAGCATGCAAAGGGGTGTGAGTTTATTCAATTCCTTGTAATCCCTGGTCATACACCCAGAACCATCTGGCTTTTTCACTGGGCACACTGGGAAATTAAAAAGACTATCAGTAGGCTTTATGATGCCCACCTTCTCCAACTCCTGTAGAGTTTCTCCAATTTTCTTGTGCCCCCCAGGCAATTTATACTGCTTAGTGTTTGTCACCCACTGAGGTACAGGCAGGGCTACAGGTGGGTGCTTAGCATGTCCCCTCAGAACTGCCTTTATGACATGTACCCTCAGTCTGAACTCACCTCCAGTGGTCTGTAACCACAGGCCCTGCAAGATATCTACCCCCAAAATATATTCAGGGAAGGGAGAAATATACACAGCATACTCCTTTGGGGGTAAAAGCCCTATCTCCAATGGGATTTCAGTGTTCTTCACTCTAATTGTCTTACATAGCAGTCTATCACAGGAGGTGTCCTGGGAAAATGCTCCGGGTTGCCATAAATCAGAGAACACTCAGCTCCTGTGTCCACCAGCACCAGGACACGTTTTACATTCATAGGGACCAATGAATTGCTAATTCTACATGTGGCCTCCGGTCCCCACCACGTCTCCCAAGGTGGGGTCCTTGATCCCCAACTCAGTCAAATCACAATGCCCAATTTTCCTCCTGTGGGGGTGAGGGCCCAGGCAGAGCCTGAATATTGTCCCCCAGGAAGTCTTGCAGGGACACAGGCTGGGCATGTGGCTTTGACTCCAGCTTCCATGTCCTGCACCTCAGCAGCTGGAACTGCTGCTCTGGCTTTAATTAGTGCCACAGTTCTAAAAAGATTCTATTAGGGTGTCCATCAAGTTTTTCTTTCACTACCCTGGCCTTTATCAGATCAACCCACATCTGGTTCCTTGAGACCTTTATGGGGCCCTTTGCACCTCTCCTTTCTGTCATAGTCCCTACTTCCTTCCCTGTCCTTGTTGTTTCAACCTCCCCCAGATCTGCCAAAGTACTAGTAGCCTCACTTATGTGTTGCCCTATGTGGGGGGCAAGTGTATTTACAAGGGACCTAAAGAGAGATGGGGGAGCTCTATGCAGCACCAGGTTTCTCATTCCTACAGTAAACAACTCCTCATCAGGGTCCTAGGTGTCCATTTTATGGATGATTTTTCTCATGCCCAATTCCCACAACACCTGTTGGAGTTCTGCATAGGTTTTCCAGCTAGTGGATAAGTATGGCAAATCACCTTGATTAGGTCAAACTGTCCTGATGGCAGCTGTCAGCCAATCCAAAAGTGTCTGATTCCCTGAGGTGTAACAAGCACTTTGCAACCACTGCTGGAGGGAAGGGTGAGTCATCAGGGAAACCAGTGTACTCATTTCAGAACCCAACATAGCAATGTTTACCACCCCCATATCCCAGAGATGTAAAAGCCATGTAGGCAGATGTTCAATGGCTTTTGCCTATACTGGACTCTCATGTCCACCAGCACATCCTGGGTATAGGGGCGGGGCATGGAGTGCTTCACATCCTTGGGAGGGGGCAGCTCCTCCCCATTCAGGAGCCTGCAGTTGTTGCATTTTTATTTTCTTAATTATAACCTGGTGGGCCTTTAATACAGGACAGGCTGGTGCCTCGGTCAGTGGCCTCAGCAACAGAGTGGCCCTCGGCCTTACCCCCTCAACCTCTCCCAACACCTTCCCTACCATTTCTGGGGCTGAAGGTACTGCTTTTCTTCCCCGTCCCCCATGACCTCCTGCAGTGCAGCTTCTCCTGCTGCCTACCCCCTCGCTGTTTCTAAGGAATCTTCCAGAAGTGCAACCCATCTTCTCAAATAAGTGTCTCTCTTCCTTAAGGGTATCCCATAGGTTACCACCCAGGTCCTTCAAACAATGCTGAAGTGTGTCTCTCTCATGCCAAAATCTCTTTCTTCTCAATAACATTTTCTACTTTCTCGAGGAAAAGAGATCTTATAATGTCAGCTGCTAAACAGCCACTCAGGGCCTCTAAGCAGCCTTCTACTTCATGGATGGTAATTCTGAAGCTTTCGGTGTCTCCACATTTCCCCAGTTCTTGAGAAGGCCGCACCCTTCTAGAAGGTGCTTTATCCTAGACCAAATCTACACTAGGTGCTCATCAGTTGGAAGCCTCACTGATAGGGGCTCCAGGGCAAAGCTGCTCCCTCTACTGCTGCAGCCACTGGGGTCTCCCCACAGGTGGGGTTCCAGGCACTTCCCCACCATCTCTAGGGGCAGACTGCCCAAGGGTCACACCCATGTAGACAGATTTCTGGTTCAGAGGTCCTGACGACTACCACCAGGTATAATTCCAGTGGTATAATTCTGGGCAAATACCTTTGAAACTGAAATCAGGTAAAGAGAGAAAGTCCATTTCTTACAAGCAGTGGTCCACTTCTGCCCTCCCTATCTCTCACAACCCAGCTGCAGAAAAATAAGCCCCCACCCAACCTCTCTGGTCCAGATAAGCCCTTGCTAGCCCTTGTAATTACCTATGCATATGGAGATGGACTACTCCTCTCCACCCCCTGCAAACACCTATTCTATGGAGATGCACTAAAGCCAGGCAAGAGATTCTGGAAATACTGCAATTTTACCCATAGTGCACTTGAAAACTTCCTTGAAGAGCTTTATTTATTATTAATAACTAAGTGACATGTCTTTTAATTTTTTTATATTAAAATACTTTACATCTGAATGAAATTTGATTGAATATTTAACTGTTGGTTACAATTTTCATACATCTAAACTATCAAGTTATCTTGTATGTAAGTGCTCTGCTTTTTTGGAAAATAATAATTTGATTTTTACCAGAAAAATATATATAATTAGGAATCCAGGAAGAAGTGAGTAGAGAAGTTGTATGTTAATGTGGGGAGATAACTGGCATAGTAACTAATCAGACCTTCTTTGAATGAACTCACATTCCATCTTCTCTCTCCAATCTTCCAATAGGCCTGCCCAAGCTCCCAGGGATTCTGCAGGGAATGTGGGTTCATGTCAGACTCCTGTTTCATTTCCATGCCATTTCATGTGGTTTCTACGATCTTTAGTTCTGCTCTCTAAATTTATTGAAATATGTTAAGCCCTCATAGTCTATCTCCTTTTAGATTAAAAAAAAACTACATTCAGTCATTTAATATAATTTTAGTGAAATTTTACCAGGGAGGAGAGAAAAATAATTGTGTTCTGAACTGGAAGACTGCTGGCTCTTTTGTCTTTTCCATGATAAGACTTTTTTTTTCATTTTGGTATCATTAATATAAAATCGCATGAGCAACATTGTGGTTACTAGATTCCCCCCGTTTTCAAGACCCCACCACATACCCCTTTACAGTCACTGTCCATCAGCATAGTAAGATCCTACAGAGTCACTACTTGCCTTCTCTGTGCTATACTGCCTTCCCTGTGCATACCCACCCATGTTATGTGTGCTAATCATAATGCCCTCATGATAAGGCATTTTAAAATTAAATGTCATTCAGAACTTTGGGTAGAAATGAAGAAAAAGTGACTTATAAATGGCCTTAATTTTGAGATGAGTTAAAAAACTAAATTAATTTTTTTTAATTTTATTTTGGTATCATTAATTTACAATTACGTGTGAAACATTATGGTTACTAGACTCCCCACATCACCAAGTCCCCCTCCACATACCCAATTACAGTCACTGTCCATCAGCATAGTGAGATGCTATAGAATAACTACTTGTCTTATCTGAGTTGCACAGCTGTCCCTGTGCCCCCCATACATTATGTTTGCTAATTGTAATGTCCCTTTTCCCCCTTGTCCCTCCCTTCCCACCCATCCTCTCCAGTCCCTTTCCCTTTGGTGACTGTTAGTCCATTCTTCGGGTCTGTGAGTCTGCTGCTATTTTGTTCCTTCAGTTTTTTTCTTTGTTCTTATACTCCACATATGAGTGAAATCATTTGATACTTATCTTTTTCGGCTTGGCTTATTTCACTGAGGATAATACCCTCTAGCTCCATCCATGTTGTTGCAAATGGTAGGATTTGTTTTCTTCTTATGGCTGAATAATATTCCATTGTGTATATGTACCACTTCTTCTTTATCCATTCATCTACTGATGGACACTTAGGTTGCTTCCATTTCTTGGCTATTGTAAATAGTGCTGCAATAAACATAGGGGTGCATATGTCTTTTTCAAACTGGGCTGTTGCATTCTTAGGGTAAATTCCTAGGAGTGGAATTCCTGGGTCAAATAGTATTTCTTTTTTGAACTCTTTGAAGAACCTCCATACTGCTTTCCACAATGGTTGAACTAATTTGCAGGCCCACCAGCAGTGTAGGAGGGCTCCCCTTTCTCCACATTCTCACCAACATTTGTTGTTGTTTGTGTTTTGGATGTTGGCCATCCTTACTGGTGTGAGGTGATATCTCATTGTGGTTTTAATCTGCATTTCTCTGATGATTAGTGATGTGGAGCATCTTTTCATGTGCCTGTTGGCCATCTGAATTTCTTCTTTGGAGAAGTGTCTATTCATGTCCTCTGCCCATTTCTTAATTGGATTATTTGCTTTTTGTTTGTTGAGGTGCATGAGCTCTTTATATATTTTGGATGTCAACCCCTTATCTGATATATCACTTATGAATATATTCTCCCATACTGTAGGATGTCTTTTTGTTCTACTGATGGTGTCCTTTGCTGTACAGAAGCTTTCAGCTTGATATAGTCCCACTTGTTCATTTTTGCCTTTGTTTCCCTTGACTGGAGAGATATGTTCATGAAGAAGTTGCTCATGTTTATGTCCAAGAGATTTTTGCCTATGTTTTTTTCTAAGATTTTTATGGTTTCATGACTTACATTCAGGTCTTTGATCCATTTCGAATTTACTTTTGTGTATGGGGTTAGACAATGATCCAGTTTCATTCTCTTACTGGTAGCTGTCCAGTTTTGCCAACAACAGCTGTTGAAGAGACTGTCATTTCCCCACTGTATATCCATGGATCCTTTATCATATATTAATTGACTGTATATGTTTGGGTTAATATCTGGACTCTCTATTCTGTTTCACTAGTCTATGGGTCTGATCTTGTACCAGTACCAAATTGTCTTGATTACTGTGGCTTTGCAGTAGAGCTTGATGTCAGGGAGCATAATTCCCCCTGTGTTATTCCTTCTCAGGATTGCTTTAGCTATTTGGTGTCTTTTGGGGTGCCATATGAATTTTAGAACTATTTGTTCAAGTTCATTGAAGAATCCTGTTGGTATTTTGATAGGGATTGCATAGAATCTGTAGATTGATTTAGGTAATATAGCCATTTTGGCAACATTAATTCTTCCCAGCTAAAAGCATGGAATGAATTTCCATTTGTTAGTGTCCTCTTTAATTTCTCTTAAGAGTGTCTTGTGGTTTTAAGGGTATAGGTCTTTCACTTCCTTGGTTAGGTTTATTCCTAGGTATTTTATTCTTTTTGATGTAATTGTGAATGGAATTGTTTTCCTGCTTTCTCTTTCTGTTAGCTCATCGTTACTGTATAGGAAAGCAACTAATTTCTGTCTGTTAATTTTGTATCCTGCAACTTTGCTGAATTGAGATTGAGATATTAGTTCTAGTAGTTTCAGAGTGGATTATTTAGGGTTTTTTATGTACAATGTCATGTCATCTGCAAATAGTGACAGTCTGACTCCTTCTTTACCAATCTGGATGACTTTTATTTCTTTGTTTTGTCTGATTGCTGTGGCTAGGACCTCCAGGACTATGTTGAATAACAGTGGGGAAAGTGGGCATCCCTGTCTTTTTTCCCAATCTTTGGTGAAAAGCTTTCCACTACTTGCTGTTAAGTATGATGTTGGCCATGGGTTTGTTGTATATGGCCTTTATTATGTTGAGGTAATTGCCCTCTATGCCCATTTTGTTGAGAGTTTTTATGATGAATAGATGTTGAATTTTGTGAAATGCTTTTTCAGCATCTATGGAGATGATCATGTGGTTTTTTTCCTTCTTTTTTTTGATGTGGTTTATGATGTTGATGGATTTTCGAATGTTGTACCATCCTTGCATCCCTGCGATTAATCCCACTTGATCATGGTGTATGATCCTCTTGATGTATTTTTGAATTTGGTTTGCTAGTATTTTGTTGAGTATTTTTGTATCTATATTCATCAGGGATATTGGTCTGTAATTTTCTTTTTTGGTAGGATCTTTGCCTGGTTTTGGTATTAGAGTGATGCTGGCTTCATAGAATGAGTTTGGAAGTATTCCCTCCTCTTCTATTTTTTGGAAAACTTTAAGGAGAATGGGTATTATTTCTTCTCTATATGTCTGATAAAATTCAGTGGTGAATCCATCTGGCCCAGGGGTTTTGTCCTTGGGTAGGTTTTTGATTACTGACTTAATTTCATTGCTGGTAATTGGTCTGTTAAGATTTTCTTTTTCTTCCTTGGTCGGTCTTGGAAGGTTGTATTTTTCTAAGAAGTTGTCCATTTCTTCTAGGTTTTCCAGCTTGTTAGCATACAGATTTTCATAGTATTCTCTAATAAGCCTTTGTATTTCTGTGGGCTCTGTCATGATTTTTCCCTTCTCATTTCTGATTCTGTTTATGTATGTAGATTCTCTTTTACTCTTAATAAGTCTGGCTAGGGGTCTATCTATTTTGTTTATTTTTTCAAAGAAACAGCTCTTGGTTTCATTGATTTTTTTTCTATTGTTTTATTCTTCTCAATTTTATTTATTTCTCCTCTGATCTTTATTATGTCCCTCCTTCTGCTGACTTTGGACCTCATTTGTTCTTCTTTTTCCAATTTCAATAATTGTGACCTTAGACTATTCATTTGGGATTGTTATTCCTTCTTTAAATAGGACTAGATTGCAATATACTTTCCTCTTAGAACTGCTTTTGCTGGTCCCACAGAAGTGTGGATTTTGTGGTGTTGTTCTCATTTGTCTCCATATATTGCTTGATATCTGTTTTAATTTGGTCATTGATCCATTGATTATTTAAGAGCATGTTTTGAGCCTCCATTTGTTTGTGGGCCTTTTTGTTTTCTTTGTACAATTTATTTCTAGTTTTATACCTTTGTGATCTGAGAAGTTGTTTGGTAGAATTTCAATATTTTTGAATTTACTGAGGTTCTTTTTGTGGCCTAGTATGTGGTCTTTTCTTGAAAATGTTCCATGTGCACTTGAGAAGAATGTGTATCCTCTTTCTTTTGGTTGTAGAGTTCTGTAGATGTCTGTTAGGTCCATCTGTTCTAGTGTGTTGTTTAGTGCCTCTGTGTCTTATTTTCTGTCTGGTTGATCTGTCCTTTGGTGTAAGTGGTGTGTTGAATTCTCCTAAAATTAATGCATTGCTTTCTATTTCCTCCTTCAATTTTGTTAGTATTTGTTTCACGTATGTCAGCACATCTGTGTTGGGTGCATAGATATTTATAATGGTTATATCCTCTTGTTAGACTGACCCCTTTATCATTATGTAATGTCCTTCTTTATCTCTTACTACTTTCTTTGTTTTGAAGTCTATTTTGTCTGATTCAAGGACTGCAGCACCTGCTTTTTTTTTGTTGTTGTTTGCATGAAATATCTTTTTCCATCCCTTCCCCTTTAATCTGTGTATATCTTTGGGTTTGAGGTGAGTCTCTTGTAAGCAGCATATAGATGGGTTTTGCTTTTTTATCCATTCTGTTACTCTGTGTATTGATTGGTGTATTCAGCCCATTTACATTTAGGGTGATTATCGATAGATATGTACTATTACCATTGCTGGCTTTCATCCATGATCACCAAAGGTTCAATGGTAGTTTCTTTACTATTTAACACTCTAACTTTACTTTCTTGTTAAGCTGTTATAAACACAGTCTGATGATTCTTCATTTCTCTCCCTTCTTATTCTTCCTCCTCCATTCTTTATATGTTAGATGTTTTATTCTGTACTCTTTTGCATTTTCTTTGACTGTTTTTATGGATAGTTGATTTTAATTTTTGCCTTTAGTTGGTATTTGGATGGTCTGCTTTCTTTCATTTTATTTTCTCTGGTGACATCTTTTTAGCCTTAGGAGTGCTTCCATCTAAAGCAGTCCCTTTAAAATATACTGTAAATGTGGTTTGTATGTAGGCAAATTCCCTCAACTTTTGCTTAGCTGGGAATTGTTTAATCCCTCCCTGAAATTTAAATGATAATCGTGTTGGATACAGTATTCTTGGTTCAAGGCCCTTCTGTTTCATTATGTTAAATATACCATGCTATTCTCTTCTGGCCTGTAAGGTCTCTGCTGAGAAGTCTGATGATAGCCTGATGGGTTTTCCTTTGTAGGTGATCTTTTTTTCCCCTCTCTGGCTGCCTTTAATACTCTGGCCTTGTCTTTGATCTTTGCCATTTTAATTGTTATATGTCTTGGTTTTGTCTTCCTTGGGTCCCTTGTGTTGGGAGATCTGTTGGCTTCCATGGTCTGAGAAACTATTTCCTTTCCCAGCTTGGGGAAGTTTTACTCAACTGTGTCTTCAAAGACACTTTCTATCCCCTTTTTCTCTCTTCTTCTTCTGGTACTCCTATAATGTGAATATTGTTCCATTTGGATTGGCACACAGTTCTCTTAATATTCTTTAATTCTCAGAGATCCTTTTATCTCTCTCTGCCTCAGCTTCTCTGTATTCCTGGTCTCTGATTTCTATTCCATCAACAGCCTGCTCTTAAGCCCGCCAATCGATTGTTTCTTTTCTGTAATGTCCCTCCTGACTTCATCCCTTAGCTCTTGCATATTTCTCTGTAGATCCATCAGCATGGTTATGACTTTTACTCTAAATTCTTTTTCAGGAAGATTGTTTAAATCTATTCCACAAGGCCTTCTCTCTGGGGTTATCTGAGTGATTTTTGACTGGACCTGATTCTTCTGTCTTTTCATGGTGATAGATGTGGTTGCAGGCAGGTGACACGTGTGTTATCTGGGAGAACAAATATCCTTCCTACTTTTTGTTCTCCTTGCCCTTCTCTGCAGTCTGTGACAGCTACCCACACACCAGGAGGCAGTCTCTGGGATAATCCCCTGAGTTGCCATGAGCAGGGCTGCCCTCAGGCTAGCCTAGAGCACTGCGGCGTTTTGAAGCCACCCCAGGTGCATTCTGCAGCTAATCTGGCACCTCTTTGCTCCTTCTGGACCTTGTTCTGGCTTCTGCAGCCTGTGCTGGTTACCCACACACTAGGAGGCGGTCTCTGGTATAATCTCCTGAACTGCAGTGGGCAGGGCCACCCTCAGGCTAGCCTAGAGCACTGCAGGGGTTTTCAGCCATGCTGGTTGGATTCTGCAGCAAATCTGGCACCTTTTCGCACCTTCCGGACCTTGCTCTGGCTTCTGGGGCCCTTCCCAGTTAGCTGTGCACCTGCCAGGAGGAGGTTCTGTGTGGTTGCTGTGGGAGGAACTGCTCTCCCGCTGTTCTGCAGCTGTGGCGGATCTGCCAGTCCATTTGCAGTGCCGGCCAGGGGGGATCGAATTGCAGACTGCTTATCACCATGAGGGGCTTCTTCAGTGGGGCTGCTTTACCCAGAAGCTGGTTAGGGGGCCCGAAATTTCTCAAGATTCCCAGCCTGCTGGACTGAGTGTTCTGAGATGATTTTGTTCAGCTGTTGGGCCCTTGTCTCTTTAAGACTTTTAAAAAAGTGCCCGCTTTTCTTTTATCCCAGGGGAGCCAGCTGTGGGGACCCACTCACAGTCCCTGTCTCGGATCCTGCCCTTCCGTTTCTCTAATCTCCAGTACACCATGCAATGTGTGTCTGTGCTCCCAGTGCAGATCACCAGGGCTGGTTATTTAGCAGTCTTGTGCTTCCATTCCCTCCCCACTATGATTCTTTTCCTCCTGCCAGTGAGCTTGGGTGGGGGAAGTGCTCAGGTCTCCCCAGCTCATGGCTCTGTATCTTACCTGCTTCGTGAGGCTCTGAGTTCTCAGATGTAGATGTAGCCTCGCTGTTGTACTATATCTTCTGGTCTCTCTTTTAGGAATAGGTGTATTTGTTGTATTTTCACAAATATATATGGTTTGGGGAGGAAATTTCAGCTGCCCTGCTCACGCCATCATCTTGGGCCCCCTATTCTCTGCTTGCTTCTTTTAGCTTGCAGAAACAATTTACTCCTTTGCCACACGTCCACTATCATAAACATTTAAATATGCTTTTTTAGAAGCAGATTTCCATTAACCTTTTACCTGTCTCTCTCTCTTTAAAATTTTTTCTTATTGAATAAGCCCTTTTAATAAAGAAATTTAAGTCCCAACCAATTAAGTTTATACCATAACTATTATTTTAAAATATATATTGTATTTATTTGTTTTTTAGTTATTTAAACATTTTATCATTATTTATTTTATTAACTAATTGCTCTTTTGGTTGTCATTCTCTTATTTAACAGAAAAATGGTATTCAAGAACTGCATTATTTGCTGTACTTTTGAGACCTTGCATTTATGAGTTTTTTCATGTCCCTCTCTGTAATAGCTAAAGTTTGATTGAGTTTTAACTCTTAAAATATATCATGTTTTTTCTTTCAAATCTTTACACCTAATATTCCTTTATAATCTGTAAGGGCCACAAGGCCAAGATCAGCTTAATTTCTCATATTCTACAGGCTGGTATGATATTACTTATATATAAGCATCCTACATTTCAACCTTGATATGACTAGATGAACATCCTTTTATTAGTTTTATCTTAGACTCAGTAAGGATTTACTATTTTATAATTTCTTATAAGGAACACTTAGTATCTACTGCTCTGAACTCTAATATCTGCCCTCCATATACATTATATTCTTCTTTGATATTTTGAAATCTTTCTAACTTCATAGGTTGCATAAAAATGTTAACTTTGTCCTTTATTTAATAATTTGGATATTCTTTAGAATTAGTTTTTCCATGGTCTGTCTAAAATTTCAGTTTTGTGGCTTTGTGTCTGAATTTCTTCCTTTCCTATGATTCTCCCTTTGTCATGTCTATTTGAACTAATTTTATGAAGCTATATCCTCCCTCTTGATTCCCTGAAGGCATGAGTCAGATATTTTCTAATGTTTCTTTCTGAATCTTTATACAAATACCTTTTTAAGGAGAGAATTGTAGTAATTTTTCATAGATTTGGTTGTCTTTCTCTGTGTTGAGAAATATCCTGTAGGCTAATAAAACTCACTGAGGGAATAGCTGTTTAGAATTGATTTATAATGCTGTATGAGTGGATTTGGATTTAGTAAGATATTATTTTGCATTCATATGAGTCACAGACCTAGGTTCTGAAGATCTACTGCTTTGCTATAGAAAAGGAGAAGGAAAATTAGAAGGTGCCCAGAGTTCATATTGTGATTCTTTTTCTATCAGTCTGATGCTATTGTAATGGCCATTAGCAGAAATGTTTTCAGGTTTTGTTATTCGGTTGACTTTTATATGTAGACTTTGATGCCAATTCAAGTTTTATTATATGATTTTTTAGGTATATATGTTAATATATATATTAATAGAGTAAATGTGTTGGATTAAATGAAGAGAAGCATCCAAATGCCTATAAATGTATGGTCATCTAACCTGAAATTCACATTTAAAAATTTTTATTTAAATATATTAGTTTGTTACAGAGAGGTCATAATTAATTATTAACACAGCCCTTAGCAAAATGATGGGAGACATTTGCCCAGAAATGATATCCTTGGAAAGGAACTCTGAGTAATTTTTGTTTATATATGCTGAATAAATGAGAAATTGTATTCATTTATGATGTGGGCCCCCATCCACATCACATCCAAAATGTTAAAAAAGATATCCAAATTTGAAATGTGTAGGAATGAATGGATCAAAGTTAATTTCTGTTGTAAGACAGTATCTGAGTTACTAGTTTCAGAATAATGAGGGCTATTAATGTTCAGAAATTAAAAAATAAACATATTTAACACTTTTAAGACATATAGTGGGTATGCTGAATAGATAACAGTTTGTTAAGCTCTTTAGTGGCAGGATTTTCTCATTTGTCTGTATAATTCAAGGCCCAATAAGAGTTTTTTTTTGTACATAGCAGTTGTTGAATTATTACATTTACTGAGATTGCCAATAAAAATAATAACAGAAGAGTCATGCACTTTTGTGTCAGGTAGATTTGGGTTAGAATTTTGGTGCCATCACTTCCTAGCTGTGTGGCCCTGGTCAAGAACATATACTACCTGTGAGTATAGATTCCTTATCTGTAAAATGTGGAATTATAGCCTACTTTATTAGATATTCTAAGCTTAGAAAGAATGCATGCAAGGATGGTGTAACAATCCGACAAATTGAAGGAGGGCAATTGGTAGCTATTAAAGTGACTAATTTGTTTAGGAACCCGTTCCACTGAAAGCAGACAGAAAAATAAGTCACTTTCTGAAACAACAATTGCAAATTGGAAAATAATTTTATTGCACTTTGAGTTTAGAACATGTCAAAACTGCAGAAAGGTAAAGTCATGCAAAACATGTTCAAAGAAGCAATGAAAAAAAAAAACAAAGAAACATCGGCAGTATCTCCTAGTGATTTGTCCTGACTTTAAAAGTTTCATGTTAGCATAGGCTGTCACTGTGGAATACAGGGCTTATTTTAATATCTGTCACTCTGTCAGTGTTCCAGAATGAATTTACACTCTGAGATTAGGTATCTCATTTCTATACTGCTGAAGTTAGAAATTATATTTTCAAAATCTGTACACCTAAGTTTGTATACTGGCATATGCATTACACAACTTCTAATTTGTATGTGATACTTCAGTGACAACATCCTGGGAAATATTTGTTAGTAGTCATTCTGCTGTGTTCAGAATAATGTATTTTTTTAACCTCAGACAGTTTGTATTATTCATAGATCACACATCTACTTAAAAAATGTTGTAAAGATGAAAACTATGTGGTAATATCAGAAAGAATAGTTTAAAAAAACAAAGTTTAAAAGTTTGGTAACATGGAAGATTGTTTTGATACATAGCAAGGCTGAAATTTTAAAAAGGACTTTATGTTTCCCCAGTATTTTTTAAATGGAGAAAAATAAAGAAAATATCATTTCTCAGTGCCTGTCAGTTACTCCATGAGTGGTGCAGGGGTCATGTGTGTGTACACATGCACACACACACATGCATATTTATTTTTATTTTTTCTTCTTTAATTAACGTATTATTGATATACACTTTTATGAAGGTTTCACATGAAAAACAATGTGGTTACTACATTTATCCATATTATGAAGTCGCCACCCATACCCCAATGCAGTCACTGTCCATCAGTGTAGTAAGATGCCACAGACTCACTATTTGCCTTCTCTGTGCTACACTGTTTTCCCCTTGATCCCCCACACTATGTGTACTAAACGTAATACCCCTCAGACCTCTTCTCACACCCTCCGCACCGGCTCTCCCACACCCCTCCCCTTTTGTAACCACTAGTTCCTTCTTAGAGTCTCTGAGTCTGCTGCTAGTTGTTACTTCAGTTTTGATTTGTTGTTATACTCCACAAACGACGGAAATCATTTGGCACTTGTCTTTCTCTGCCTGGCTTATTTCACTGAGCATAATAACCTCCAGCTCCATCCATGTTGTTGTAAATGGTAGGATTTGTTTCTTTCTTATGCCTGAATAGTATTCCATGGTGTATATGTACCACTTCTTCTTTATTAATTCATCTACTGATGGACACTTAGGTTGATTCCATATCTTGGCTTTTGTAAAATGTGCTGCAATAAACATAGGGGTGCATATGTCTTTTTGAATCTGAGAAGTTGTATTCTTTTGGTAAATTCCAAGGACTGAGATTACTAGGTCAAAAACGTATTTCTATTTTTAGTTTTTTGAGAACTTCCATATTGCTTTTCACAATGTTTGAACTAGCTTACACTCCCACCAGCAGTGTAGGAGGGTTCCTCTTTCTTCACATACTCACCAGCATTTGTTGTTCTTAGTCTTTACGATGCTGGCCATCCTTAGTGGTGTGAGGTGATATCTCACTGTGGTTTTAATTTGCATTTTCCTGATGATTAGTGATGTGGAGCATCTTTTCATATGTCTGTTGGCCATCTGTCTGTTCATATTCTCTACTCATTTTTTAATAGGGTTATTTGCTTTTTGGGTGTTGAGGCATGTGAGTTCTTTATATAATTTGGATGTTAACCCCTTGTGGGATATGTCACTTACAAATATATTCTCCCATCCTGTAGGATACCTTTTTGTTCTGTTGATGGTGTCCTTTGCCGTACAGAAGCTTTTTAATTTAAAGTCATCCCATGAGTTAATTTTTGCTTTTGTTTCCCTTGCTTGAGGAGATGCATTCAGGAAGAATTGCTCATGCTTATATTCAGGAGATTTTTGCCTATGTTTTTTTCTAAGAGTTTTATGGTTTCATGATTCACATTCAGGTCCTTGATCCATTTCGAGTTTACTTTTGTGTACGGGGTTCAACAATAATACAGTTTCATTCTCTTGCATGTAGCTGTCCAGTTTTGCCAACACCAGCTGTTGAAGAGGCTGTCATTTCCCCATTGTATGTGCATGGCTCCTTTATCATATATTAATTGACCATATATGGTTGGGTTTATATCAGGGTTCTCTAGTCTGTTCCACTGGTCTATGGGTATGTTCTTGTGCCAGTACCAAATTGTCTTAATTACTGTGGCTTTGTGGTAAAGCTTGAAGTTGGAGAACATAATCCTCCCAGCTTTATTCTTCCTTCTCATTTCTTTGGCTATTCGGGGTCTTTTGTGGTTCCATATGAATTTTAGAACAATTTTCTCTAGTTCATTGAAGAATACAGTTGGTATTTTGATTGGAATTGCATTGAATCTGTAGATTGCTTTAGACAGGATGGCCATCTTAACAATATTAATTCTTCCTATCCATCAGCAATGGATGTTTTTCCATTTATTGTTATCTTCTTTAATTTCTGTCATGAGTGTCTTGTAGTTTTCAGAGTATAGGTCTTTCACTTCCTTGGTTAGGTTTATTCTTGGGTATTTTATTCTTTTTGATGCAACTGTGAATGGAATTGTTTTCCTGATTTCTCTCTCTGCTAGTTCATTGTTAGTGTATAGGAATGCCACAGATTTCTGCATATTAATTTTGTATCCAGCAACTTTGCTGAATTCATATATTAGATCTAGTAATTTTGGAATGGATTCTTTAGGTTTTTTTCTGTATAACATCATGTCATCTGCAAACAGGGACAGTTTAACTTCTTCCTTGCCAATCTGGATGCCTTTTATTTCTTTTTGTTGTCTGATTGCTGTGGCTAGGACCTCCAGTACTGTGTTGTTCCCGATCGTAAAGGAACAGCTTTCAGCTTCTCGCTGTTAAGTATACTGTTGGCTGTGGGTTCGTCATATATGGCCTTTATTATGTTGCGGTACTTGCTCTGTATACCCATTTTGTTGAGATTTTATATCATGAATGGGTGTTGAATTTTGTCAAATGCTTTTTCAGCATCTATCAAGGTGATCATGTTGTTTTTGTACTTCTACTCTTTGGAAAACTTTAAGGAGGATAGATATTTGATCTTCCCTAAATGTTTGGTAAAATTCAGCTGTGAAGCCATCTACTCCAGAGGTTTTGTTCTTAGGTAGATTTTTGATTACTAGTTCAATTTCCTTGCTGGTAATTGGTCTGTTCAAATTTTCTGTTTCTTTTTGTGTCAGCCTTGGAATGTATTTTTCTAGAAAGTTGTCCATTTCTTCTAAGTTATCCAGTTTGTTAGCATATAAGTTTTCATAGTATTCTTTCATAATTCTTTGTATTTCTGTGGTATCCATAGTAATTTTTCCTTTCTCATTTCTGATTCTGTTTATGTGAATAGACATTCATTTTTTCTTGATAAATCTGGCTAGGGGTTTATCTATTTTGTTTATTTTCTCAAAGAACTTGCTCTTGCTTTCATTGATTCTTTCTATTGTTTTATTCTTCTCGATTTTATTTATTTATGCTCTAATCTTTATTATGTCCCTCTTTCTAGTGACTTTGGGCCTCATTTGTCCTTCTTTTTCTACTTTCGTTAATTGTGAGTTTAGACTGCTCATATAGGATTTTCTTCTTTCCTGAAGTAGGCCTGTATTGCAATATACTTTCCTCTCAATGGCCTTCACTGTGTCCCACAGGTTTTGTGGTGTTGAATATTGTTGTCATTTGTCTCTGTATATTGCTTGACATCTGATTTTATTTGTTCATTTATCCATTGTTATTTAGGATGATGTTGTGAAGCCCCATGTGTTTGTGGGATTTTTCATTTTCTTTGTGTAATTTATTTCTAGTTTCATACCTTTGTGGTCTAAGAAACTGGTTGGTACAATTTCAATCTTTTTGAATTTACCAAGACTCTTTTTGTGGCCTAGTATATGATCTATTCTTGAACATGTTCCATGTGCCCTTGAGAAGAATGTGTATTCTGCTGCATTTGGGTGTAGAGTTCTGTAGATGTCTGTTAGTTCCATCTGTTTTATTGTGTTGTTCAGTGCCTCTGTCTCCTTACTTATTTTCTGTCTGGTTGATCTGTCCTTCAGAGTGAGTGGTGTGTTGAATTCTCCCAGAATGAATGCATTTCATTCTATTCCCCCTTTTAATTCTTTTAGTATTTGTTTCACATATGTAGGTGCTCCTGTGTTGGGTGCATAGATATTTATAATGGTTATATCTTCTTGTTAGATTGACCCTTTTATCATTATGTAATGTCCTTTTTTTGTCTCTTGTGACTTTCTTTGTTTTGAAGTCTATTTTGTATACTAGTACTGCAACTCCTGCTTTTTTCTCCCTATTGTTTGCATGAAATATCTTTTTCCATCCCTTCACTTTTAGTCTGTGTATGTCTTTGGGTTTAAAGTGAGTCTCTTGTAGGCAGCCTATAGATGGGTCTTGTTTTTATCCATTCAGTGACTCTATGTCTTCTGATTGGTGCATTCAGTCCATTTACATTTAGGGTGATTATCGATAGGTATGTGCTTATTGCCATTCCAGGCTTTAGATACGTGGTTACCAAGGGTTCAAAGTTAACTTCCTTACTATCTAAGAGTCTAACTTAACTCACTTAATATGCTATCACAAACACAATCTAAATGATATTTTTTTCTTCCTCCTCTATTCTTTATGTATTAGGTATCATATTCTGTACTCTTTGTCTATCCCTTGATTGACTTTGGGCATAGTTGATTTAATTTTGCATTTCCTTAGTAATTAGCCCTTCTACTTTATTTACTGTGGTTTTATTACCTTTGGTGACAGCTTTTAAACATTAGGAACACTTCCATAGCAGTCCCTCCAAAATTCACTGTAGAGACGGTTTGTGGGAGGTAAATTCTCTTAGCTTTTGCTTATCTGGAAATGGTTTAATCTCTCCTTCAAATTTAAATGATAATCTTTCCAGATAAAGTATTTTTGGTTCAAGGCCCTTCTGCTTCATTGCATTAAATACATCATGCCACTCCCTTTTGGCCTGTAATGTTTATGTTGAGAAGTCTGATGATAGCCTGATGGGCTTTCCTTTGTATGTGATCTTATCTCTCTCTCTGGCTGCTTTTTATAGTCTGTCCTTATCCTTGATCTTTGCCATTTTAATTACTATATGTCTTGATGTTGTCTTCCTTGGGTCCCTTGTGTTGGGAGATCAGAGCATCTCCATTGCCTGAGAGACTATCTCCTTCCCCAGATTGGGGAAGTTTTAAGCAATTACCTCCTCAAAGACACTTTCTATTCCTTTTTCTCTCTCTTCTTCTTCTGGTACCCCTATAATGTGAATATCATTCCATTTGGATTGGTCATACAGTTCTCTCAATATTCTTTTGTTCTTTTTTCTCTCTGTGCCTCAGTTTCTTTGTATTCCTCTTCTCTAGTTTCTATTTCATTTATTGTCTCTGCCACCATATCCAATCTGCTTTTAATACCCTCCATTGTGCTCTTCAATGTCTGGAATTCAGACAGGAATTCATTTCTGAGTTCTTGCATATCTTTCTGTACCTCCGTGAGCATGTTAATGATTTGTATTTTGAACTCCCTTTCAGGAAGAGTGATGAGGTCGATGTCATTTAAATGTTTCTCATGAGTTGTATTAATAATTTTACTCTGAACCGTGTTCCTTTGGTGTTTCATATTTGTATATGACACCCCCTAGTGCCCAGAAGCTCTCCTCCCTGGAGCTGCTCAGTCCCTGAGCAATGTCGGGGTTCACAGGAAAGTGATATTGGTGCCTGGGGGGAGGAAAGAGCTGTTTCCTGCTTCCCGGCTGCTATGCCTGTCTCCACTGCCTGAACCAGTGGGCTGAGCACACAGGTATAAGCATCTATGCTTTCCATTTTATTATTGCTGTAGAGAGATTTTCCCTCTGGCAGTGCTAACACCAATGTAGGGTTTGCTGGTTTGAGAGCCAGGTGGGGCTGGCTGGGAGAAAGGTGCAGTAGAGTGCGTATTATAGAGGAGGTCCTTGGAGCTGTGTAGGCAGCCGGGGAGCTGGAGCACCTGAAGATTGTCTAAGGGGGAAGATTTCTTTTTCCTCCTTAAATATGGCATCTATATGGCAAAGCTCCCAACCTGCTGGGCAGAGTACACCTGGAGAATTTTGTCTACCTGTCCTCTCTCCTGAGCAGTAAGCTCTGTCCAATCCTTGTCCCTTTACAGCCCTCTTGCTAAGGGCTTCCTTGTTAGGAATTCTCTCAGACCGCCCACTTTTGTTTTTTCCCAGAGCAGCCAGATATGGATCCCTGCTTTCCACAAGCAGCTGGAATCTCAGTCTCTCTAGGAATTCTGTGTTTCTTAGCTTTCCAACCCAGTAATCACAAGATTATCATGCCAGCACCATGAAATGTAGGTTTGTGCTCCCAGAGCAGATCTCCAGATTTAGGTATTCAGCAGTCTCAGGCCTCCACTCCCTCCGTGCTCCATTTCTCTTCCTCCCACTAGTGATCTGGTGTGGGGGAATGGCTTGAGTCTGGCCAGGCCACAGCTTTGGTACATTACCCTGTTCTGTGAGGTCTTCTTTTTTCTCTAGGTGTATGCAGTCTGGCACAGTCCTCTTTCCTGTTGCTCTTTCAGGAGTAGTTGTATTAACAATATTTTCATATTATATTCATATTATATAGAAGGACGACTGTGTCTCACCTGTCGCACCACCACCTTTAATCCAATCTCACATACATGCATATTGTGAAATAAAGATAACCAGAATCTGATATGCAAACATAAAAAATGCAATTCAGTCTTTCTTATCTCTTATGTATTTAGTTTTGACAGAATGAAGTTAGAGGGAAAATGGAGAGGGAAATTCTCGAGAAAGAGAGCAAAGAAGGAATTATTTGGGGGCATCCTTCAGAATTCTAAAATATTCATTAACAGTCTAGATAGAACATTGTCCAGAGTTGCTAATAAGTATTCTTCCGTGGAGTGTGTATTGATATTTGGGTCTTTTTCAGCATTACATTAAACCCAGGAATATTTGGACTTAGGTTACCTCTGTAGTCCCCCCTCTTTCCTAGAACAAGTACAGAGACCCAGCATCTGGGGTAGACTCTTAGTCTCCCAACACCTATTTTGTTATTTGGAATGTATGGCAAGCTAAGAAAACTGCTAAGTGATGTACTGTCCCTCCATCCACCCATGACCCTTTTGCTACAGTTCCCAAAACACAATTCTGCAGGCTCTTTGCATTTGTTGTGTTTCACCACTAAGGGGGAAATGGAGAATAAAGAAAAATGAAAGATTTAAACCCTTTAAATGGCTTGGATTGTTATTATGATGGTTTTGTGTTTGGAGTTTCTATTTGTTAGTGGATTTGACTAATTTTACTTAAAATAAGTAATTAAATGCATTTCTTGGTAATGTGGATAAAAATTCTGAACATTTAATTTTTTTCTTAGTATTTTTGGCTTCATATAATCCCCCCTAAAGCAAATAGAAAGGAAAGAATAAATCTGTCCCTAATCTAGAATTGTGCTACATTTATTTCTTGAAGGTCTTTTAAAATTTTAGGACAAGGAGAACTCAGTTATTTGTATTGCATTATGGATTTAAAATGTACTTTACAAAAGAAACTGTATGGAATTCATTAAAGAAACAGGAAACAAAAGTAACCAGAGTTCTTCATCCCAAAACATGACCATTTTCCTTTGTATCTCTTATTTTTTCTCTTTTCTGTTCTCTGTCTTTGTCTCCCCTTAGAGGCTACACCAACTTTCCAAAGGAATGCAAATATTTGTTCCTTTCTCCAGGTCTTACTAAGACTTAACATAATTCCAGAGTCCATGCAAGTTTATGGAATGCTGAGTACAATGATCCCTCAGGAATGAAGGTAGGTATGGGACAAGCTCCTTAGGGTCAGCCAGGTTATGGAAGACTTGGAACGCAGTTTCTGGAGCCATGAAGCAGTAGGAGCAGCTCTTCTCCAGGAAATCTTTAAGTTGTGATTTAACTCCTACGCAGAGCTAAGGGGCTCTAAGGTGCTCCTGGGTATCCCTCAGGGATGGCTACAAAGATACCAAGAATTTTTTTTGCAGTTAGAAGGTATAATTCTGGGAAGAAAATATATTCCTACCCTGGGGCAAATAACCTTTGAAGCTGTTAAAAAGTCAAAGGGAGAAATACAGTGGGAACAACTCATTTATTGCTTACAAGCAGTCATCTGCTTCTGTTTGCCAGTGTCTCTCTCAACTGGGCTGCAAAAGTGATGCCGGGGTTCTTGTTCACAAAGCCGAAGAATGAGCTTAGCAAACAGGCAATGTAGGAGAGCAAGGTACATGCTTTTATTTAGAAATAAAGTGGAAGGACAGAGCTCCTGGCTCACTCCAGGAGGGGACAAGGGAGTCCCGGTGTGGTGCGTTGTCTAGGGGGTTTTATAGGCAAATGAGGATTTTTCAAGAACATGAAAAAAAGGCTTAGGGGTGTGGACTTGTACCCCTTGCCCTGCCCTCAAGTGGGCTGGGTTGTTCTCTGCTTGCTAGGGTTGTTTACAGTAAAGTCACTGGTTATGCTGTGATACCCTTCCATATTTGTAAAACCACTCAATCATTCTAGGCCAAGTTGCTCCTGGCATTTTGACCTTTAACTGCCCTCACTGAAGATGTCTATATTCTTAATCTAGTTTCTTGATCCTAGAGAATTAGTTTGACCTTGACTTTGCATAATGCTTAACACAGAGTTTCAAAAGGGACTTCTTTGCCCATTGTTATATTGCTAACTGTAAATATCCTGCCCTGCTTTTTCCGGAGGCCCTCACCCTACTCTGACTACACCCATGGTCCCTGTCTCAAAAGGACTCCACCCAACCTCTCCAGTCCAGATATGCCCTCATTCCCCCTTGTAATCACCTACTGATCTGGAGATGGATACTTCTCCTTGGAAACACTTATTGATAAGGAGATGTACTAAGGCCAGGCGAGAGATTCTGGAAATATTGCAATTTTACCCACAGATGGGGAGACAATGAATGTCTGGTGGTTCATCTTATTTCTGTGAATATTTGGGGCAAAAAGGCCTTACTGCAGGTTCTTACAAAATAAGAATGAGGTTGGTTTATAAAAGTAGATTCAGCTCATCAAAAACTACATAATAACAATGCCACCCTTAAGTCACACTCATTTCTGCCTCCCGATAAGTTTTCATGTGTTATTAATTAATAGTTTCTCATATGCCTTTGTTTCTCATTTGCATTTGTCTGTTTTGTGGTATTGTTTCAGTCTTTACACTTGTCCTTTGTCCATTCTCTCTTGTCCTTCCTATTCTCAGTTGCTGTGACTATCACAACATTGGCCCACAGATGTTTTAAAAGTCAAACCACATGAGAAACAACAGAAATGCAGAATCATTCACTTAGGTATGGTTCCTCTGCCCTAGGGAGCTGTTCTTGTCAGGGATGTCCACCAGGTTTTCACGATTACTTTACTTCCTCCTGAGGACTAGATACTCACCCAGAGAGAAGGAAGTTGTGAACTTTACAGGCTGGCCTTCTAAAACAAGGACAGTCTGCTGACTGCTAAAATGCTAAGACCTACAAGCTAAGACTCAGATGCTGACTCTCAGTTACTTTTTTTCTCTGTGGATTTACATAGATGAAGATGTTTTGTTGTATTGCAGTATGTAGTGTAACTCAGTGTGGGAGGGAATCCTGGGGCAAAATACCTCTAAAACTGAAATCAGTTAAAGAGAGAAATAAAGTTAAGAAACCCTTTTATTTCTTACAAGCCATTTTCACCATCTCTCTCTTGACCAGGCTGCAGCAGAAGAGAGCTCCACCCAACTTCTCTGGTCCAGATAAACCCTCCCACACCTTGTGATTACCTATTGATATGTAGATAGACTACACTATCCACCCCTTGAAACACCTATTGATATGCAGATGAACTAATTCCAGGTGAGAGATTCTGGAAATATTGCAATTTACCCACAATAGTATCACAGTACAATTCAAAGGTGTAGGGAGAGGTCATTGAGAGGATGACCTGTGAGCCAAACCCCTGCATTGGAGGCTCTTCACTGTCTCCCCTGGCCTTGGAATGTGGGTTCTGCTTGCCTTCCCTGCTCCTAGAAGCTGCCCCAAGGTTACAGCCTTGAGATAGTGATGTGGTGTTGAGATCATCTGGATGTATACGAGACTGAACCCAAGTAAACTCTCTGTAGGACCTTTGAAGATTTCATAGGCTGTGTGGAGATCTAATTATCTTGTGTGTCCCCACTGCCCCCAGCAAGTTCCCATGCTTATTTAATCTGTCACCTACAATGTCTGGAGTTGTTTGCCTCTTTCTTTGATCTCTCTTGCCTTTTATTACAGGGGCTAATTTCAGATTTCACCTGAGAATCTCCTGAGGAGGCTGCATACCCACAAAAGGAAACCCTAAAGATGTAATTGATCTTTTTTATGTTCTTTCATTTTAAAATTATTGCTTATTGCATAAAATATGGAAAGTTAGAAGGAAGAGGAAATTTCTATGTGTTTCTCTCCAGAAGACAATAGTTTTTTTTAATTTCCTCATTTTCTTGCAGGCTGTTGTGTTTTTAAATTATACACATGTAACTCAAATGCCTGTGAGTTCTCTACCCTTTTGGGATCATGCCAAACTTTAATTATTAACTAAAAAGACTCACATTTCCCACTCCCCATTTAATCAGTTTCCCTTCCCTAGGAGTATGAACATTTCTGATGGGCAGGTGGTCACTGTCTGTTCAAGTGCTTCCTTCCCTGTGCTCTCACTGTGCATTCCATTCTGCAAGTATGAGGCTTTTTCCCTCCCCAAATTCTCCCACATATGATCTCTAACCTGGGGCCCATTCTCTAGTGCACCTCTGTGGGGTAAATGACAGAATGTCCAGAATCTCCCACCTAGCCTTATTTCATTTATATATTAAAAGGTGTTTACCACTGCAGAGCCTCTGGTTGATCTGGTGCAAGCGGTGGAGACAAAATGGCCATCCTCTTCCCTCCATTCATGGTACATAATTGGTCTAGTGGCTGCCAGTCACCAAGGACCCACCAATGGAGTTCCTTCTGGAAGGTGCTGGAGAGAAGTAGAGAGTGCACAGTGGCTTTAGAGCATGGTCCACAGCTGGAGGAAAAGGATGGTGCTGAGCCTGGGAAGATAATTTGAACAAGCTGTGAGCAGTAAAAACAGTTTCTCCCAAACTACAGTTTCCCTTGACATATTTCAGTTTAATCAATTTCATAGGGGATTTTCCCCAGGTGGGGAACAGCCTTCCTCCTGTAGCTACCTCTGGTATTAGTCGACAGGATCTGGTGAAGCCAAAATCTGTCTTCATGGGTGTGAGGTTTGGGTGGGCTGCCCCTGTAGATGGTGGGGAAACACCATTGTACTCCACTGTGGGTGGTAGGGAGACACCTGGGAACCCCCCTGTGGATGGTGGGGCTTCACTTGGGAATGTCCCTATGTGTCGTGGGGATTCACTGGGAATTCTCCAGTGGGGATTTGGTCTAGAGTAAACTGCCTCCTAGAGGAGTGGGCCCCTCCCCAGAATTGAAGAAGGGTGGGGACACTGGAGGCAGTGGATTGGCTCTCTGTAAAATAGAGGACTCCTGAGGGAACTGAGTGGCCACAGCATGGCAGGATATGTGGAGTAGCTGTTTCTCACGGCATTGGAAAGGGTTACCAAGGAAAGAGATGCACTTCAGCATGGATTGGAAGAACAGGAATATGAGTTGTGGGATGCTCTTAAAAAGGAACAAAAGCTATTGAGAACTGAGATAACACTGCTGAGAGACATACTAGTGACAAGGGAGGAGGCAGCAGAAAAATGTGAGCTGTAAGAGACTGTGGGAGAGGTGAAGGAACAGGTGATGCCTTCAGTCCTGGAGATGGTAGAGGAGACGTCCTGAGAGGAAGAGCTGGGGGGAGGGGCAGAGGGAGGAAGAGGGGGTGGGGGAGGGGGAGGGGGTGGGCCAAGGGCGGAACTGTTGCTGAACCTTCCGCCTGAGGCACCAGCCCCTTCTGTATCGAAAGTGCTCCCTGTTGTAGTTAAGAAAATAAAGATGCATCAACCATGGGTTCCTCAGGAAGAGGAGTAGCCCCTCCCCAGGTTTTGGATAAGTCCATGCTTTGCCCCTATACCCTAGTCGAGCTGGTGGATTTGGGCACCCAGTTTTGACAGAAGCCCTTGGAGTCTTTGCCTACATGGATTTTGTGTCTTTTCATTTTAGAAGTAGAAGGCATTGTCTCTCTGGGTCAGAAATGCATAAACTGGCTTCCCTGATGACTCACCCCTCTCTCCAGCAGATGTTACAAATGCCCATCAGATCCCAGGGAATCATGTGCCTTTGGATGGGCTGACTGCAGCCCTTAGGGAAATTTGGCCTACAAAGGGTAATTTACTATAGTTCCCTGCTAGCTGGCAAACATGCAGAATTCTAGCCGGTTTTTTGGGAGTTGTGCATGAAAAACATATCCATATTGTGGACCCTCAGGGCCTCTATGAGGAGTTGTTCACCATGGGGATGAGAAATCTGGTGCCTCATACAGCTCCTGCATCCCTCTTTGGGCCCCTAGTAACTATTCCTGACCCTCATGTAAGGCAACCCATAAGTGAAGTTACTCATACTACAGCAGATCTTGGGAAGATTGAAACAATAAGAGCAAGGGGGGAAACACAGTTTGCGACTGAAAGAAGAGGTTCAAAGGGCCCCACAGAGGTTTCAAGGACCATATGTGAGTGGGTTTGACAAAGGCAGGGGCAGTGAAGGAAAACCCTGAAGGACAGCCCAGTAGAATCTTGCTGGAGCTGCAGCATCAGTTAAAGCCAGAGCAGTGCTTCCAGCTATTGAGGTCCAGGACATGGAAGCTGGAGACAAAGCCCCATGTTTGGCCTGAGTGTCTGCAGAACTTCCTGGGGGACAGTACCCAGACCCCACCTGGGCCTCCACCCCCACAGGAGGGAAATTGGGTGTTGTGGTTTGAGTTGAGGGGTGGGTCAAGGCCCCTACCTTAGGAAACATAGTGTGGATCAAAGGCCACATATAGAATTAGGAATTCACTGGTCCCCCATGAATGTATATGTCCCGGCACTGGTGGACAGAGGAGCTGAATGTTCGCTGATTTATAGCAGCCCTGATCAGTTTTCTGGGACCCCACTGTGATAGATGGCTATGGGGGTAAGGCAATTAGAGTGAAGAAAGCACAAATCCTATTGGGCATAGGGCATTTATCCCCAAAGGAGAATACCGTGTATATTTCTCCTATCTCTGAATATATTTTTGGGGTGGATATACTGCAAGGCCTGTGGTTAAAGAGCACTGCAGGTGAGTTCAGATTGAGAATATGGGTCATAATGGCTGTTCTGAGGGGACATGCTAAGCACCCACCAGTAGCTCTGCCTGTACCTCAGTGGGTGATATATACTTAGCAGTATAAACTGCCTGGGGGAACAAAGAAAGTGGAGAAACTCTTCAGGAGCTGGAGACGGTGGGCATCATAAAGCCCACTTACAGTCCTTTTAATTCCCCAGTGTAGCTACTGAAAAAGTCGGACAACGCCTGACATATGACCATGGACTACAGGGAACTGAATAAAGTCACACCCCCTTTGCAAGCTGCTGTCCCCTCTATAGCAGCCCTTATAGACACACTTAGTCATGAACTAGGGACATATCATTATGTTGTGGAATTTGCTAATGCTTTCTTCTTTATTGACATAACACAGGAAAGTCAGGAACAGTTTGCCTTCACTTGGGAAGGCCGGCAGTGGACATTCACTGTCCTTCCACATGGATGCCACCACAGTCCCACCATCTGTCATGGACTTGTAGCCCAGGACTTGGCAGCATGGGAGAAAGTGCCTACATTGAAGCTGTATCATTATATTGATGACATTATATTCACATCTGATCCTCTTGCAGATCTAGGAGCTGAAGCACCTAGACTTCTGCAACATCTACAAAAGAAAGGATGGGCTGTGAACAACACCAAGATTCAGGGACCTGATTTGTCAGTAAAGTTCTTGGGGTTTGTCTGGTTAAGTAAGACTAAAGTTATCCTGGAAGTAGTCAGAGGCAATGTCCAGGCTTTCTCTACACCTACAACTATGAGAATATTATAGTAGTTTTTGGGTCTTTTGGGCTACTGGAGAGTGTTTTTCCTGCATTTAGCACAAATTCTGAGGCCTTTATATGAAAGGGCATGAGGTGGGACTGGGATGAAACATATGCATCTGCCTTTACTGCTATTGAGGAAGCAGTCAAGGCTGTGCAGGCCTTCAATGTAATGGCCCCTTCAAGGCCCTGTGAGCTATATGTGCGTGTAACCTAAGATGGTTATGGATGGGGCCTCTGGCAGTAACTTGAGTGGACCCAACAACCTATTGGATTCTGGTTGCAACTCTAGAAAGGAACAGAGGTGTGGTACACCTTAATAGAGAAGCAACTGACTCCTGTGTACCATGCTTTCCTGACTACAGATCCCATTATTGGAATATCCCTGACCAAGATAATAATCACCTATTCCTTTGTGGGGTGGGTTCGAGACTGGACCCAAAGTCCATGGAGTGATGGGGCATAGACACCTACATTGGCCAAATGGGACACACATTTACACTAGCTTAGGGCCTTCTCCACTAGTCCCTTAAGCAGAGAACTCCAAAGCTTATTGCGTCCAATGAAATACACCAATGGAAAGGAGGAAGAACTTGCTTTGGAGCCATTAGAAACAGAGAGCCGTTACCAGGAGGGAAGAGCCCCTATACCTGAAGATGCCTGGTATACAGACAGCTCCATGTGTGGGAAGCCCCTGAGCGGAGGGCTGCAACTTTCCATCCTAAGACTGAGAATATTTGGATAGAAGTTAATGAGGGGAAGAGCAGCCAATGGGCTGAGTTGTGGGCAGTATGGCTCGTGATCACCCAGGAGCCCTCCCCTATAGTTGTCTGCACTGACAGCTGGGCCATCTATCAGGGCATGACCCTGTGGTTACCAGCATGGTACCATGCCAACTGGATGGTTGGTCTCTGGCCCCTTTGGGGGCAAGAGTTGTGGTAGACCTATGGGCCTCTGGTCAGACTAAAACAGTTACTGTATACCGTGACTGGTCATTTGCCTTTGGCATCCCCTGGGAATGATGAAGTAGACGCATTGGCCCAGGTGTGTTGGTTAGAAGGAAAACCTGCCTCTGATGTAGCCTAATGGTTGTATCAGCATTGTTGCACACAGGGCAAAAGACAATGTGTGCTATAGCCCATCAGTGGGGCTTACCATTGACCTTTGAATAAGTCAGCAGAGCCTGGAAGGAGTGCCTTGGGTGCTCTAAGAGACTTACACTGAGTTCTGCAACAACATCAGACAATAGTTAAGTAGCCAATACCCCTTGTCAGGTGACAGATAGACTATATTGGGCTTACGCCCATATCAGAAGGATATTGGAATGCCATGACTTGTGTGGACACACATAATGGCTTGTTGGTTGTTCTTCCTGCACATTGTGCAGATCAGCAAATGAACAAAAGGGGCCTAGAGCATCTCTTTGCAGCTTAAAGCCGGCCACAGGAGATTGAGAGTGATCAAGGCATCCACTTTACTGGACATGAATTACAAGGATTGGTGCAGCAATAGGGATAAGGTACAAGTTTCATGTACCATATAACCGTACTGGGGCAGACATGATAGTACAATGGTCTGTTGAAATCTGGCCTGAAGTCGGGCACCAGTATTCTGCAGGGCTTGTCATTCTGCTTGTGGGCAGTGCTATGGTATTTGAATGAGAAGCCCCAGAAGGGGACATTGAGCCCTGTGGACATGCTAACACACATTGCTGCCTCTCCTATACAACTACATGTGCAAACCAAACAGAAATTATTGAAGGCAGAATGTGACCAGCAGAACAACATCCTGCTGCCAGCATCTACTGTGTGAAACCCTGTAGACTCTTGAGTGGATATGACCCTGGACATTTTGGCACATGGGCCAGTGATGGCTGGACCTCTGACACCTTGCAGAAAAGGTCTGGAAGCTGGTAATCTGTATGTTTCTGGAGTAACAGCAGAGTGGTCCCCAAAGATCATAGTAGTGTACCCCAAATGACCAGGAGGTAAGAGCTTTTATGGGTAAGTTTTGTTTTGCCATATGGCTAGTAAATGTGTCTTCTGTAGCCCTACATATTGACTCATCCATAACTCCCACAGGGAGAGTGATGAAGGTCTGGTATGCTAGCCTAGGATGAGACCCCATTCCTGCCACTGTACTATCACAGGACTACTCTCTTGCAAGCATCATACCTGGCAGACAGGATTTGCCTATGCTGGAGTCATTAAAACATGTATCTTATCACCTGTAAAGTTATCCTCTTCTATAGTCCTTGTGGATTGGGCCTGTCTCCTAGCCACAGCTGCTGCTTACTGAGTGTGCACTGAACTCCCTACTGGTTCAGCTGCTGGCCTCTTGTGGAATGCACTAGCTATGGACTTAATCTGAGTAGGAGTTGAACCCAGCTGGATCCTCAGGCTTAAAGATTGTCATGATTTTATTGTTACCTGTATTTCTGTTCTTATTGAATGTTATTAGTCTGGTTACAGTGCTCTAGCTTTCTTGAACAGGGCCATTGTGGGAAAATAGGGATGCATAGATTGTGATGCAAGAATTCTGGAGGAGTGGATTGTGGGGTAAATGACAGAATTTCCAGAAATTCCACCCCCAGCCTTAGTTCATTTACATATCAATAGGTGTTTACCTTGCTGAGCCTCCTTTCTATCTGGGGCAAGGGGTTGAGAGGTAACAGAATTCTCTCCTCCCTTCCATTCCTGGTACTTAACTGTTATCTGGCATCTGCCGGTCACCAAGGATCCCCCAGTGGCGTTCCTTCTGGAAGGGTGGGTGGGAAGTAGAGAGTGTGCCATGGCTACAAAGCATGAGGAGATGGACGGTGCTGAGTCTGCCCAGTAAATTCAGGCAAGCTGTAAGCAATGCAAGTGGTTTCTCCCAACCTACCCTTTCCCTTGACTTATTTCCATTTCACCGGTTTCATAAGGGATTCGCCCTGGGGCAGGAACACCCTTCACCTCAGAGCTACAAGTTCCAGCATAGATCTGTGTGGACGGCCATTTCAAAGAAGCTTTATGGATGGAGGGAGAGTACAGCACTGATGGAGCAAGACCAGTGATGAAGTCCAGTCTCCCTGGTCTTCTCTCCTCAGCAGTATAAAAAAGCCGCAGAATATTTGGAATAAATTTTTCTTTGACTTGATTAACTTAAATTCTTTAGGATGACTCTTCTGTTGTTTTATCCCAACTCAACCCTCCACTGAAACCTAAATATTTGTTGTTTCCAAATATGTGGGGAGCTATAAGTTACAGGGCTAGATATTAGGAATATTTTTTACAAGAACAAACTTTAACATTCCATTTACCTGAAATGATAGTAAACAAATTGATATGAGCAAAACTTGAGGCTTAATTATTATTAAAATTTTTGTAGGTAGCCTAGATGATTAAATGGCAAGATGCAATTGGCTGCCAAATAAAGGTTTTTCATAATCCATTCCTTTTTAACAGCCATCCCTCAAGGAGTCAAAGAAAAATGTATTCATGGCCAGTGAAAGACAAAACAAAAAACAAGCCTGTGGAACTTTCTAACGAAGTACCTTCCAACTTGGTTTGTTTTCATTTTTAGAATGTCAACAGGCTAAGTATCTATTGGAATTTGCAGATGATAGCATAATTCCCAGCTGCCTATAGTTTCATTTTCAATAGAAACTCTGCACATTTTGCTTGGGGAGAAAAAATAATTCAGTCATTTCTTTTGCTTTCACATACTTATACCATCTATCATCTATTTATCTATATCTATCTATCTATCTATCTATCTATCTATCTATCTATCTATCTATCATCTACCTACCTACCTATCCATCCATCCATCATCTGAAGAAAATGTAAGCTTGCCAAATCCTTTCAAACCTTCAAGGAAGTCAGAAAAATGCTAGGGGTAGCTCAGAGCAGGTAAATATATGAAGCGGACTCAGGAGGCTTGTTTTGGTGGTTAGTTATTTTTCCCCTCCTGAATATTTTTAGTCAGGTTTTCTTGAACATGGAACTATAAAATGAACTCAGTGGGCATTGAGTTTCCTGAAAGAACCTCATAGTGACATACATAAAAACTGTTCAGCCAAAGGCACAGTAGGGTGCCCCAATGGGGTCATGCTCAAACTGCCGCCATGTATGCATAAAATTTCTCAGGTGGAGTCCTTTCTCCTGCTACAAAGGATGGCACTTCCAAATTTTCCCAGATCATAAAGGATGTATCTGTAAATTATATAATCCAGTGCTAAAATCTCACCCATTTTTCATTTCCTTACTGTACTGTAAGGCCCTGGAAACCAGGCCCTGCTCAGCCCCGGGATGGACAGCGACCCAAATACTCACAAGAGACCAGTCTTGATGCAAACAGCAAGAGGTTTATTGATTCCACCAGCATGCTGGGGTCAAGACTCATATCTCACGCAGGAGCAGAGTCCGACCCCGAGCAGAATTTTACAGGAGGTTTTAAAGGAAAAGGGACCACAACCAGGGGGAGGTGAGGGGGAGGTCTGCTGATGATTCGATAGCAAAAATATTTCAATTAGTGTCTCACAGGGCTTTATCTTCACAGTAGGGTCTCACAGGGCTTTATCTTCACAATCTATCAGTTTTGGGGAGGATTACCTAGGCACGGGTTTGCAAGCTATTGTGTCATTGTGTTCAGGCCGGTTTTTATGACTCAGGCCAAGGGTCAGAGCCTACTTAAAATTTTCCTATTCCTTCAGGTGGTTTCGGGGAAACTGAAACTTAGGCCTTCTGATTTCTGAGGCTTTCTGAGGCCTGTCATGGCGTTAGTTTGGTCCTTTCATTCCCCACTTCTTCTTATGCATAGTTCTAATCATAGAACTAGAATTCTGTATTAACATAAAATTCTTTCTCAGAATCAGGTACGGACTGGTAATGTTGTCTTAACATTAAAATTTGTACTGCACTAATCCGTTCCCTAATAAAAGTTACCAATCTGTTCAGAATGCAAGGGCCAACAGTGAGTAACAAAAGCAAAATTAGAATAGGTCTTAAAAGGGAAGATATTAGAGTAGTAAACCAAGGAGATTTACTAAACCATCTTTCAAACCATCCTTGCTGAGACTCTCGGTCTTGCAGGTGTTTATCTAGCCTTTCCCTCAACTTAGACATGGAGTTTTTTATGATTCCAGAATGATTTACATAGAAGCAGCATTCTTCCCTCAATGCAGCACACAGTCCACCATCTTTTAAAAACAACAAATTTAGCCCTCTTCTATTCTGCAATACTACTTCAGACAAAGAAGTCAGGGATTCCTCTAGTTTGGAGATAGATTGTTCTAAGGCTCGTAAGTCCTCATCCATTGCGGCTCTCAACATCTGGAAGTGCTGAGGCCCTTGTATCAAAGCTGCAGTTCCAGTACTTACTCCAGCTGCTACTCCGAGATGGTGTAAGCAAAGCTTAAGAGTATTACCAGTCTTTTCCACGTGCCAGGACTCATTTTTTTCCTTTGGTGCAGCTTTTAGGTGGGAGGCGTGGATCCAGGCGGCTATTCCTTCGACTTTTACTGCAGTAGGAGTTGTCAGCAGGACTAGGTAGGGTCCTTTCCACCGGGGCTCGAGATTCTCAGCACGATGTCTGCGTACGTAGACAGCGTCTCCCACTTGAAACGGGTGAGGGACGGTGGTGGTCTCAGTGGAGTAAACGTCTTTCAGTTGTTCCCAGGCCTGCTGGCGAACTACTTCTAAGGCTTTTAGGCGGACGGACAAGGGTTGAGAAAGAACAACATCAGGGTTATGCATTTTTTCTATCTCCACCAACGGGGGTGGTCCTCCATACAAAAGCTCATAGGGGGTTAGTCTAAAGCGCCCTGGAGTGTTCCTGACTCGGAACAGGGCAAAGGGAAGGAGAGCTGTCCAGTCATTCCCGCCGGTCTCTAAGGCTAATTTAGTCAAGGTCTCTTTTAGAGTTCTGTTCATCCTCTCTACCTGTCCTGAGCTTTGGGGTCTATATGCACAATGTAATTTCCAACTAAACCCCATTTGTTTGGCCAATCCCTGACTTACCTGAGCAACGAAGGCGGGCCCATTGTCAGATCCGATTACCTTGGGGATTCCAAACCTGGGAAAAATTTCTTCTAATATCTTCTTGGCCACTATGTTGGCAGTTTCTGTCTTAGCTGGGTATGCCTCTACCCATCCTGTGAAGGTATCTATAAAAACTAGTAGATATTTATTTCCATATTTGGCAGGTTTTATTTCAGTAAAGTCTATTTCCCAGTAAGCCCCAGGTCGATCACCCCGCAATCTTCGTCCAGGGGGGCGTCGGTTGGAACCTGCATTCGTCATGGCACAAGGAATACAATTTTTAACTACAGCATTAACAACTTCAGGAAGTCCAATTACATAGTAGGGGGATGATTTTACTGTCTTTTTCAGGTGTTTAGTTCCCAGATGGGTGAGACGGTGGAGCTGTTCCACATATTCTTTAGCCTCCCTCTGGGGGAATATGATTTTCCCATCTTCTGTCTTTCTTAATCCTTGAGGCGTCTCTATACCCTAGGCGATTCATGACCTGGCAGTCTTCTCTAGTATACTGGAATTTCTCAGGGCTGGGCTCTGTCTCATAGTCACTCATTGCTGGCAATATTGGGGTTCCGTGAGCAGCTTTCTTTGCTGTCTGATCAGCCAACTGATTTCCTTTAGTTATTTTATCGGTGGCCTTTTGGTGCCCAGGGCAGTGTATGATGGCCACCTTTTTAGGCAAATGCACTGCCTCTAATAGACTCAGAATTTCTTCTTTATTTTTAATCTCTTTACCTGCTGATGTTAGTAATCTTCTCTGCCGATAGATGGCACCATGTACAGGTGCAGTAGCAACGGCATATCTACTATCCGTGTAGATATTGATGACTCTCCCCTCAGCTAGCCTCAAAGCCTGTATCAAAGCTATAAGTTCTGCCTTTTGAGCTGAGGTCCCTTCTGGTAGACTGCTTACCCATACTGTTCGCTCACCATCCACTACCACAGCCCCAGCCATCCTCTTACCTTCAACTACGAAGCTGCTGCCATCCGTGAACCAAGTGGTACCATGAGGCCAGGGGGTGTCTGTGAGGTCACTTCTGACTCCAGTTTCCTCAGCCAGTATGTCTGCACAGGTATGAACAACTGGCTCTTCAGTGTCCTCAGGCAATAAGGTAGCGGGGTTGAGGAGGGCAGGCTGGCCAAAGATGATTCTCTCCGTCAGCAATAAGCTTTGGTAGTGGGTCATGCGAGCATTCGTCATCCACCGATCAGGAGGCTGGCGAATAACACTCTCTAGGGCATGGGCCGCAATTACAGTCACCTGTTGTCCCATAGTCAGTTTGTCAGCGTCCTTGATCAGGATCGCGACTGCTGCAATGGCCTTTAAGCAGGATGGCCATCCGCTGGCCACTGGGTCCAGTTTCTTTGACAGGTATGCCACTGGCTTCTTCCAGGGTCCCAAGGCCTGGGTAAGAACTCCCCTGGCTACTCCCCCTCTCTCCTTGCAGTAGGCACATTGATCTTTGCCAAGGGGTGGTCTGCCCATGCTTCTCGTTGTCTTCTGGCCCCTGTTGCTCAGGTTCCCTACCTGCCTAGGCCTTTGAAATCCTCTCTCTTTCTCTCCTACCACTGTGGCCAAAATTCTAGATAAGTTTTCCTCCTGTTTTTTTTGTCTCTTTTCCTCCCTTTCCTCTCGTCTTCTGTCTCTCCTATCCTCCCTTTCCTCTCTCTCTCTCTTTTGCCTTTCTTCCTTCTCTTCCTCTGTCTCTCTCTTGTGATACACTTTCTCAGCCTCCTTCACTAGGTCCTGTAAAGTAAAATCCTGCAATCCTTCGAGGCGCTGCAGCTTCTTTTTGATATCAGAAGCTGATTGCCCTATAAATGCCATAGCTACGGCTGCCCGCTGCCCCTCAGAGGTAGGATCAAAAGGAGTATAGTGCCTATAAGCCTCCATAAGGCGCTCAAGAAAAACTGAAGATGGTTCAGTGGGCCCCTGAAGAATTTCTCTTACCTTAGCCAAATTAGTGGGCCGTCATGCAGCCCCCTTGAGACCTGCCACCAGAGCCCGGCGGTAGACAGTCAACCTCTCCCTACCTTCCGGAGTGTTGAAGTCCCAGTTAGGTCGAGTCAGCGGGAATCCAGCATCTATCACATGAGGAAGTTGGGAGGGTTGCCCATTGTCTCTTAAAACATTTTTCCGGGCTTCCAACAGGATTCTCTCTCTCTCTTCCGTGGTGAAAAGAGACTGCAACAGTTGCTGGCAATCATCCCAAGTGGGTTGGTGGGAGAACATGAGAGACTCCATCAATCCTGTAAGACCTGCAGGGTTTTCTGAGAAGGAAGCATGATTAGCTTTCCAATTATATATATCTGCAGAAGAAAATGGCCAGTACTGCATGGGTTGGACTCCGGGGGGCGGCACGGGTGGGCCATAGACTCTTAGTGGGAGAGTAACAGTAGAATCTGGCCCATCCCCAGGAGGGGCCCCTGTTCGACTCCTGGTACCCGCCGCTGGACCCCCTACTGCTGCTGGTACAGGGGGGGCATTGGGCCCTTCCCCGCCTCTTCCTTGCACTACCGGCTGAGCAGGTTGTGGCTCAGGGGCTGGAGCAGGTTCTGCCGCCTGCCCAAGATAATATGGGGGAGGATTAGATTCCAGCCATTCGGGAGGGGATTCTACTTCAGGATATATTTTAGGTTTCGGGGTTCCTGCAGTTCTGCTTCTATTTAGTACCAACACTTGAAACTTTGGTTTAGACATAAAAATCAAGACTATTTCTCAAAGCTAATCTCATAAAATATCAAAGCAATACAGAAATAAAGTTACTAAAAGGTTAAGAGGTGCCACAATTTTAAAGATCAACAATTACAACAATGAACTATTGCAGCTCAAAACTGGAATGGTACAAGCAAAACAACTTCACACTTTAATAAGTATATGAAAAAGATATTACCCATAGTATGATACACAGTTTCAGTAGGGTCTCATCTATCCACATTTTAAAAAGACTTATGGGAGGAAGGGGTAATATATAACAATTTACTGACTTACAGGAGAGTGCAAGTGAGGGAGCCTTGCTGACAGTGTACTGCTGGCCTTACATACCTGCTCCACGCTGACTCCCCAACCCTGCAGAAACAGTGCAGTCTCTCAAATCAATTACATTTCCAAAGAGAGAAACAGAGAGAGGGAGGGAAGGAGAGAGGCTTGATAACTTGGGTGTGGGGGGAATCAGTGGCCCATTAACTGCAGTGGAAAAATACAGTGCAAAGTCAATCTTTGGCCCCTTTAAAAAACACTGGATACGAACTGAAAAAAAAGCAAATGCTTCCAGTTCTTACAAGAGAAGCTTTGCCTGTTAAGAAAGCTTATTGCCAATGTATACAAGAAGCTGCCTAGTTTATTAAATCAACTGTCCAGCCCAAGCTGAAGGTGCAGACATTTTGTAATCCAATTTCAAAAAGTTAACAATAAATTAACAACAGACCTCTCCCCATACTCTGAAATGAGATTCTTACATTTAGAAAAATCTCCCTGTAAATGAATACAGGCAGGCCTGAATTTCTGAGGCCAGGATCACTTGGATTCCTCCCTCCCACCCCCATCTTCTGTAGCTGTAACACCTCTGCCATCTTCTGCTGCAGGGGCTGCCCAGGGATGTCAGGGATACAAGTCCAAACCCTCTACTGCTCAGTTGTTCACTTTAATACTCAGAGAAGAGAGGAAGACAACTTTTGTTATGAGAAATTACTTTTACACAATATGGACAAAGAAGTACATGATGAAAGGAAACAATCAAAACAGCAGTTTTCCTTATTGGTTACATGATGTAGGGTTGGTGGTCAGGGTGAGAATCGGCTCTTGGCTGAAAAACAAGATTCTTAACTGCAAAAATTAATTCTCTGTTAAAAGTACCCTCAGGAGGCCAACCTACATTGAAGGCCGGCCATTCAGTCGAGCAGAGGGTCTGCCATTATCTTTTTCTAACTTCTACAGACAAGTCATGGGCCCTATTCTTGACGTCCGTCCAGCGGTCCAAAGTCAGAGACAAAGGGGTTGTCACAGTCTGTCCCATTTTGGTCGTTTCTAAATACACAAAAACAGCAAGACACAAAAGGACAAAAGACACCAACAAACACTTTCCTCCTCTCGTTTTCCACAGACACGAGAGGTATTCAGATGACGGAGTGTCCCTCCGTTGAATCCGCTCAAACCGGACTCTTTCCCTTTCCAACAGACGGGCGGAAAATTCCCCCGTTTCACACCCTGGGGCGTCCCCCAGGGTTGCAGCTTGTGGCCTCTGACACGTCTGCCTTACCACAGCCCTCCGTTCCCTTACGGGAGCGGCGAGCGGCTGCAAAGATGGGCCCGGTGGGGACTCGAACCACCACCGGGACCCTTACAGGCGGGGGACTCAAACCCCCCCTTCAAACGGGCCCTTTTCACAACACACACACCCAGATATCTAACAGAACAAATAGGCGCCGGCGCACACAGACACTTAAGGATCCTTTGCTTACCTCCAAGTGGGTCTCTGGAGAATAGGGTGGCCGCAGATCCCGGACGAGCCCCCAAATGTAAGGCCCGGAAAACAGGCCCTGCTCAGCCCCGGGATGGACAGCGACCCAAATACTCACAAGAGACCGGTCTTGATGCAAACAGCAAGAGGTTTATTGATTTCACCAGCGCGCTGGGGTCAAGACTCATATCTCACGCAGGAGCAGAGTCCGACCCCGAGCAGAATTTTACAGGAGGTTTTAAAGGAAAAGGGACCACAACCAGGGGGAGGTGAGGGGGAGGTCTGCTGATGATTCGATAGCAAAAATATTTCAATTAGTGTCTCACAGGGCTTTATCTTCACAGTAGGGTCTCACAGGGCTTTATCTTCACAATCTATCAGTTTTGGGGAGGATTACCTAGGCACGGGTTTGCAAGCTATTGTGTCATTGTGTTCAGGCCGGTTTTTATGACTCAGGCCAAGGGTCAGAGCCTACTTAAAATTTTCCTATTCCTTCAGGTGGTTTCGGGGAAACTGAAACTTAGGCCTTCTGATTTCTGAGGCTTTCTGAGGCCTGTCATGGCGTTAGTTTGGTCCTTTCAGTATCATTTTAATGAGGTTCTCATGCCCATTTGGAAGAAACACAGTCTTTGTTTTCTGTTTGTTTTTAAGGTCATAATTTACACTTTTATTAAAATGCTTACCTGTCTGTCACTGTAAATCTTTATGTGTGGGTGCATATCTTAACCTGTGTGACTGGCAGGGAGATCACCGTTTCTCACAAAAGGCCTAGGTCCCCCAAACTTCTAGGTTTTAAGTTTGAAATAGGTGAGACTCTTAAAAAATTGAGTTTCCAGAGCATTGTGTTATTTTCATGCTCTTCTCCTTCTCTGAATGTGCATCCGTGTGTTATTTAGTCCTGTCGTCTTGCCAGTATCTTTGCAGTTTTGTCTTGGGCACTACTGGTCTTTGCATTGAATTTTTTACCTTCATGTTTGATTAGCTTTCTATTGCCTGAACTCTTATTTTTATTTCTTATGCCTTTTCCCTCCCATTTGCCTTTTCCTTACAAAGCTTTTTCACTTAAATAAAAAATATAGAATTTATGATCCTAGAGAATTTTGTGCTGTATTTTATGAATAGGGAAGGAGTGAAAACAGAACACAGTATAAGCTTTGGTGATCTAGTTGATGGTAACAATATTTTGTTTTTCCTCGTATCTGAGATTCCCTAATAACTTAGTTTTTCTTGTCATCCCTGTATATCACCTAAGGAAAACCTTTAGATCATTTCATATTATTAACTGAATGCCTAAGAAAGACAGCCTAGTTTAAAACACCTATTATTAGATTTTATTAAGCAGGATATAGGAATTAGGGTAAGATATTAATACTATATATACACACACACACACACACACACACACACACACACACACACACACAAACACATATACATGTTTATATATGTTTACATTTTATTTACTTATTATACATATGTATACATTTTAGATATATGAAAATATACATATATATTAAGCCAGAGCTTAAGCCCTGACAAAGAAATATATGACCCAAAAGGGTTATTATTGATTGGGCTATGTAGCTTCCACACACGAGAACTATTATATTGTTGTTGTGAAATTGGTGGTGAAGTTACTTTTATCATTTTAGATCTACATTCTGATCACTTTGTCTGAAGGCTCCATTTTTTCTTTTCATCAAACTTACCTCTTTCTTTTCCTCTTCTGTGTGTGTGTGCGTATCATCTCTTATCTCTGCCTAAAGGCCCCTTTCTTGTCAGTT
>JAVSCE010010036.1:0-13289 GCA_032199065.1 Smutsia gigantea
CCATTCCGGCAGGTGGCACGGGCCTTTGGCCCGAGGGCTCATGGGGCTCCAGCGGGGCCCGGCACTGGGGCTGCGACCACACCTGGGATGTCCCAGGTGCTCACGGCACAGGGGCTGGGGGGCTCCACGATCGCCTCTGGCTCTTCCAGGCCTGGTGCCATTCCGGCAGGTGCCATGGGCCGCGGGCCCGAGGGCTCATGGGGCTCCAGCTCGGGGCCTGGCACTGGGGCTGAGACCTCTCCAGGGATGTCCCAGGTGCTCACGGCTAAGGGGCTGGGGGGCTCCATGATCGCCTCTGGCTCTTCCAGGCCGGTGACATTCCGGCAGGTGTCATGGGCCGCGGGCCCGAGGGCTCATGGGGCTCCAGCTCGGGGTCTGGCACTGGGGCTGAGACCTCTCCTGGGATGTCCCAGGTGCTCACGGCTAAGGGGCTGAGGGGCTCCACGATCGCCTCTGGCTCTTCCAGGCCTGGTGCCATTCTGGCAGGTGTCACGGGCCTTGGGCCCAAGGGCTCATGGGGCTCCAGCTCGGGCCCTGGCCCTGGGTCTGCGACCACACCTGGGATGTCCCAGGTGCTCATGGCACAGGGGCCGGGGTGCCTCACGATCGCCTGTGGTTCTGCAAGGCCCGGTGCCATTCCGGCAGGTGCCATGGGCCGCGGGCCCGAGGGCTCATGGGGCTCCAGCTCAGGGTCTAGCAGCAGGACTGAGACCACTGTTGGAACATCCTCCGGCTCTGCAGGGGATAAAGCAGGTGACGCTGGCCCTAGCTCCAGCACAGGGGTCTCAAGGAGCTCCCGAACTGGCTCTAGCTGCAGCAGGCTCGGGAGTCACAGGGAGGGCCGGCTGCGAAAGGGTCTCCCCAGAGCCGAATTCCCTGCATCTTACTGAGGACAGAAAAGCCCTCCCTGCCTTGAAGGGAACCCCAGTCATGGAAGCCCACCTCGATGGTCCCCTGGCTGTAGCCCCTCACCTTCCATCCATGCCACAGTGGGCCCCGGGTGCTCCTCGTGGACCAAGTGGTGGAGGACTTGGCCCTCCTGGGTGGGTGAAGCTTGGCTGCCATGAAGGATGCTGGGCACATGCTCGTGCTCCGGGGCCTGGCGCCGAGCCTGTCCCATCCGGGGGCTGGGAGAAGGCCTGGGGGTGGAAGAGTGAGAAGCCTGGTCTTTCCAGCCACACTGCCCTCCCGGAGCAGCCTTGTGTGGCCTTGGGCGCTCCGCATTAACAGGCCTGTCCGGGCAACTGCCCCGCCCCCTTCCTGACTCTGGGTGTCTGTCCTGGACCCCATCCTTTCCCATCCTCCCAAATAGGAAGCCCCCAGCCGTCAGCCCGCCCGTGGGAATCCAAGACGGGGGACCTGCTGGGCTCTGCTGGGCTCCTCCCGCCACCACCCCCAAACCCCTCCACCCCATTCTGTGCAGACGGGCAGTGCCCCCTCTGGGCCCGGTGGGCTTCAGGCCACTGATGGGTGAGGCCAAAGGCTTTTCATCGGGTACAGAGAAGTCATGGCCCCGAAGCGGCCCAGCTTGGCCGGCAGTCCTTCCTGCAGGCCCCAGTGCCAGGGGAGCCCCTCTAAGGTGCCTTCCGTGCTCCCCGTGGGCACCCTAACAGGCTGATCACCAGCCACCCTGCCTGTCACAGCAGCACCCTGGGGCTCAGACCCATGTGGGGGCGCTGAAGACACACCGCAGGCTGGGGGCAGAGGCCCGACTGTGCCGAGGAGGGGACGGATGCTCACCGGGGGCACGGCAGGCCCGTGGCTGGCTGGTCAGCATCCTCTGCAGGGAGCAGGGACCAAGAAGCGCTCTGGTTGAGGGTTAAACCCGAAGACCCTCTTGCCGCGAACAGTCCCTGCATGTCCTTCACACCTGCCAGCTGGTCAGTGTCCTCGGTAGTGAGTGAGGACTCGGAAGTGCTCCAGCTGATGTTTAGAGCTGGATCCACTCGTGCCGTGTGCTTTCTCACCAGGCCTGTCCAGGGAGCCCTGCGCCTGGCGACCTTAGTCCCATGGACAGGTGACTCATGTTCACGCTGAGGGGGGCAGCAGGGATATAGTCAGTGGGAAACCCAGGAACCACCAGGATGAGGGAGGTTTGCACCTCACCCGAGAGCCCCCAGCCCCTGGGATGCGAGCAAGGAGAGGGACGGGGTGCCCCCAGGGAACGAGGTTTCAGGCCCTCTGGAGTGGGACTGTCGGCCACTCTTGTGGGGAAGTCCTGGGAGGGCCCTGGCAGGTTGCCAGGTTTGGAATGGGGTCCTGGGTGTAGACAGCCTGCCCCAGGTCCAGGGAGATGGAGTAGGGGAATCCACCCACCAGCTCCTCCACGCTCCCCAGGGTGGAGCTCTGCAAAGCCAGCACCTAATAGCTTGGGAGGTGGCAGCTGGGGCTGCCTGGACCTCCCCGCAGGGGGCAATGTGGGCCCCAAACCCTGCCCCCGAGATCAGGCACACAGGGCCATCTGCATGGACATCCAGTCCCTGAGGGAAGGAGAGGACAGCCCCCGGGCTCAGGATTAACATGTGGGTGGAAGTACCTGGTCCCAGCACTCACCTCCACATCCTGAACGATGAGACCAGAGCTGTGACACTGACTGCCGCCCTCCTCCCCAGCCTTCAGTCCCAGTCATGCCCCACACCCACCGCACACACACAGAGGGGCCAGGGGTGGGGGGAAGGTCAGCCCGGGATGGGTCACACTTGTGGCCTGGCCCTGGAGTGGCCCGCTCTGGGCTGCCCTGTGTTACCTTGGGGTTCCTTGGACAACACGGGCAGAAGCGTTGGAGGTGGTCACGGAGCCAAGAGCCACAGCGAGCAGGAAGACTGTCCCTGTGGGCTTCCCCGACTCCCCCACCTTCAGAAGACTCCACACTAGAAGACCGCATGTTGCTCTGTCGAGCGTCACTGGTCAAGTGAGCGGGACTGGAGTCTGCGACCAAGAACTGGGCACCGGGTCACAATCCCGGTTCTACTGGGCATGTCATCAGTGACATCACTTCTTCAAGGTTCCATTTCCTGGGCCCCTCCCTGCATTCAGACACACCCACATGCCCCTCTGGGCTGCTGGCTGCCCACCCTCCTGGCCTTTGCCAAATCTCCACCAGAGCCCCCCTCGCTCTTTGGCAATGTCACCAGGGTCCCAGGTCTGAGGAGACAAGAGCTGAGCTCAGGCCTCTTTTTCTCACCAGTTCCCTGTCCTGCTGAAGCCACGGTACCTCCCAGGAGCTGCCCAATGTCCCAACCTGCACAGGCAGGGTCATGCCAGACGTTCCTCCCTAGGGACATTCTCAGGGATATGTGGATGACACCACCACCTCCTGGGGGCTGGTGTCGTGTGTGTCTGACCCACAGACTCAGAGACGGAAGAATGCCGACCAGGCTTGGCATGGAGCGTGGAACGCCACAAAGTCGGGCCTGGGTCCGGGCCTTGTGATCTTGGGCAAGTCAATCCCCCGCTAGGCCATTCCCAGGGGTGCAGCTGGAAGGGGCAGCAATGAGAGGAGATCCAGGTGTTGCCATCTACCGGCTTCCGCCTTCCAACGGTCCAGGCTGCTCCCAAACTAGGTGCTTTTCAGGCCAGTCGGTGAATGGGTCAGAGTAGCACGCTGGAAATGAAGTCTAAGCTGCCTCTGAAATCCGCAGTGGTCCACCAGTCTGCTGTGCTCTTTTGTGTGTGTGGGGGGGGAGGAGAGGCCAGATACAGCACCTTATTCATCACCTTAGAAGGGAGGAGAACTTGGCATGACCACATGATAGACTTCCAGAAACTTCTCTAAGATGAAAGGCCCCTGAATGTTTGTTGGATTTATTTCCCACCTTCTGACACGTGACTGTGCTATCAATATGCTTAGACAAGTTGTACTTCATGATCAGTGGGTCTAATCAGCAGAATACCATCCATGGGATGGGCCAGTGTGACATCTTCTGGAAGGGAAAGGAGATCAACGTTCCTTCTGGCTAAATCACAACCTAAGTCTGGAGATTTGATGTACCTCTGAGATAAGTTTTCTCTCCTTGCCAGCTGAAAACTCACTGCTCTGCTGGTCTTTACTGACCGGAAGAGAACAAAGAACATTTTCCTGATCAATACTTACACACGGGGTGCTTGGGGATCAAGTGATGAAGCCCCATGTGCAGCAGTAACTGCAATTTGAGACACTCTGATTACACTGACAGTCATGCACTGTCATCTCCAAGATTCATCTGTTTTCTGAGGAGGCCAAATGAGTGACTTGAATAAGGGTATGTGGAAAATACCACCCCTACATCCTTCAAATCCTTGGTGGTGACACCGGTTTCTGTACCCTCTCCTGGTATGCACTACTGCTTTCAATATATGCTTTACAGGGAGTTGTAGAGGCTTGTACTTGACTTACCACACAGCGTGAGTTCCTTGCCAGCACAGGCCCCTGTGGCCAGCAAGGAGGAATTCGGGAGCTCTGCATCCCTCCGGGGCACCTGGGCCCTGTGGGCTCTGACACCGAAGGAGCTGCACGGCGGGCACGTGGGCGGTGGGGGGGGGGGGTGCTCCTGACACCAAGACCCGGTCCTGTCAAATCACAGAACACAATGACGAGTTTTTGAGAGAGGAAAGAATAGCTTATTTACTTGCTAGCAAATGAGGGAGTGCCGGGCTCCTGCCTTAAAGAACCACCGTCCTACTGACACACAAAGCGGTTAGGGCTTTTCGAGGGGAAATCGTGGGGGAGAGGCTGGGGTGCAGACACATGAAGTAGCAGCTTGCAGGGGTCCAAGCAGGCATTCGTGCACAGATTCACTAGCTTTTTGTTTTTCTTTTCTGCTCCTCCTCAGTCCCCAAGGACTGGATGCTTGGGGTTGAACAAAATCAGCTTTCAGCTTTATCTCTGACCCTCAGACTCAGACAATCTGGAGAACAAGAAGAAACTTCTGTCCCACCCACCTCCACCAGTTAGTGGTTACAACGTTTCTTGGGCTCCTTTTGTTCACTTTCCGGTGAATGTTAGTGTTCAGTTTTGAACAGAGATTTGATTCCCCTTTTCTTCTATTACAAATTCATTTATTACTGTTACATTCCCTTAACAGCAGTCCCAAACAGATCATCAAATGCCTTGAGGGAGAGTTTCTGACTTTATTTTCTGAAGATAGCCACAAGCTGAAAAACACAGCCCTAAGTGTTTCTTGGAATATCAGTGCCGGCTGACAAGACAGGAACTGCCATCTGCAGTTCAGATTTCCAGTTGACTCGTCTTATGTGTTCAAATTCTGCAACTGTTGCTGTTAGAATGAGCAAGGGACTGTCTCCTTGCAACTGCCTGGAGCTAACAGCCTTGCAGTTAATAATCGCATGCAGAATTTTGTCAAGAGCCCCTCCCCCATTTCTAGCACATTAACAAATTGGGGAAAGAGAAAGGGGACGCAGAGTTGCTTATGTCCAGACCTACTGCCCCACTCCCTCCACAGAGGCCTCAGGAGCCCAGGGTGCAATGCTTACAAGCCCAGCGCCTGCACTTTGCCTTCCAGGCTGTTTCCGCTGCAATTGCTACACTTGTTACCACTTTCAGAAATCTACAAGAAAAACACAAAGGCAACTTGGGCCTTAAGGAGGTTTCGGTTTAGTGAGCAGGTGAGGCTGCAGATCCTAGGAGTCAGCCTTTCCTGGCCATGGCTGTCCGTCACTTAATTCTGCATTGTGAGCACCCGAGCAGGCCCTTCCTGCTGAGAACGTTCTCCCGATGCGGCTGCCAAGTGCCTGTTACCTTGTGCAGCCGGTTGTGTACGCAGCTGGCTGTGTATGGGTCCCACCATGCTGCCCCCCCTCCACACAGGTCCCTGGGACTCTGATGCCACCTTCACGTGTTCTCTCATTCAGGTTTTCAATTTCAGCCATTCTCATGTGCAGTATCTCATTATGTTTTCCTCCTGCATTTCACTTCCATATCCCTCATGAGTGACGTTGTTAAGAAAAAGAGAAGTCAAGTCACACCTGGACTGGGGGCAAATGCTCGCAAATCATACCCACAGCAAAGGACACGTGTTTACAAATATAAAGGCCTGCTACAGTCCAAAGGCAAGAAGGCAAGTAACCGTTCCTGGGTCCCCAGGAAACAGCAGGAAAGGCAAGTGATGTGTCCCAGGAGTCCCGCCAAGCAGGTGAGGGTGATGGGCTCCATCACCAGCCATTGCCAGCCTGGCCCACATTGCTGCCCGGGCCCTGGCCATCCTTCCTTGGACCCTCAACATGCCCCCAGCCCTGACCCCACATCCTGTCATCAGCCTGAAGCACACAGGGGCGGCGTCCTCTCTGATGTAAACGTTTGTGTGCCTCTCCACTCTCAGACAAGGGGCCAAAGCTGCCTCCCCCTGGAAAACTGTGTGGTTTCACCCGGCCACTCTCCTCCTGGCCCCAACAGAGGAGACTCCAGGAGCTCAGCCCTTTTAGTTTCTGGGTGGGCATGCTTTGGGCCCAGTGCCCACGACAGTGCCTACAATGTGGTGGGTTTTCATACACTTGATAGGTCAAAACCATTAGCTCTCCTTCGTAAAGTAGGATGGGGCACTGGGGGCAGTCCAAAAGACTCTGGGAAGTTCCACATAATGGATGGCTACCCCTCACACATCATGGACTGCTACCCCTCAGCTCGGCAGCCTGCTATACCCCTATACCGCCCCCCAAGCTGGAAGGGCCTGGGTCTCTGACACCGAGTCCCCCAAGGGCTGACTCCAGGGGGCTGTTGCCTGGGGAAGATGCCCAAGGTGGTGCTCCGACGGGGTGAGGACCCAGGCTGGGGAGCCCACTGCGTCCACGTGTTGATGCACAGCCTGAGCCCAAAGACCCTGTCCTTCCTGGGCCTCTGCATGGGAGGATTCCTGGGGAACACCCACACACAACTTGCTAGAGCTGAACCTGGGCCAGCTGAGCATAGAGGGTGGTCACTTTCCACCAGTGCCTGAGCACACCTGGATAGGTGGAGGCAGAGCATCTGGCCCTCCAAGTCACTGTGCCCTCTGGATTCTCTTCCCAGGCCCAGCATCCTCCTGGTGACCCAGGGAGGTGCCCGGGCTATGTCCACACACTTGGCACCCAGAGGAGCTCCGCAACTGGAGCGGAGGACGGGACAGGCTCCTGACGTCCTTGCCCCTGGAGCAGCAGCTGGGGGCATCGAGGCTGCTGGTAGCCTCGGCCACATGGCTCCTCTGAGGAGCCCGATGACGGGCAGTCCCCAGAGCCCCCCGTGCCTGGGCACAGAGCAACCCACCCAGTGCCAGAGGGCCTTGCCATCTCCCCAGCACACGTCGGGTGGGGCAGTTGCGCTGCAGCCCACAGTCAGGGCGGCCAGACAGGTGTTGGGCCTGGTATCCCAGCAGCAGTGGTCCAGGCCCTGGAGCGCTTCGGCACCTGCACACACCCGGGGCAGGATGGACCGCTGGCCCCAGTGACCGCCCAGCAGGCCCAGGGCTGATGCTTTGTTTCTGGGCGCAGAAGGTCCTCTCTCTCAGGTCGAGGCTGGTGGGAACTGCAGGAAGTCAGGTCTGACCTGCGCCACAGCCCTGCCAGAGGCCCATCTGTCCTCCTCCTGCCTTAACCAACCTCCCTAATTGTCCGGGGAGCCTGAGGTCATCCCTGGGACCATCGTGCAGGCAGATGGCTCTGAGGGTGCTGTGGGCAGGGCATGGGGAAGGAGGGTGGCCTGGGTGTCCCTATTTTACCTCCTGTCACCTGTTTGCCTGAGGCTGTCAAGAGGGCCCACGTCTGCTTCCCTAGTCCCAGTCTGGGCTGCACCTGCAGCCTAAGGCCTGGAGACTGTCTCCGGTCTGGAGCCCCCATGGGGGTGTTTGTGCTGATCCTGGAACTCCCCTCCAGGCCAGCCCTCCCTTCCTGGGGGGGTGAGCACATCCTGAGGGCCCTGGGGGAGCGTTCTGGGGAGAATCAGAGCCAAGTGCCTCCACTCAGCCTCCCCAGCCTTTGGTCACAGGCGTCAAGCTGCTCAGCCAGGAGCCAGGAGCATGACACCATGGGCTCACACCAGCCTGGCCTGGCGCTGGACGGCTGAGGGGCACCATGGAGGAGGACTGGGGGCCCTGGGAGCTTTGGTGGGTGCTCTGAGGTGTGAAGCATGGAGAAACTGGGCTCAGAGAAAGCCCCTCAATGGAAGGCATGCACCTCTTGGAGGTGCTTGGAGAGACCAAGTTCAACGGTTTCTGAAAAGGAGTTTTCTGGAATGTGTGGGGCAGCTGTGTCTCATTAAATGAGACAGTGGTAGACTGGTGGCCTGCAGCCCTGGGATCTACCGGGGTTACCTGTGCAGTGGTGTTCAACATGTGAAGAGACCCCCCGGGCTTCTAATCAATAGATTTTGGTGTCTGATCATAATCTATAGGTGACAGGAAGAAAGGTCCAGTTTCTCTTTGAACAGCCCTCCCCAGTGTTGCCAAGGTGTGCCAGCCTGGTGCTTAGAGCGCCCGGTCTTCCTGAGCCCCTATGGAGGGAGGACAGAGGTTGGAGGACAACCTGGTGTAGGTCAGGGCGCCCTTGCTTCAGAGACTGGAAGGCTGGGGTTGGTTGGGGCGGGGGCACATGAAGTCTGCATGTGGGCAGAGCTCTGATAAGAAGGAGCAGTGTGCTGGCAATCCTGTCACTGACTGCATTCTACCCACAGAGGGATGAGGCCCGTCCCCAGGAGCCACGGAACTCAGACACAACATCCAGCTCACACTGCCCTCAGGGAGGCTTTTAAAAAAAAATGTATTATTGATATACACTCTTATGAAGGTTTACATGAAAAAGCAATGTGGTTACTACATTCACACCTGTTATCTTGTCCCCACCATACACCCCATTACAGTCACTGTCCATCAGTGTAGTAAGATGCCACAGAGTCACTATTTGCCCTCTCTGTGCCACACTGTCTTCCCCATGATCCCCCCATACCACGTACCCCAATCTTAATACTCTTGAATCCCCTTCTCCCTCTGTCCCCACCCACCACCCCCACCCATTCCCTTGGGTAACCACTAGTCCCTTCTTGGAGTCTCTGAGTTTGCGCAGCACTGGTCCTTCAGTTTTGTTTCATTTCTATACTCCACAAATGCGGGAAATCATTTGGCACTTGTCTTTCTCCAGCTGGCTGACTTCACTGAGCATGATATCCTCCAGCTCCATCCATGTTGTTTCAAATAGTAGAATTTGTTTCTTTCTTATGGCTGAATAGTATGCCATTGTGTATATGTACCACCTCTTCTTTATCCATTCTTCTACTGATGGACACAGGTTGCTTCCATATCCTCGCTATTGTAAATAGTGCTACAATAAACAGAGGGGTGCATATGTTTTCTTGAATCTGAGAAATTATATTCTTTGGGTAAGTTCCTAGGAGTGGAATTCCTGAGTCAAATGGTATTTCTAGTTTTAGTTTTTTGAGGAACCTCCATATTGCTTTCCACAATGGTTGAATTACCTTACATTCCCACTGGAAGGGTAGGAGTGTTCCAGTTTCTCTGTATCCTCACCAGCATTTGTTGCTTTTAGTCTTTTCAATACTGGCCATCCTAACTGGTGTGAGCTGATATCTCATTGTGGTTTTTATTTGCATTTCCCTGATAATTAGTGATGCGGAGCATGTTTTCATGTGCCGGTTGGCCATCTGAATTTCTTCTTTGGAGAATTGTCTGTTCATATCACCTGCCCATTTTTTAATTGGGTTATTTGCTTTGTGGATGATAAGGAGTGTGAGTTTTTTATAAATTTTGGATGTTAACCCCTTGTCAGATATGTCACTTACAAATATATTCTCCCATATTGTAGGATGCCTTTTTGTTCTGTTGATGGTGTCCTTTGCTGTACAGAAACTTTCTAGTTTGATGTAGTCCCATGTGTTCATTTTTGCTTTTATTTCCCTTGCTCGAGGAGATGCATTCAGGAAAAAGTTGCTCATGTTTATATTCAGGAGATTTTTGCCTATGTTACCTTCTAAGAGTTTTATGGTCTCATGACTTACATTCAGGTCTTTGATCCATTTTGAGTTTATTTTTGTGTATGGGGATAGACAGTAATCCAGTTTCATTCTCTTGCATGTAGCTGTCCAGTTTTGCCAACACCAGTTGTTGAAGAGGCTGTCATTTCCCCATTGTATGTCCATGGCTCCTTTATGGTATATTAATTGACCATATATGCTTGGGTTTATACCTGGACTCTCTAGTCTGTTCCATTGGTCTATGGGTCTGTTCTTGTGCCAGTATCAAATTGTCTGGATTACTGTGGCCTTATAGTAGAGCTTGAAGTCAGGGAGCATAATTCCCCCTGTTTTATTCTTCCTTCTCAGGATTGCTTTGGCTATTTGGGGTCTTTTGTAGTTCCACATGAATTTTAGAATTATTTTCCCTAGTTCCTTGAAGAATGCTGTTGGTATTTTGATAGGGATTGCATTGAATCTGTAGATTGCTTTAGGAAGGATGGCCACTTTGACAAGATTAATTCTTCCTATCCACGAGCAGGGGATGTTTCCATTTATTGGTATCTTCTTTAATTTCTCTCATGGGTGTCTTGTAGTTTTCAGTGTATAGGTCTTTGACTTCCTTCATTAGGTTTATTCCTAGATATTTTATTCTTTTTGATGCAATTGTGAATAGAATTGTTTTCCTGATTTCTCTATCTGTTAGTTCATCATTTCATTAGTGCACAGGAGTGCAACAGATTTCTAGACCTACTAGTTTTGGAGTGGATTCTTTAGTGTTTTTTTATGTACAATAACATGTCATCTACAAACAGGGACAGTTTTACTTGTTCTTTACCAATCTGGATGCCTTTTATTTCTTTGTATTGTCTGATTGCTGTGGCTAGGACCTCCAGAACCATGTTGAATAACAGTGGAGAGAGTGGGCATCTTTGTCTTGTTCCCGATCTTAAAGGAAAAGCTTTCAGCTTCTCGCTGTTAAGTATGATGTTGGCTGTGGGTTTGTCACATATGGCCTTTATTATGTTGGGGTACTTGCCTTCTATACCCATTTTGTTGAGAGTTTTTATCATGAACGGATGTTGAATTTTGTCGAATGCTTTCTCAGCATCTATGGGGATGATCATGTGGTTTTTGTCCTTCTTTTTGTTGATGTGGTGCATGATGTTGATGGATGTTTGAATGTTGTACCATCCTTGCATCCCTGGAATAAATCCTACTTGATCGTGATGGATGATCTTTTTGATGCATTTTTGAATTCAGTTTGCTGATATTTTGTTGAATATCTTTGCATCTATGTTCATCAGGGATATTGGTCTATAATTTTCTTTTTTTGTGGTCTCTTTGCTTGGTTTTTGGTATTAGGGTGATGCTGGCCTCCTAGAATGAGTTTGGAAGTGTTCCTTTCTTTTCTACTTTTTGGAAAACTTTAAGAAGGATAGGCATTAGGTCTTCAGTAAATGTTTGATAAAATTCAGCAGTGAAGCCATGTGGTCCAGGCATTTTGTTCTTAGGTAGTTTTTTGATTACCAATTCAATTTTGTTGCCAGTAATTGGTCTGCTCAGATCTTCTGTTTCTTTCTGGGTCAGCCTTGGAAAGTTGTATTTTTCTAGAAAGTTGTCCATTTCTTCCAGGTTATCCAGTTTGTTACCACATAATTTTTCAGAGTATCCTATAATAATTATTTGTATCTCTGTGGTGTCCACAGTGATTTTTTTCTTTCTCATTTTTAATTCTGTTTATGCATGTAGACTCTCTTTTTTTCTTGATGTCTCGCTAGGGTTTTATCTATTTAGTTTATTTTCTCAAAGAGCCAGCTCCTCCTTTCATTGAGTCTTTCTATTGTTTTATTCTTCTTGATTTAATTTATTTCTGCTCCTGTCTTTATTATGTCCCTCCTTCTACTGACTTTGGGCCTCATTTATTGTTCTTTTTCTAGTTCCATTAATTGTGAATTTAGACTGTTCATATGGGATTGTTCTTCTTTCCTGAGGTAGGCCTGTATTGCAGTATACTTCCCTGTTAGCACCGCCTTCATTGCGTCCCACAGATATTGCGATGTTGAATTATTATTGTCATTTGTCTCCATATATTGCTTGATCTCTGTTTTTATTTGGTCATTGATCCACTGGTTATTTAGGAGCATGCTGTTAAGTCTCCATGTGTTTGTAGGCTTTTTCATTTTCTTTGCATATTTTAGTTCTAATTTCATACCCTTGTGGTCTGAGAAGCTGGTTGGTACAATTTCAATCTTTTTGAATTTACTGAGGCTCTTTTTGTGGCCTAGTATATGATCTATTCTAGAAAATGTTCTATGTGCACTTGAGAAGAATATGTATCCTGCCGCTTTTGGGTGGAGAGTTCGGTAGATGTCCGTTAGGTCCATCTGTTCTAATGTGTTGTTCAGTGCCTCTGTCTCCTTACTTATTTTCTGTCTGGTGGATCTGTCCTTTGGAGTGAGTGGAGTGTTGAAGTGTCCTAGAATGAATGCATTGCACTCTATTTCCCCTTTTAATTCTGTTAGTATTTGTTTCACTTATGTAGGTGCTCCTGTGTTGGGTGCATAGATATTTATAATGGTTATAGCCTCTTGTTGGATCGACACCTTTATCATTATGTAATGTCCATCTTTGTCTCTTGTGACTTTATTTTGAAGTCTATTTGTCTGATACAAGGACTGCAACACCTGCGTCTTTCTCCCTAGTAGTTGCTTGAAATATCTTTTTACATCCCTTCACTTTTAGTCTGTGTATGTCTTTGGGTTTGAAGTGAGTTTCTTGTAGGCAGCATATAGTTGGGTCTTGTTTTTTTATCCATTCAGTGACTCTGTGTCTTTCGATTGGTGCATTCAGTCCATTTACATTTAGGGTGATTATTGACAGGTATGTTCTTATTGCCATTGCAGGCTTTAGGTTCGTGGTTACTAATGGTTCAGGGGTAGTTTTTTTGATGATCTAACCGTCTAACTTAACTCACTTAGAATGTTACATAAACACAATCTAAAGGGTTTTTTCTCTCCTCTTTTTTTTCTCCTCCATTCTTTATACATTAGCTATCACATTCTGCACTCTTTGTCTATCCCTTTTTATTACCTCTGGTGACAGTTTTTTAACCTTGTGAACACTTCCATCTATAGCAGTCCCTCCAAAATACACTGTAGAGATGGTTTGTAGTAGGTAAATTCTCTCAGCTTTCCTTATCTGGAAACTATTTAATCCCTCCTTCAAATTTAAATTATAAATTTTCCAGTCAAAGTGTTCCTAGTTCAAGGCCTTTCTGTTTCATTGCATTAAGTACATCATGCCACGCCCTTCTGGCCTGTAAGGTTTCTGCTGAGAAGTCTGCTGAGAGTCTGAT
>JAVSCE010010037.1:0-96524 GCA_032199065.1 Smutsia gigantea
CTAACAATCTAACTTAAGTTTCTTGTTAAGTTATTGTAAACACCATCTGATGTTTCTTTATTTCTCTCCCTTCTTATTCTTCCTCCTCCATTCTTTATATACTAGGTGTTTTATTCTTTGCCTTTAGTTAGTATTTGGATGGTCTACTTTCTTTGCTATGATTTTATTTTCTCTGGTGACATCTTTTTAGCCTTAGGAGTGCTTCCATCTAGAGCAGTCCATTTAAGATATCCTGTAGTGGTGGTTTATGAGAGGCAAACTCTCTCAACTTTCGTTTGTCTGGAAATTGTTTAATCCTCCATCATATTTAAATGATAATCGTGCTGGATACAATATTCTTGGTTCGAGGCCCTTCTGTTTCATAACGTTAAATATATCATGCCATTCTCTTCTGGCCTGTAAGGTTTCTGTTGAGAAGTCTGATGATAGTCTGATGGGTTTTCCTTTGTAGGTGATCTTTTTTTTCTCTCTTGCTGCCTTTAATACCCTGTCTTTATCTTTGATCTTTGCCATCTTAATTATTATGTGTCTTGGTGTTGTCTTCCTTGGGTCCCTTGTGTTGGGAGATCTATGAGCTTCGGTGGACTGCGAGACTACTTCCTTCCCCAGCGAGGGAAAGTTTTCAGCAATTATATCTTCAAAGACACTTTCTATCCCTTTTTCTCTCTCTTCTTCCTCTGGTACTCCTATAATGCGAATATTGTTCCGTTTGGATTGGTCACACAGTTCTCTTAATATTCTTTCATTCCTAGAAATCCTTTTATCTCTCTCTGCCTCAGCTGCTCTGTACTCCTGTTCTCTGTTTTCTATTCCATTAACAGTCTCTCGCATCTCATCCATTCTGCTGTTAAGCCCGTCGATCGCTTGTCTGATTTCTGAATTGTCTTTCCTCAGTTCCCTCACTTCCTCCCTCAGCTCTTGCACATTTCTCTGTAGGTCCATCAGCATGGTTATGACTTTTATTCTGAATTATTTTTCAGGGAGGCTGTGCATTTCCATCCCTTCAGACTCCCTCTCTGGGGTTGTCTGGTTGATTTTGGTCTGAACCATATTCCTCTGTCTTTTCATCACTGTATAAATTGGTCACTGATAGTTGCCACGTATGTCAGCTGGGCTCTTTAAGACTTTAAAAAGAGAAGAAAAACAAATAGAAAAAAAAGAAAGAAAGAAAGAAAAAAGGAAAAAAAGGAGGAAAAGAAAAAACAAAAACAAAACAAAAAACAAAACAAAGCAAAAAAAACAAAAAAAATGCCCACCAGACGTAGATTCTGTGGGAATGCTCTAGGTGGCGCTATTGCCCCACTATTCCACAGCTGTGACTGCGCCGCTCCGCAGGGCCCTTTATCGCTCTGGCAGGGGTGGGAACGAATAGGAGGCTGTTGATCTCAGTGAGAAGTGTTAAGTATGGCTACGCTTCCTCAGTCACCAGCTAAGGCGTCTGAAACTCCCCAGGACTCCCAGCCTGCTGGGCTGAGTGTGCTGGGGCGATCCGGCTCCTCCGCTGGGCTCCTGTCTCTTTAAGACCGCTGAAGAAAACGCGCTTTTTTTTTTTTCTTTCCCGGGAGCCGGCTGCAAGCACCCTGGCGCGTTCCCCGCTCAGATCCTGCCGCTCTGTCTCCCCAATGCAATGTGGGTCAGCGCTCCCCGCGCAGATCACCGGGGCTGGCTACTTCGCGGGGTGTACTTCCACTCCCTCCCGGCTCTGAATCCTCTCCTCCCGCCGGTGCGCTGGGGTGGGGGAGTGCTCGGGTCCCGCCAGGTCGCGGCTCCGTATCTTACCCGCCTCTTGGGGTGCTGAGTCCTCTCGGGTGTCGCAGCACGCTGTGCGCTTTCCTGTGTATTCTCGTCTCTCTTTTAGGAATAGATATATTTTCTGTGTTTTCGTAGATAAATATAGTGTTGGGAGGAGATTTCTGCCACCCTGCTCACACCGCCATCTTCCCGATCCAGTGGGCATCTTAAACTCCAGGGACCACAACTGGCTTTCCTCCGCCAGCCCTCCTGCCCCGCAGGGCCCAGGCCAGCTCGCGGCAGGCCCACCCTTCCTGTCCCTGAAACTGAAAGCCTTGGGGCCGCTCTTCCTTCTCTCACTCCTCAGTCCGGCCCACCGGCACACCCCATAAGCAAACCCACAGTATATCACTCAGAATCAATCCCACACCCCACTGCTCCCGCGTGCCTTCTGGGGTGACCGCCGGGCCCTGGCAGCCAGTGCCACCGCACGCGGCAGCTGTAGCAGTCTATGAAACGGGAGCGCGCTTGTGTCCCCAGCCCAGAGCCCTCCGTGAGTCCATGGCATGCCATGCTCACCACCCTCATGCCCCACGGTCCTTGCCTCAGTGCCCCCGCCCCACAGCTACCTCTGCTGCCATCCTCAGCTGGGCCAGGGCTTCCGACGGCCAGACACAGCCACCTGGATGGTGGGGACTCAAGATGCAGAGGGAGCAAATCCAAGGCCGCCTGGGAGGGGCCGGCACACGGCTGCCCCACGTGGCCCTTCTTCCGGCCTCTCTCCCCTCCCTGACCCCACCTAAGTATGGGCAGACCCTCACGTGCGCCGTCTGCCCATGGCTTCCCAGGCCCAGAGCCAGAACACAGCAGCGCCAAAGACATAGTCTGCCCAGGCCTGCGCTGTGCTGCGCTGTGCCTCTGTCTCCCTCAGGATCAGGCGGGATCCGCAGTGCACGGTCACAGCGAAAGAGGCCTTCCCACCCACCTGCAAGTCCACAGTGCCACGCCATTCTGCCGAGGCCTTTGCAAATCAGAGGATGCCACCAGCACACCCAAGCAGCAGTGAAGGCGCTCGGGGAGGGAAGTGCACCGGGCGAGGCAGGGCAGCGAGCTGCAGGGGCCAGGGTGACCCACCTCCATGCTGACGGCTGTGAGGGGTAATGGTGCCGACTACCCCTCCCCAAAAAGAAGAGAGACTAGATGGTAATGAAAACACAAGACGTGAGCTATGGGCGCAACTAGAGCTTAAAGGGACCTTCGATTCTTCTGTCAGGAAAGAGAAAGGGTTAAGTCCACGTCTGCACGGTCTACCTAAGCAGCTAGCAAGCTGAACACAATGGAAAAGAAAAGATAGAGACAGCGAAGTCCAATAATTAACAAAGCAGAACACACACCAATGGCAGGAACAATCAAGAGAATCAGAAGGAACTCTTTGAAAGCACCAGAGAACTGCACAGCTGTGTCTAGGCCAGTCAAGGGAAAGCCCAGGTGACCAATGAGGGGCGAGTGGCCGGGACTCCACGCCCGGCAGGAAAGGGCGGGTCAGGAGGGACGGTGGCTCACATTCTGTCAATAAATTTCACTCACACCCTGATGAGACAGAAAAGTTTCTTCAGAGACACATATCATCAAAACTGACTCGAGAAGAAAGGAGAAAACCTAAATAGCTCTACAGCTGCTGAAGGAATACAACTTGTCCTTAAAAGCATCCCACAGATGCCACATACAGGGGCTTCCCTGCCAAACACTTAAGGAGGTAATACCACACAAATGTCTGCAGAATACACATGGTATCTGCCTCTCACGAGGCCAGCAGCACCCACCCCCAAGCCTAATCTAAAAGAAAAGGACACTCCAAGTCAGTCACAAACACGGTAGTAAAAGTCCTGAACAAGATACTGGAAAACTGAATCCAAGGATATGGGAAAGGGATAATACATCAGAACCTAGAGGGGTCCACCCAAGGAAAGCAACATTCAAACACCAATTAATGTGATTCTTAGATTAACACAATGAATTTTAACAGAAAATCACCTCAATGAATTATGCAGAAAAACCATTTTTCAAAATTCAATGCCTATTCATTATAAAAACGCTAAGAAAACTAGAAAAAAGAAGGGAATTCGTTCAAGCTGATAAGAAGCGGTGGAACAAACCAGCACGCATGTGCTTGTGGTGGGACACAGTGCTGCCCCCTAAGATGGGGACGAGGGGCAGGCACACTTTCCCTCGGCATTTTACAAGCATTTGATGCTCTGTGAAATCACACATTCATAACATTTAAGCAGAAAAGGAGAAGGCGTACAAAGATCAAAAACAAAGTAAAACTGCCTCAATTCAAAGAGAACATGCTCATCCATCTGGAAAACCCTAAGGAGGCAAACAAAATGCCCCCAAAACTAATGAGGGGGTCGAACAAGGTCACATACACAAGGCAATAGACACAATTAGTTGCATTTCTGTGTACTTACAGCCAATGGGAAACGAAATTTAAATAGTAGTAACATAACAGTATAAAAAACATGAAATTGTTATAATAAATATAACAAAAGACATGGAAAACCTGCCCACTGAGACCTGTACGGGACTGCGGAGAGGAATGGAAGAGCACATAAATAAAAGGCTTGGGGAGACTCAAGACTGCTAAGATGTCAGTTCTCCTGAAATGGATCTATAGATTCAATGTGATCTCAATTAAAATTACAGCAGACTTTAAAACACAGTTATAGACAAGCTGACTCTAAAATTTGTATTGAAATACAAATGACTGGAAGCATCCATAATTTCCAAAAAGGAGAACACAGCTGTGGGATGCACAGGTCATCTGAGGCTCTGAGGCTACAGGGATCAAGACGGTGCGGTGCTGTGCCAGGGACAGCTCAGATCGGCAACACAGAACGACCCCCAAATGCACCCATATATGCACGACCAAGTGATTTTGGGAAAAGGTGCCAAGGTGTTCAACGGGGAAAAAGTAGTCCTCTCAACAGACGGAGCTGGGACAACTGGGGAAGAGTGTTTAATTAGCCTGGACGTGTACCTCACACAGCGCCCTGTGCCCAAGGCAGGGCCCTGGGGGCCCCAGGACACACCGTGGGAAGCCTGGGGTGGCCAGGCAAGTCCGGGGAGAGGTGGTCTGGTGGAGGTGGGGACGGGTGAGTGGGCGAGTTGAGGGGCCAGCACTGCACATAAACGGTGGCCAGGCAGAGCAGCCGGCCGGGGAGGGAGGCTCGGGGTCCCGGGCCCAGCACCTGACCCTACACCTGGACAGTCCCCGGAGAGATGAGGCCGTGGGGTGGTGGGAGCTGGGGAGGAGCAGACACATTTTAACAGCACAGGCCAAGGCGGGTGGTGGTGCCCATGGCCACCTCCCAAGTCTCTAGGCCACGGCAGGACCCCCAGCACAGGAAGGATACAGATGAAGGACAGGTTGGAAGGAGGAGGAGGAGGAACCAGCAGAGGAGACTGACCCGCGAAGCAAACCAGGGAAGGCAGAGCCCAGGAGAGCCAGGCACAGCTTGGGAGAAGCTTCTAGAAGGACGGAGCATCTCAACAATAAAAGCACAGATCACCCAATTCAAAAACAGGCACAGGATCTGAATAGGCAGGTCTTCAAAGGAGACACACAAATGGTCAGCACCCCATGAAGATGCCGGCGCCACAGTTATCGGGAAACACAGACCAATCAGGCACAGGATCTGAATAGGCAGGTCTTCAAAGGAGACACACAAATGGTCGGCACCACATGAAGATGCCGGCGCCACAGTTATCGGGAAACACAGACCAATCCACAGGGCGAGGCCCCTCACCCCCAGCAGGGCGGCGGCTCAGAGGCAGAGCGCCCAGCACCCAAGAGGGTGGGGAGGGCGATCAGGACACCTCGTGCTGCTGGCGGGACGCAAACAGCACAGCCGCTTGGGGAAACGGGCTGGCAGCTTGTCGAGGCGGTAAACCGGGCAGTTCCAGCCAAGGCATGCTCCCAGGGGAGCTAGGGACATGCTCACACAGGCCTGCACACTGCCCCCCCAGCAGCGTGACTTACAGCAGCCAGAGAACCCCCCAGACCATCCACAGATGACGGGCACCCGGGTGCGCACGGCGGCTGTCAGAACCCCAGGCTGCGGCTTGCAGAGGGCGGTCGCTGCAGCTGAGACCCAGGCGCCAGCAGATCCGGGGTGCACTGAGGGCCCTCTCTTGGCTCACAGACGGCCCCTTCTCTCCATGTCACGTTCCACTAGACCGCAAAGCCTAGGAAGACCCGCCTGGGCTCTGTGCTCTGCCCCCTGGCCCACTGGAGTGGGGACCCTGCCTCCACACCCCTGTGGGGTGCACCCCATGCCCCAGCTCTGTCACTGCTCCCGGTCTGGAGGCTGGGAGCCCAAGACGCAGGCAGCAGCAGGTTGGGTGTCTGGTGGGGATTGCATTCCTGACTCACGGCAGGATCCCCCTCGCCATGTCCTTGCGTGGAGGCAGGGTGGGGAGCCCCCTGGGCTCCTGATAGGAGGCCACGAACCCCATGCGTGAGGCCCACCTCATGACCTATCACCTCCCGAAGGCCCCACCTCCTAACACCATCATTTTTGGGCTCCGAGTTTCCACGTGCTGGAAGGTCAGCCACAGGAACGAGGGCTGGGCTGCACTCCAGCGTGGGGCACTGCGTGCACCTGTCTTCCCAAGGTCACCAGCAGCCTCCTGTTGCCAAATCTGGCAGGCAGCTCTCTGCTGTCATCCTTCCTGGAAACATCCAGAAATCCCTTCCTTACCCCCACCCCCAGCCTCCCCCCAGAAGAAACCCAAATGTCTCAGCGGGCCTGAGCAGAGGTCTGGGTAGCGGGGGCTCTGCCATCCTGGAGCCTGCCCTAGAGAAGGTTCCAGGAAACAAACAAACAGCTCACACCTCACGGGCCAAGGCTGTGCCTGGCATGAGCTCACTGACCTCTGGTGAGCCCCTGGGGCAGATGCCCTGCCTGCCCCAGGAGCCCAGGGGCTGAGGCCCATGCACCACCAGCAGGGCAGCCCTTCACAGCCACTCCTCAAGCCCCTCATTCAAGGTGCTGGGAGGGTCCCAGGAGCCTGGGGGGTGTCTGTGCCTCTGAAGCCACTAGCCAGACAGCACAGCTCCTGACTTGCAAGGCCGAGATGATGCTCCTCCCTGGTCTCCACCACCCGCCGTGACGGACTGCCCTGTCCAGAGAAGGGGTCCCCGTGCATGGGACCCTGACCCGTAGCAGGGCTGGCCTCACCCCCTCTGAGCTCCCGGTTTGGCAGTAGGCAGGGCAGACAAGGCCAGGCCAGGTCAGCCCTCACACCCGGAGGACCACCTGCCCGCCACCTGGGCTCCAGGGCCCCCTCAGACCAGCCAAGAAAGCCTGAGTCCATTTTCTCACATGGGACCCTTTACAGTGGGCTGTCAGCGACCCAGGCAGAGGAAAGGGGTGGAGGGATGGAATGAGATGCGGCCAAAGCCCCAGCCTGCCTGCCACCCCGGGCACACCTGGGTCCCATCCTGGCTACCACACCGGAGAGGGCCTGAGCCCACAGACAGGGCTTCTGCCTGACTCAGGACTTGCCTTCAGTGCCAGCCATCATGGCACTCCCTTCCGTTGGCTTCCCACTGCTCTAGAAACGAAGCCCAAACACTCTACCAGGCCCGACCTGTGCCTCCCTCACTGATGCCAGGCTTGGCCGCAGCCCCTCCTCTGGCTCCTCAAACAGACCATTTCTGCTGCTGCTCGGACCCTGTGGCAGTTTGAAAAGAGTAGCCACCAAGTTCTTTGACGCTCCTCCCACTGGGGGTTGAGTCCCTCCTTGCAGGACAGGATCGGGGCTGCTTTGACCATGCAGAATGGCAGAAGTGATGCCACATGACCTCCACGCTAGTCCTCAGGGGTGACGGACGTCGCTTCTGCTGTCTGTGCTGGAGCCTCAGCCTACACCTAAGTTTGGGGATGGTGAGGATGCTGAGCCACATGGGAGCCCCAGACACAGAGTCCACATGCACACGCTCCAGGGACATCGCAGGTGGCCTCAGCAACAGTCCCTGCTGGTCGTACAGGTGAGGAAGCTTCCAGGTGGCCCAGACCCTGCTGCGGAGCACCCAGGCTTCAAGGGGTCCCGTGAGGCCCAAGGAGCCGACACGAGTCTCCGCACAGCACCTGCCCGATGCTGGGCTGCCAGCTCCACAGCTTCCCATCCCCAGACAGAAGGTCTGACCCACATCCAGTTCTCAATGGTGTCTTCCAGGCCCCAGGTGACAGGCCGCCGCCACCCCACGTCCAGAGAGCAGTCGACTCCCCTTGGTTCTGGCTCTGCAGCCCCAGGAAAGCCCCTCCCTCTCCTGGCCTCCTGCCCCACATATCACAGGAGGGGCCCAGGTTCCACGAGCTGGCAGGACCCCCAGGCTGTGCCCTGGCTGACGGGCCTGGGCCCCTCAGAAACTCTGGAAAGTCAGTGTGGGATCGGGCCAGCCCAGGAGAGCAGGGCGAATTCCACTCCGGACTACTGGCAGATGGCACAGGAGGAGGTGGGAAGCCCACCCTCCCTGCTCCTGGGTCTTAAGCAAATGCCCAGAAGGTCAGTCATGCGGGGGTGCAGCGACAGGCTTCCGCGGCCCTGGCCCCTCAAGTCTGAGCTCTGGGAGGAGGGAGACAAGAGCCTGCGGCTCACAGTGGCGGGGCTGCCGGCACTGGGCCGCTCGCAGAGCAGTGGGGCCCCTGCAGCACTGGCTGAAGCGGAGCCCCCTGTGCCACTCTGACAAGCAGATCCCACTGGGAGGGGAAGCCTGTTCTCGGGAGCCTGGAGTGCACCCTGGGCCCCAGCACTGCCCCTTGGGGTGGCTGAGCAGACCCCCAGTGGACCTCCCAGCACAGCCTCACTCAGGCCACCCTGACGTGCACAGGTGAGCAGACACACACACAGGACTTCCTGCAGACACAAGGGAACCTATCAGGAAGTCTGGACAGACAGTCCTCTCTGCCCCATACCAGCAGGGGGTGCTGGGCACTCACGTCCCCACCCTGCAAGTTCAGGGTGGAAGCTCAGTCTGGTACCCCCACAAGGTCCCCAAGGCTGTCTATGAACAGGGGAGTGGGGTCCAAGCACAGGGGCTGTTGCTGGTGGGGAGACCTGAGATGTGGTCTCTGAGGGACGTAGCATTAGGAAGGGCCCTGGAGGAAGAGGTGCCCCACAGGAAGAAGGGAGAGAGAGGTGGGAGGCTGGCATGCACCTCCACGCACCCCAGGCAGGGCCCCCTCTGCTTCCACTTCCTGCCCCTCTAGGGTGCTGGTCTTAATCCAGGGGGCCCAGCCCACTGGCCAGGCCCCCGCTGCACCAGGCCTTGGGTGAGGCCCTCCCTGTGCCTGAGCCAGGCCGGTGCCCACAGTCCTGTAGCGTGAGAATCAGAGGGAGGGCCTGTTGGGGTCTAACCATGCGGGGGGCTTGAATGTACTGTGAGAAGGCCGCCCCGAGCTTCAGGGCTAGAGAGCCCTCTGGGCCTTGGAGCCAGCACCTCCCCATCAGCCTGGGAAGAGCCTCCCTGCCTGCCATGAACACAGCCTCCCCAGAGCCAGCTGTGGGCTCGGCTGCAGGGCGGCCCTGCCCCAGGCCTGGACCCGCCATCACTGCCACACTCTATGCCCAGCGCCTGCACACAGGAGCCGGGGCTGCCCCACAGCACAGTTACAAGGCTGAGGGCAGAGGGCCCGGGCCCACAGGCAGACTTCCCGGATGGGGCTCCCGGAACAGCCGTCCATTCACTCAGATACCATGACCGAGGGGCTCCGACAGCCCCAGGAACCAAACAAGCACAGCCCCACCCCCACGGAGCCCCACCCCACAGGGGGCAGAGATCACCAAGCCGGCCACCTCGGCCATCGGGGAGACCATGCTGGGGGCCAGGGCAGAGTTCCCTGGGGGTGGCGGGCAGAAACAAGGCCCACACCCATGCCATGCCGGGTGAGAAAGGCAGCTCGGGCCCTGCCAGGGCCTAAGGAAGCCAAATCTTTCAGCACAAAGGGCTGTCCTCTCTCCTGAGAGCAGCTGCCCTACTTCCAGAGCACTGAATCGTCCTTTCCTCTTTAAAACCATGGCAATAATGGATGGTGGGTACTTTAACTTTTTATATCCTTACCTGGCAAATAAAAAAGCTGGTGGCTGTCAGTATGGAGAAAATACTGAGTTGGCAACCATATTTTGGCCTCAAGTCATTTCAAAATGTTAACAGTCCACGATGTACATATACTCCACCATGGAATAGGGTCAAGGAAGGCTCCAGAAGGCCATGGCTAGCAAGCAAGGCCGGCAGCCTGGTTAGGAGCCACCCTGCAGGGAGGGGAGCAAGAGGGTTGGAGGTTCTGCAGGGGGTGGGCTTGGGGGCAGGGTGACAGGAAGGCACTCAAGTGGTGGGTTTCTACATCTGAAAGTGGAGGCTGATGGGGGGCTGTGGCGATCACTGTGGGCCAGTCACGGCGGGCCAGGCCCGGTGTCCAGCAGGGAAGGTCCAGGAGCCAGTGCTCCTCTCCAGACCCACCCTGGACAGGTCACCCTCCAGCCAGCTGGGCAAGGCAGCCCAGGAAACCCACTCAGACCCAGGGCCCTGAAAACACCACGCTTGACCGAAGGGACACCATGCCAGGGACGTAACCTGGGAACGGGATGCCAGACCAAAATGACCCACCCCACCAGCCCTGGGAACCCTGTGCAGAATACTGAGAAGTGGGAGGAGCCCGAAGATTTGGCCCAGAGTCTCACGCAACAATTCCGCAGACCCAACAGCGCCCTACACACCCCTGAAGGCAGGTCATCGGTGTGTATGAGGGCACGCGCAACCCACCATCCCAAGTGAAAGCAGGATCCAGGACACTATTCACTTCAACCCAGTTTGCAAAACACTGTACACTGAGAAGAGGCAGGCAGGAAACAGAACTGTGAGCGGTACCCCTCAGACGCTCTAACGTCCATTTTCCCTGTAACGCGCATGTGTCACTTTCACAGTCAGGAAACAACATAGTTCGTCTTGAAAAAGAAATAGGAAGGATAATCAAAAACAATTGTACATAAAATCTGCAAAGGGCCCTCTGCTGCCTCGAGTTCTGGAACCCCGACTTGGCAAGGGTGGTCCAGTTAACATAGACAGATGGACAGAAGGAAAGGTGGGTGGGGGAGTAGGTGGGCAGGTGGGTTTGGGCCTGCCAATCAGAGAGGTGTGGCCTTGGCCACACCCAGCCCCTCTCAGAGCCTCAGTGTCTTCATCTGTAGAACAGGAACATGACGTGCCCAACGGCTCCCCAGGTCCTGGGAAGGATGCGTGGAGCGGAGGACAGGGCTGAGCCCCACCCAAGGAGGCCCTGTTCTGCTGTGGGGCACGATGCTAACTCCAAAAGCATCGAGAATCATCAGGACAGAGAACTCCAAACCCATAGATGACTGGCCTAGATTTTGGAAGTCCAAGCAGTATGGGTCCCCAAACCCTGAGGCCCCTGCTGGGGAGGCTGGCCAGGGTACTGCATGGACAGAAGACAGGGAGGGAAGGCTGCTGACAGTAGACACCTACTGAGATGAGACTGAGTAGGCACAAGGTGCTGGCCTGGAGTCAGGAAGCACTGGCCCTGGGGGGTCCTTGCCCATGGGACTGGCCATCATATGCTTGCTACCCACAGAACAATGGAACAGTTCTCTTCCAGGGGCCACCAGACTGCTCAGGTTGCCCAGAGCAAAGGTGGGGAGGGGAAGGAGAAGGCTGGGAGTGGGTCTGACAGAGCCATCAGCAGGGGGCAAGGCTGAGCGACCACGGGACCTGGGAAGGGACAGGGAAATTCCTTAGGTCCATGCACGGGAAAACAGGTTCAGCTTGGCCCAAGCACTCCAGGACTCCTCAGGAAGCCAGTGGCCCCTGGCGCCTCATCAGGATGGGGGCCACGTGGGACAAGGGCTGTGACCTCAGCAAAGGATATCCACACAGCAAGGCGTTCAGTCTCAGCCCTAGCCCAGCCCCAGAGCACAGCCTGTCCACCAGCGCACCCTGTTCCCTTTCCTAGACAGGATGGCTCAGGCTCAGAGAGGTGCTTTGACTGGCTCAGACTCCCCTGGCAAGGAGGTGGCAAAGGGAACTGGGGCTCAGACACAGGCTTTGGGTTCCCCTTGGGGCTCTGCAAGCTGCACCATGCTGGGATAGAAAGCTGAAGATCTGGGGGCCCATCAGAGCTCCCCAGGAAGGACTTGTGAGTACAGCCTGGCCCTGGATGGTAGGGACTACTAACCACCAGCTATGCACCCCACACCTGCCAGGCCCCCTGCAGAAATGTCTGTTCCCCTCCCTAGAAACCCAGCCCTTGAGGAGTCTTTCTGTCAGGAGCCAAACCTCATCCCAGACCAGCGGCCTCACCCAGGCTGGCCCAGAGCCAGCATCTAGAGAGCCCCACAAGGAAATGCAGTGGGACCCCACAGGGGCAGAATCAATCACCCAAAGCCCCACTCCAACCAGCCTGTGTGTCCACTGCTAGCAAACCAGCTATGTGAATGGCACAACTGTGTCACATCATGTCCATAGGCACTTTCACAGGTGTGCAGACCCCGCCCGTGAGCTCTGGGGTGAGGCAGACACGTCTGGGGCAAAAAATGTGCAAGCAGATGTGTGCCCCACCACCCAAGTGCACATCTGCTGGCGCGGGCACCCATGCAGGCATCCACACGGGGCACTGGTGCAACTGTGTGTCCCGTGGGGGTGGCACCTGCACACAGGTGCACACTCACAGGCTGTCCCTCAGCTCCTGCGTGTCACTCGGTGTCCCCAGGGACCGGAGGCTCTGCTCCAAGGAGGTCACTGCCGAGAGACGGAGCAGAGACGTCAGGAGCAGAGGGACCTGCACTGGGCAAGCCTGGGTGTGTACCCCGCCCCCAGCACAGGCAGGAGAGGGAGCCTCAGGACACGCAGGCCAAGGCCAGGGGACCATCCAAGGGACCGAGGGCCTGCCAGGGTCAGGCTATCAGGGCTGGGCAGTGCTACGGGCCTCAGGGCTGGCACAGCCCCCAACCACACACTTGGTCGGTTACACCCCCGGGCAGGGGCCTTCTTCCCACCTGTCCTGGGACAGACCCTTAGGTCCATGTGGGGCTCAACGGCTCTTAGGAGTTGCCTCCGGGGGTGCCTCTCTCCTCCCCCACATCTCCCTCCTGTTCAGCGCTTTCTTACTAACCTGAGAGCTCCAGGTCCAGGGCAGACACCGCCCCTCACCCAGGAGGGTGCAGCGAGCCCTGTCTGTCCCATGTCCCCAGGTCTGCGGGAGCTGAGGACAGCCCCAGGCCTGTCCTTGCTGTTATGGCCCCCACCCTGACCGCCAGCCCCAGTGACCTGTGAGTGGGCCTGGCCTGCCAGGCTGAGGGGGGCTCTCACACGCTCCTTCCCTATGGGGACTCGTCTGTATCACATGCGACGTGAGAAGGCCGGAGGCACTGGGGGGACAAGTGCAGGAACACCATGTGGGCAGGGTGGCAGGGGGGCACAGAAGGCCCATCCTGGGGCCTTGGGGTCCCACTGCAGGGTGCCGAGGGGGTAAGGCCATGGCCAACCACCACCCCATGTCACCCTGACCTCCTGAGGCATGAGGCGGGCCTGCGTGCAGACCTACCATTGGAATTGATTCGGAAGAGGCTGGCCGACGTCTCCCGAAACAGCTCCTGGAGGTTGCTGGGCTCCACCTGGATGGCTGGAGGAAGGCAGGAGAGGGAAGCACACATTCACTGAGCTGCCTGAAGAAGTCTGCACCAGAGCACCAGACACCGTCCCTGGCTCGGGGTCGGGCAGGGCACCAGGGACGCAGCCCCCAGCCAGCCGGTGCGGCACTCGCAGACCAACGGAAAGAGGAAAGCAAAGAGGAGGCTCCTCGGGAGGGCCAGCCCAGGGTGCTAGCCGCCCTGCCACCCCAGCAACTCCACTGCTGGGCCCACTCCAGGGGGACGAGCCCCGGGCCCACATGAAGGCTGACAGTGAGTTCACCACGGCTGTACTCGTGAGTCACACAGGGCAGTAGCCAGAAGGTCCGCCGAGAGGTGAAGAAGCGCGGTCCACCCTGGTGGTGGGACACTGCTCAGCCATGAAAACGAGCATGACGGGCTACGTGTGGCAGGAGCCTGAAGTCGTCCTGCTAGGGGAGGCGCCGGACACAGGCACCGTGTCGCCTGCTCCCCCATCCAGGCCACAGGCGCCGAGCGGGTTTGTGCTCGTGGGACTGGGCTGGGGATGGGGGCACGTACGGCTCATGGTGGGGGCTGCGGTCTGGGGCTGAAATGCTCTGGAGTCAGATGGTGATGGCATGACACCAAACGTACTAAAGCCATTTTGGTGTTTGCACCAGGAAGGCCAAAACGGGAAAGTTTCTGTTGTGTGAATTTTACCTCAAACCAAAAACTCCATATAGAACGTTCTGCAGACACTGCCAAGTCCCAGTGAGGATAGGAATGGCCAGACCCTGCTGAGAAGAGCTCAAAACGGCATGTGCCACGCCAAGGTCCCCGCATCCCTTAGAAGACTGGACACGGGCCACCCTGAGGCCCGGCCACGTGCAGTCGCTATGCACAGGGACACACAGTGCCCATAGAAGCTGGACTGAGACTGCCACGGGTCACATTCCCAGCACCAGAAAAGGGCGCCACCATCCACGAGCAGAACACAAAGGCACAGTCACTTCATGCAGTCGAGCCACGGAGGAAGGACAGGCCACACAGTGATCCCACAGCTCTGCCTCCAGGAGGTTGACCAGGCCCCAGAGCGCACTCATCACAAGCCAGTTTACAGCACGTTCCAGCAGACAACGGTCACCTGGTGCCCTGGGCTGGGGGTGAGGCTAGGGGACTTCTGGGTAAGGGTTACCAGGCACATGCATTTGTCAAAGCCCCTGGATAACCTAGGATCTGTGCATCTCACTATAGAGGGAGAAACAAAAGACCCGTGGATATTTAGGAGGTGTGCCCTGAGGCCCACAGCTCTCTCTAAAACACATGCAATAGTACAGGGATCAAGGGTGGGCAGGTGGCACACCCCCACTGACACCACACGGCACAATGGGTAGGCATGTGGTGGCCACTGTATGATTCTTCCAACTCTTCTGTTTAAAATGTCCCAGGTAAATGCAATAAAAAAGGAGCTTGGTGTGAGGTCTGGAAGGGGCTAAGGGGGTGTGAGGGCTGGGGGTGCAGGGACCCTCCCCAAGCCAGCCTGTGGTGGACTGGCATAGGGGAAACACCACCCATCCTGGGCCCACCCACCCGGGATGCAGGCCCCGACCACCTCTGCTCAGCATCCCAGGGCAGAAGCACAGACTTCCCATGTGGGGCTCCCAGGAGGACACAGGCCACCTGCAGGCCCATCCTGCCGACCCCCAACACCTCCGACTCTGGCTCCCGGCCCTTCAGCCATCTCTGTCCTGCTGCCACCAGGAAGCACGGCCCCTGAGCACAGGGTGACCAACTCGGAGGGCCCACACGCAGGCTGGGGGCGAGGTGGTACACAGATTGGTCTCCAGGGGACAGGTCTTCCCACTACCACCTCTCAGCCACCGGGCTCCAGGCTGGACACTGCTGGGCACTGCCTCACTGATGCATAAACACACAGAACAGGAGGGGGTGCTGGAGTCATGGCCTGGCCAGCCCTGAGCCCAGCCCCTGGGAAGCCCCCAAGACCTCTGGTCTCCCTGACACACGGCCTAGACTGTCAGGACCATGCTGTGTCCACACTGCCACACCCCGTCCCTGGTCCCCAGTGCAGATGGTGCCTCCAGCCTGGACAGGAGGGGCTCCCTCTCCAAACCTGGCAGGTCCCCTGCCAATGATAACAATGCCGCACTCTGACCAAGAGGCTAGAACAGAAGGAGGAGGGCGTGGAGACGAGCAGGGAGCCGCACACAGGCACACACACACGGAGCGGAGCCAGCAGCTGTGGCACCCAGAACGTGAGCCTGGAGCTCTCCCATAGCACGGCGACATGCCACTGGGAGCCCGTGAGCTTCTTCCACAGGACACAGGAGGAACAGGGCTCAGGTGGCGCCCGCTCCCAGGCCTCTGTCCGCGTCTGCAACCTGAAGCACAGGGACGGCTCAGCTCTAAGAACCCTTCCTGTCCTCAGCATGCATGCGGATGACTCCAGAGCCCTGCACACCGGGACTGACAGGTGGGGGCACGGCCCCTGCACTTGTCCCTTCTTGAGGCTGGGCTCTGGATACCTCTTCAAGCCCTGTCCTCTGACCACCATGTCCTCCCGTGGTGGCAGTGGCCTGATGGGCCATTTGGAACCAGGTCCTTGTCATAAAACTACTGGCCCATAAAGTGGTCTGCATCTGTCCAGATAACTCGGGTTCTGAGAGAGTCTGTCCCTGATCTGGGCCTGAGGCGTCTGAGCTGCAGGAGGCTGAGTGAGTGGCCCAGTGCACCAGCTAGGAAGGCACCAGGAGGGGCAGCAGGCAGCTGTCACAAAGGCGAGGCGCTACCCCATGGGCAGCCACTGGTCGCAGGGAGAGCCCCATGGAGACGCAGCAGCAGTGAGGAGGCCTCAGGCAAGGAGCAGAGCCACACAGGCTCTCAGTCCACCAGCCTCTGCTCCAGCTGCGAGTCAGGGCAGAGCCCACCTGGGGCCAAGCAGGTCCTCCCAGAGAGGCTCCCCCACTGGCCTGGGGTGCAGGAGGCAGGAGTTGGGCAGGAGCTGCAGGGCTAGGCAAAGCTGCCCTGAGGAGCAGTGTCCAGGGCAGGTCTGGTCCCTGGCCAGCGGGCAGATGCCAAGCTTCCAACACAGAGGCCACTGCAAGCGCGGAGACCCCTGCCTCAGGATGACACGGTGGGCATGCCAGCTTTGCAACAGGTGCAGCAGGTCAGGCGGCTATTTCTGACGCCGCTGTGGGGTTTAGTAAAACACCTAGAGCCACCGTGGGTGGGCATGAAACCAGGGCTGGGGGCATGGGTGGGGGCTGCCAGCCGCTGTCTCGGAGCTACTGCGGACCCAGGGTGAGGTGGTGTGTGCATTTCTGGGTGAAGATGCAAGGCAGGTCCGGCCAGGACAAGGACCACTGCAGGGCCCCCACCAGGCTCACTCCCTCCCCCACTGGAACCTGGGGGAGGACGTGAGGGCCTCTTACCTCAGCTGGAAAGATGCCAGGGTGGATACCAGCTGCACCGTCAGGCAACTCATGCTGCCTCCTAGACCCAGGCTTTCCCATGGGTTCGGCACAGGACATCTCCCAACCCCCGTGCAGCCACACGGGACCGCAGGACTAAGCTGCTCCCCTGGCATGTGAGAAGTGGAGGGTGGTTTTCTCTCATGTCCCTCCCAGGCAGGCAGGCAATGGGGTGCCACATCCAGCAGACCAGGGCAGCTGGGGCTGCGGACCACAAGCCAGAGGGGGCCTGGGCCCTGGGCCATGGGGCAGAGCGGCCGGAGGCCTGGCCACTGAGGCTGCACAAGGAGATGCTGCCGCACCTTCTCAGGACTCTGCTCCAGCAGCTGGGCCTCCTCATCACCAACCACGCACACAGCCCCGTTCAGCCACAGGCAGTCGTGGCAAACACACTGTGAGCCCAGCAGAAGGGACAGATGACTGGCATGTGCCAGTTCTCCTAGGCGCTGCCCCAGACGCTCCATGCCTCACTACCCAGGATGGCCTGTCAGGCCTGGGCACTCGGCACGGGTGACAGGTGACAGGGCCCAAACATGGGCAGGGGCAAGGTACAGAGGAGGCGAGGGGTGTCAGGGGAGCCCCAACAACTGAGGGAGAGGGAGGACAGGTGTCCTTATGTCCATCGGCCCAGGGGTCTGGTCAGCACAATAGGGACAGAGAGGCCATTCACCAGGGCAGGAAGCGCAGAGGGACACAGGTGAGGGGAGACATGAAGTGGTCCCTCTGGCTGAGGGGCAGGTGAGGTGTCTACTGCCAGCTGCGGATCACAGGGGTGTCTCAGGTCAGCGGTGTGCACTGCACAGGATCTGGGGGCCGGTGGGATAAAGAAATTAAGCCCCAGTCCTCACAGAGTAACAGTGCAGAGCTCCTCAGAGTACACTGCCTCTGTCATCAGGGGACAGTGCCACGGCTGCCCGCTCCCTGTAAGCAGCTGAAACCCGGCAGCAAGGGGAGTCCGTCTGCTCGTGGACGGCTTCAGTGTAGTGCCGCAGCCCTGAGAACAGCCTCCAGGCACCCAGCTGCTTCCTCCCGGCAAGACCAGGCACGGAGCCGGCGTCCTGGGGCAGAAGAAACCCCAGCAACTGGGCCCGGCCTCCTGGGTCTCTGAGCAAATACACGTCCGTGTGCGCACAGGGCCGAGCAAAGGAGAGCCTTCGGGGAAACGCCAACGTCGGAGCATAGCTCCCCACCGAGACAGACAACCAAACCCGGGGCAGAAGGGCACGTACGGGAGCAGAACGTGACCCGGGCCTGAGAATCATCCACAGGCACAGGCGCGGAGATTCAGAGATGCAGAGACAGAGACGGCAGAGATGCAGAGACGGCAGAGACAGAGACGCAGAGACAGAGACGCAGAGATGCGCAGACGCAGAGACGCAGGGATGCAGAGAGTGCAGAGACCCAGAGATGTGGGGACACGGAGACACAGGGACAGCAGAGACAGCCCGATGGTGAGGACGTGTGAACAGCCTGAGAGCCCTCAAGGCTGTAGAGAGCCCACCGGCCAGGAGAGCTGGGGGGCAGAGCGGCCAGGGGCTTCTGATAACACAAGGAAGGCATCTGAACCCCACTTGGGGTCAGCAGCTGGGGGTGGGGGAGTGCCTCTGCGAATGGATAAGGAACACAGACGATGACTCAGAAAGAAGACAGAGGCCCAGCCACCGGGCCCCAGGGGGGCATCTGGCACTCAGGGAGCAGGGAGCAAATGGAATGAATTTCAAGAAAAAGGACCAAAAGTACCCAAACTTTGTGCAACTATGCACTTCTCGGCATAACTCCCAAGCAGGGTAAACATTAAAAATAAAAAGCCAAGCCTCATCATAGTCAGAATTACAGAAACCGGGGATAAGGAAGGAACTCTAAAAGGGACCAGAGAGGAATGCATGTTACCCTGCCCAAGGACAGACAGAAAGGGACTCCGTCCTCCCACCAGAAACCATGGGACCCAAAAGACAGGGAAAGACCCCTTTAAAGGGAGGCGAGAAAGGAAAAAGCCTTTCAACCAGAGTTCTATACCCAGGGGAAATATATTTCAAAAACAGAGGCAAAGTAAAGACTTAGTTTAGACAAAAAAAGCTGAGAGAATCTGTTCCAGCCAGGTCGCCCTACAGGAAATGTGAGAGAAGAGCTCCTCAGGTCTAAAGGAACGAAGAAGGAAACGTGGCTCTACAGCAGGAACTGAGGGGAGCCCGGTGGTAGGCATGTAGGTCAGTGAAAAAGACATCTGTCTCATTTCTAATCTTTATTTAGGAGACAAGTAATTATTAAAGCAAAATCAGTAACAGCGTGTTGCCAGCAATAGTGTGTTGTTGCCGACGTGCAGTGAACTTGTGAACAGCATCGGGGTGGAGAACTGGGGTCCCCTGCTCTGGGGGCCGCACGCTGCAGGCGGAGTGACAGAGCATTACCTGAAGGCAGGCTGTGAACATATATATAAACGCTAAAGACATATATATAAATGCTAAAGCAACAGGTCTACTTAATAAGCCAACAGTGGAGGTGCAATGGAATCCTAAACACTCAATCACTCCAAAAAAACGAAGAAAGGGAGAAAGAAAAGAAAAAGAGAACAGAAGGGAAATACAGAAAGCAAATGTCAAGATGGGAGATGTAAACGTACACATATTGGTATTTACTCCAAAGATAAATGACCTCAACTAGTCACCCAACACAGTCCACATGTGGCCATGGCCACCACGCTGGAGAGGGCAGACCACGTTACAGCTCCACCGTCTAGTGCACAGCGCTGTGGCCACTCCAGTCCAAAGTGGAGATGGTCAGACCAGATCAAAGTCTACACTGGACACAAGAAGCCCACTCTAAACCAGGCGTAATTATTTTAAATAAAGGACTGGGAAATATGTACCCAGCATTCGTAAGAAGCTGGAGCAGCTCCACTAATATCAGACAGCAGAAGTCAGAATAGCACAAGTAAGCAGGGATAAGAACATCTCTACAATGATAAAGGGTCCCCTGCTGAGGAAGACACAGCAAGGCTGGACGTGCATGCCCTTACGCTGCCACAGGAAGATACACGAAGCAGAAGCTGACAGAACTTAAAGGGGGGCAGACCAAGTCACCGTACACCAGAGCTATGGGCCCCTCTCCAGGCTGACAGGGTGAGTAGACAGGAATCAGTGCGGATGCCAAGCCTGCAACAGCACTGACCTGACCTGAATGGCATTCACAGGACATGCCCCCAACACAACACAGACACACTCTGGCCAAAGGCAGGTGGGCACATACCTGGGTACACTGCATTTTGGACCACGAAGCAAGTCTCCATGTCCTTATGAGTTGAAATCAGACAAAAATATTCTCTGACCACAACAAAATTAAGCTCGAAGTCAGTAACAGAAAGATAGCTGGAAACATCAAAAATTACTTGAAAATTAAACAATACTCTTCTAAATAACCATTAGTTAAAGAAGAAATCACAAAGGGAATTTTAAAATATTTTTAACTGAATGAAACGAAAACAGAATATATGCAAACTTATGGAAGTTAGTGATACAGAAGAAATTTTACAGCAATAAACACTTGTATTCGGAAGGTCTCAAGTCTCAATGTCAATGGCCCCACGAAAGTAAATTAACCCCGAAGTAAGGTAAAGGAAGAAAGTCATAAAGATAAGCAGAAATCAGTTAAACTGACTTTGGATAGAGAAAATTAATGAAATCAAAATCTGGTTCTTTGAAGCAATCAATTAAGACAGACTTACAGTCAGACTGGTCGTGAACAAACCAGAGCTGACGCCAATTAGCACTGAAGTGCTCATCAATCCTGCAGGCTCTCAGACGGCACCAAGGGATCGGCATGAACGACTTCACGCCGATGAATTTGATAACTTAGAGGAAATGAAGAAGTTCCTTGAAAACCCACATGATTAAACTTCACTCAAGAACCAGACAAGAACAGTGTTGCAACATTAAAGAGACCGTGATTTAAAATCTCCATGATGGGAACACTGGCTCAGATGGCTTCCTTGGTGAATTCTGCCAATTACTTGAGGGAAAAATAATACTAATTCTACACAGTCTCTCAGAAAGCAGAGGAAAAGGTCAGCACCCCACGGGAACAGTCCCATGGCTTCAGACGGAGCACCCACGTAACTCGCTGGGGAGAGGACTGTCTTTCCAACCAACGGTGCTGACCAGTGAGCAATCCACTGACCCTTGGTGTAAATGTGACCTAACTCCACAATTAACTCAACACGGATCAGATCATAGACTGAAACGTAAAAACTAAAACTATAAAGCTTTAAAAAACAAAAACATTAGGGCCTTGAAGCAGGGAGACTTTTTAGGAAGGATAAAAGAAGCAAAATCCATAAAAGAAACCCGCATAGCATCAAAATGTGAAACTTCCGACCTTCAAAAAAGACACGGTTGAGAAAACAGAAGACAAACCAGAGCCAGAGGGCAGAGGCTCGCAGTACAGAGACCTGACAGGTGCCCACGTCCAGAGCCCAGAATGAGCAGAAAGGCCACAGCCCCTAGGGAACGGACGGCAGGTGTGGACACACCAGGAAAGACGTGCAAATGCCAGTGAGCACACGGCGAGCTCCCAAGGCCAGGCAAACGCGACACAGTCCCACTGCACACCCTCCCCAGAATGGCTAATCTCAAAGTGATGCCAACAGCAAGTGTTGGCAACAATGCAGAGCAAGTGGTCTCTGTGCACCACACAGGGACTGAAAATAGCTGCAACTCTGCAAAAGTTTGGCAGCTTCTTAAAAAACCAGGCTTACACTCAGCACATGACCAGCATTTGACTCTTAGGTATTTATCCAATCCCACTGTTAGGCAGAAAGACAAAAATGAGAGGGATGAAGAGGAGAGAAGGCCCCCCAAAATGACTTAGGGAGTGGATCAGAGAGAGCCAGAGAGCCTGAAATGACTTAGAGAGTTCATCAGATGAAGCCACAGGGACCAAGAGTGACTCAGGAAATGTCCAGGGTCCCCCCAGGTAAGAAACATGAGAAGCACAGGCAGGGCACAGCCCATGTCCCCATTTCACCAATCAGAACAAGCCTAGAGAGCTGAGAGCTGTCAATCAAGGACCTCTCTGCCCTGCCAAAACCACATAAGCCTCAGAATGGGCACCAGGGCCTGTCTCACCTTAGGCTGGCCCAGTCTGTTACTCTCTTAAGAGTGCATTAAAACTTACTTTGCTTTCCTGACTTTGGTTTCTCGTCTCACTGCATCTGACTTCCCTGCCACACCAAGCCGAGTTCCTTCCTTCCTAACACCCCCAAAAAGTGACAATGTTTGTCCATACAAAGATTTTACACAAATGTTTCCATGGCCCTTACTCAGCCAAAAGCTGGCAGCCATGAAATCGCCTGCCACAGGCAGAGGTACGAGCTGCCGTGCACCCACGCCTAAGCAGCGTAAGGGGGCACGCCTCAGACACCAGCAAACACAGCCAGTCCTCAGGTGCATCAGGATGGTGAAGGAAGTCTCCCCAGGAAGAGAGCAGACAGCAGGCACCCACACTTGGGGGAGTCCAGAAAGAGAGACCCAACCCAGAGTGGCAGAAGGCACATTAGCGGTGGTCCTGGGCAGGGGGGTGCAGGTGAGGGGGCACAGGGAGCCGCTATGGATGCCCTCCACCCCACTTCACAGCAGGGCAGTTCTGTGGCGCGTGTCCTAGATGCATCTCGCTGACTGGCACCCTTCCGTGGGCACAGTGTACTGCACACAAATCCACGGCACTAAAGCCGCACCCCCTCCTGGCAGGCGTTCTGGGCAGGGCCACCCACCCTCCCTCTCTGCACCAGGCTATTCCAGAAACTTCCCTGAAGGAGTGCAGGGAGGGGAGCCCCATTCTCCAGCCTCCCACACTCCTAAGGGGAGGAAAGGCCCCCTCATAACTTCTTCACACCACCTGAAGCACTTCACAGGCACTCGGTACAATTAAATCAAACATCAAACACCAGGCAGAGCCTCTGGGGCTTCTCCCTGGCGACCTACCCCCGCCCTCTGCTTCTATTGTGAGCACAGATAATGGGAAGACCCCAAAAAGTGACTGCTCCACATCTCTGCCTTACAGCAGCCCGCCTTATCTGCCCGCTGCAGAAAGAGAAATTAAGCCTCCTAATGCACATCGGCCCTTGTCACATGGCAGGGCTGTGCCCCACGCCAGCCTCAGGGAGCACCCTGCACAGCACCGTCCAGGTCCCGAGGGCCCTGGGAACTGATCCCCGCCCCCACCTGCCACCTGGGCTGGGCTAAGGGTTGGGTCCCATGCAGGTGGAGGCCACGTGACAACACAGTGCCCACATGCCCGACAAGCCAGGGAAGGGGGGCAGGCTCGGCCCCCGAGTCAGAAGGACCTGTGTAAACCCAGTGTCCGCTCCACTGGGGCTGCCGCCTCGTGGCTCCTCCCAGGCTGTGGGGGTCCACCCGGCCAGCTCCCACACCCTCAGGGCCCAGAGCTCCCCGGGTGCAGACTGACACAGTAGTGTGCAAGCCCACGCAAGAGGCAGGTCTGAGTGCACCCTAAAGTCCAGCCATGAAGGGCAGGGCAGAGCCCTGGGGGGCCGCTGTATGTAACCTCCCTTCACAGCCCAGCAGTGGGGCAAAACCCTGGACTTCCCACCTCGGGCCCAGGGAGTGGCTGCTGGAATCTATGGAATCTACTGGGGCCTGGCCCCTCTCCCCAGGTGGACCCCTAGTCAGTCTGGCTGAGTACAGACAGAGGTATGGGGCTGACCCCACAGGAGACACCCCCATTCTAAACGTCATACACTCCAAGTGCTGAGAGCCACAGCTGGTGGGCCTCAGAGGAGAAAGCCAGGCGTGTGGCTGTGAAAGGCTCACCACACCCAAGCCTGCACTGACCAGAGCGAGTGTCCAGGACTCAGTCATTCACTCAGAAGCATGGCACTATGGCACCGGGGACTGGCACCCTTCTCGAGCAGCAGGAAGCTCAGAGCACCCGGCAGACAGGACGAGAGGAGATGCTGGGGGTGGAGTGCAGCTTGGCCCAAAGGCAGGGCCGAGGCCTGGGCCCACGCTGTGTGCCGGGGAGGAGGAACCAGGACAGGGCTGGGAACAAGGAGAGACTATCCGGCCGCACCTCAAGAGGAGGACCCGCTGCACGAGCGATGGGAGCAGGTTGGCCGGGGGAGGAGGGCGCAGCCAGCAGCCTGCAGCCGGGAAGACTGGGAGGCAGGCAGGCCCTGGCCGGGAAAGCACCCACAGCAGGGTGGCCACCAAGGCCGCTTCGTGATTAAGGAGCCGATCGCGCTGCGACTGGCAACGTCTGCCACAGACGAGGTGCGGGCGCCCAAGCCAAACTCCCCGTTTCTCCTGAGCAAGCATTTCTCCCGCCCTGAGCAGCGGGCCTGCAAAGTGTTCTGGGGAGAATAGCTCTGTGACCAGATCCAAGGCCGGCCAGGCCGCAGGGTGTCCCCAGTGAGCGGCAGCAGACAGGAAAGCGGCCAGAGGCCACACCTGGGCCACCCTGCCAACCCCCGACGTGCTCCAGAAGCCGCAGAAACAGGAGTCCATGACAGGTCACCACGGAGGGCTCACCTTTGCAGGCCCCGCGAAAGAGTGTGGGCCATCTCAAGCTGTGAAGGCTGGCTCCACCCAGCCTGGGAGGAGCGGCTGGTGGCCAGGGCCCAGGGAACCAGGCACCCTGGGGAGAGGACTGCTGCGAAGTTCCCAGTCGGAGGGCAGCACTGCGAGGCACATGTGCAGCTTGTGCCCCCTCCCTGAGCGGGATCCTTGGGGTCCTTCGGGAAGGCACCAGCCCACATGGGGAAGCACGCGGACCTGCAAGGGCAGGAGGCTGGCAGGGCAAGCCTGCGTGACAGGCCCTGGTCAAGGCAGGAGCAGGGCAGCCGCCAGGCGAGGATGCCGCACAGCCCGGGGGGCAGACAGCTGCTTGCGGTGGGGTCGGAGGCCCCAGGCGGGCTGCAGGGGCAGTGCTCCTGACTCAGGGAGGGAGGTGAGCAGACCTTCCTGTCATTTGGGAAGATCACAGGAGCCAATACGGGAAGCACAGGCCTGCCCGGCACTGCAGTCACATGGCCCCAGAGGCCTGCCAGGCACCGCAGTCACATGACCCCAGAGGCCTGCCAGGCACCGCAGAGTCACATGACCACAGAGGCCCTGCAGCCCCCACACCCCACTTCAGAGCAGAAGGCCCTCAGCCTTAGGGACCCCAGAACTCCATGCTCCTGGCCCAGGCAGGGCATGCAACTTCCGGGACACCAGATGCCACTAAGACATGGGCAGTGGTGCCCAGACCACGGCCTGTCACCAACATCACACAGCATAGGGCTGGCAGCAGAGAAAGAACACAGAGCCTGTTCTGGTTGCTGGTCAAACACGGTATGGCTTCTGTTTTTTCACATTCTTTATTTTCTGGTCCTGTTTCAAAAACTAGGGAAGGAATTAGAAGTGCCCAGGTACTCCAAGCTAACGGCCCTTGGGAGGGCCACACGCCGCCGCCCTGATCCCTCTCCTGTCTAACTCTGAGCTCTCAGATTCCGCAGTAATCCACTCCTGGACCTGCGGTTGGCATCCCCAGCACTCTGCTGCTCTCAGGCACAGGGCCCCGCACGGAGGAGGGCTCAGCTGACACACAGTGACCCCCTGCACCCCACGCCCATCCGGGGTGTCTACTGGAACAGTCCAGACACACGTCCCCTGGGAAGGCAGGGGCAGAGGCAGTCCCACTGGTGAACAGAACAGGCTAGTCACGGAGGGCATGGGTGGCACTCAAAGAAGGGCCGGCCGTGGATGAGCTGAGGGCTAAGCAGGGCAGTGGGGGGCCAGCACCTTGGCCTGGGGGCCTGAGCCTACTGGTGCGTCCCTGGGCCCTAGTTCAGGACAGAGGCCCAGGGGCCCAGAGGCCTGGGACGTGAGGCGGGACAGAAGGCAGAGAGAAGTGCGCCAGCGCCCTGGCCAAACGGCGCCCCCTGTGGTGCCACATCTGCTGGCAGCCAGCCCTCCCATAGGCCCGGCTCGGCCGCCCACACACTGTGAGGAGCCCCCAGCCTGTGAGGAGGCTTGAGGGCTGCTCCACGAGGAAGCAGAGGTCCAGGGCACCGGGGCCCAGGAAGCAGCCCTCTGCATCACTCCCGCCTCCTCACCACACTGCCTGCCCCACTGGGCACCTGTCCTCGCCTCATATACAAAAAGGGGGGGCCCTGGGCTCAACGTGGGCTTCCACCTCCTGCACAAGGGCTGTGGGAGGGGAGCCCAGCCCCAACATCCCAGAAGAGAGGCTGTCCCGGCAGGGACACTCACGGGGAACAGCCAGCCCTGAACCACCTCTTGCACAAGGGCAGCCTGCCTGGTCTGGTGCGGCACTCCTGTCCCTTCTCCTGTTCTCCCGGACACTGGGAAGGGGGGCCACACCATGCACCCCAGACACCCTGCCAGGCCTGCCCTCCGTCAGGGACACACGCCCAGCACTGCCAGCGCTTTGCACACACCACTCAGCATGAGAGCAATGCTGGCCGGTACCTTGAGGGGAGCAGTGGGCACCTGCTACAGCCCCCGCGCAGGCCGGTCCCAGGAGGTGTGGCCTTCTGGCAGATTCCATGATGGAACAGAGGACTGACACACATGCAGCAGGGGTCCTGCATGGGGACGGCACCCTGCTCCTGCAGCCTCTGCTGTAATGGTCCCACATGGCCAGCCCACAGTCCTGCTGCCCCGGAGACACACGTGTCTGCACCGCACACCCGTCTTGGGCCCACTGCAATCCAAGCCCCCAGATGTCCTGTTCGCGCTGACCTCCGCTGACCTCTCTGAGCTGGTGCCCGACTGGGGCCTTCATGGGGAGCTCAAGCCCCTCAGAACAATACTCCCCAGAAAACAGCCCAGCCAGGGGGGTGCCACACCACGGGCTGCCCCCCCCAGGCCTCCATCCACCCATGCTGCTGCTCAGAGAAGGCCAGCCAGTGCTGAGACTCCAGCCACAGAGCTGGGCATCCCCAGCCATGGCTGTGCCACCAGGTCATGAAACCAGCCCAGAAAATCAGCAGAAGCCCTTCCTGTGATGGACGGGACAGATGAGTCAGCTCGCACAGACAATGCAGGGGAAGAGCTGTTTCAGTTGTGTGTGTGCCCCAGGCAGCCCCAGAAAATGTATGTCTTACTATGGCTCATGATCCAAAAGTGGGAAGCAAATGCCCCTGAAGGAAAGCTGCCTGTTCCCTCTGCGGTGCACCAGGTCCCTACTCCAGAGGAGCGAGGTAACGCGGGACGCCCAGGGCATAGCGCAGAGCGGGTGCTTGCACTGGCATAGCAGATCAGCCATCGCAGTGCCAGGCCCTGGGAGGGAGCAGCGGCCTCCTACGGGGGCACCCCACAGGCCCAGGGGTCCCTGCCTCTTGCCGGCAGGGTGACCTGGGGCGAGGCACTCACCTCTGAGGGGTTCCTGGCAGGGGCCCTCGGAGGACAAGGCCTGGCAGGAGAAGGTCTTGGCCACCACCTGCTCCACGGGCATGAGGGCCAGGGCCTGGAGCGTGCCAGAGCCCGCACCACGAGCCGGCCTGCGGAGGTCGCCCAGCTTGCACCGCACAATGGCACGCAGGTCCCGCCACTTGTGCTGCAGGTGCACGAGGTCACGACGGCAGTAGCCCAGCAAGTTCACAGCCTGCAGGATGCGGCCCCACACACGGTGCCTGCAGGTGGGCTCTGCCTTCAGCAGCCCGGGGCCAAAGAGAAGCTGGTGCTGCTTGCTGACCTTGCTCACCAGCTGCTCCGTCTCCTGTGGGCAGAAGTTGGGCTTCCTCTTCTTGGCCCGGGTGGCGCTGTGCCCCGTCACCTGGCCACAGACCCCAGCAACCAAATCCCTCCTTGGGCTGGTGGCGGGTGGCGAGGTGGGCTCCGGAGTCCCAATGCCTTCGGGGGCAGCCCCTGGCCCTGAAAAGGCAACAGAAGGCGGGTGTTAAAGGCCCAGGGCCAGTGGGGGCGGCAGTTGCAGTGGTGGCACCCGGATGCCTCATCTCTGGCTTCTACTTCAGGACGCTGCTCCGGTCACTGCCCCTCCCTGCTGGGCCTCCAGAGGCCCGGGTCGGAGTCCTGGCTCCACTGTGCTGCCTGGCTAGGCGCCGTCTGGCAAGGCACCGCACCCCCAGGCCACAGCACCATCTCCAAAAAGGGTCACTTCTGGCCCCACCTCCAGCCCGCAGCCCTTGTTAGGGGCAAAGGAGTAAGACAGGTGGCCATTTCCTGTCCGCAGGGAGAAGGCACTCGGGCTGGGGCCAGGGCTAGGCCGCTCCTAGGACATCCCCTGCCTGGGGGCAGCCCTCACCACTGATAGGCTCACACCAGCCCTCCTGCCCAGCTGAGAGAGCCCCGGCCTTGGTGTTCCCTCAGCAGCAAGTTGGGGTGGGCCGGGAGGCAGGAGGGTGGTGGATGGTGGCCCTCTGTGCCCCGCAGCCTTCCGCTCAGCAAACAGGGTCCCTGCGCAGGGCCAGCCGGTAGTGCCAAGGTCTCCGGGCCTATGTTCATCTGGGAGTTTTGTCACCAGCCAGCCTGTGCCTCCTGGGGACAGGGGACAATCCACAAGGGTAGAAGCAGTGGCTCCCCACCTGCTTCAGGCTCCCAGGCAGGGACAGAGCCCCCAGCACTGAGTTCCTGAGGGCAGATGGACCTCTGAGCCTCGCAGGGGCACTCAGAGAGCAGCAGCATTGCTACATCCCTCCAGGCCCCTGCGTCCCGGAATGCACAGCTCTGCAGAGGCTCCAGGGGCACACACTGCCGGCCGCTCCCTTCCAGAAGCCAGGCTGTGAGCTGGTCCCGCCCCCGGATACATGGCCTTCACTCAGGCCCTTGGGCAGGCTTTGTCCCTGGAGCCCATGGGCCCCGCAACCCCTGCCACCATCTGCCCTGGCCCAGCTCCCCACCCCACCATCCATCCCAGGAGGAGGGCAAGGCCAAAGTGGGGAGGGTGCAGACCAGCTGAGTCCCTGCTCCAGCTCCCGCAGCTCCATGCTGCCCAGGCACTCCCGCCCAGCCCTCCGGCCTCTGCACTCTGCTCCCGCCTGCTGACCCTCCCTCCCCAGCGCTCTGCACCAGTAGATGGCCTTCCCCGGACCGCCCAGACCCAGCATCTAAGCGGAAGTACCTCGCTTCCCAGCCCTCAGGCCTCTGGGCGTGCCCGCCGGCCCCAGGTCACCTTCCCAGTCCTTGCCCACACCGGGGTCCTGAGGGCTGCTCTCTGGCGATGGGCAGGGGAAGTGGCGGATTCCATACTCAGTCCAACATTTAGCGCTCTCTACACACAGCAAGCGACAGTCACAGGTACACCCAGTCTGCCCAGAGCAGCTCCGGGTGCCGCTGGCAGAGCAAGGCCCCCATGCAGGACAGCAGGCACCCTGGACCCTCCAAGCATCCATGCTGACATGCTCCACTCAAGCCCACCTCCTCCAGGAAGTCCTTCCTGACTGCCTGAATTCTCCCACCTGGTCAACCCCTGGGGGAGGTAGAGGTCTCAAAAGGCCATCTTGTCCATCCTCCTGCCCCCAAGCATACCACCCAAAGCACACTCTTCCTCCCACTCCAGGCTGGGGGAGGGATGGAGAAGAGTGGACAGAGCGGCAGGCTGGCTTACTTGGGGATGGAGGTTTCCAAGCCACAGAGAACTGCAGTAAAGTGGTTTTCCAAGTCAGAATAAGAGAACTCTCCGTGGGGTCTGGGGAGGGAGATGCAACCCCAGGCAGTCACAGCACATGAGAGAGAGGCCTGGGCTGGGGCTGAAGCCCAGGTCCAGGCATCTGTGGGTCTGAGGGTCCGGCCGTGAGCCTCTGGGACAGGATCCATCTCCCAAGAGGGCAGATCTGTCATTTTCCCTCTTCCTGAATGCCTTGGTGGGGAGACGGCAGGAAGGGTCTCCTCCCCAGATGCTGTGCCAGGCACCCCTGTGGGTAGATGCTCCTGGGGCCCGGAAACCCCAGTCCCAGCTCCTGTTGCCCCAACAACGGTGTGTAAAGAGGAGACACAGCTGTTCGCACACCCGGGGTGGTCGTTACCACCTGCTCAGGCCCCCAGAGCCACCCCTGCAGGGAGCAGCGAGATCACAGGCCTGGCCGGCAGCCTGTGTTGCTGCCCAATGGCATCGCTGCGCTGGTGTCTGAGCACCAGCAGTCCAGGCCCTGCCCACTTCCCCTGGTTACCACACACGGTCCTCAGACACCTGTGGAGGGGCCAGGCTGGTCAGCCTCCTGAATCACATGACTCTGAACTTTGGGTGGGGGGTGGGGACAATGATTGCTTGTTTCTGATTATTACAATAATACACACAGTTACAGGAAAAAATTCAAATGCAGACAATTATAAGAAAACAATAAAGATCACGTGCAGCTGCAGCATGCAGAGGTGAATGCTGTTAGCAGGTATAGTGAGGGTCTGCGCCACAGAGACTGCGGGCACGGCGCTGAAATTTCATTTACCACGTCTGTCATCACACATCCCCGTGGACGCAGGCGTCCTGCATTCAGGCGACCCTGACGACTGTATCTCATCTATCATGGACAGAACTCCCTCTGCTGGGTCCCCAGGCTCAGGAGCGACGGCCATTCTGCATTTTTACCTAAACCACCCTGCAGCCAACAGTTTTGCCCACCTCTGCCCTTTTCCTGACAGTCCAGAAGAACACGGCTGGGCCACATGGGCTGTGGGTTTGGGGGGCAGGACGGTGTCGCCTGGCAGCGGTGGGCAGTGACTTCACCTCCATCTCTGGATGGCGGTGAGGCCCTGCGCATCCCACAGGCTGTGAGCCATCCACGTGTCTTCTCATCACAGATTGGGCCCATCTGTATGCAGACCTGGGGATTTCTTCCTAACACGTGAGTTCTCTACATGTTAATAATCTGCCAGCTGGGTTTTGCTGCTTTTGTGACAGGATTTTACCAAGAGGAGAGCACCCCACGCTCCTCATAACCTGTGGGGGGGCCTGGTACCTCACAGCAGCCGTCCTGCAGTCGGGTCGACCTGGACCGGCTCCCTGCCCAAGAGGCCCTGCCCCTGCCTCCAGGGAGCCTCCCCGGATCACCCCCAAGAGGAGGGTGAGGAGCCGGAACCACACGGCACCCCAGAGGCAGCCCTGTGTCGACCAGCATCAATCAGCACATCAGGACGATGCACATGGTCTTCTGATGGCACGAGTATATGGAAACCATTTTTAAAGGCAACTAGATGTTTGGAAATGAAGAGCTATAATTCTAAGTAAATCCTGGGTCAAAATGAAAATAAGAAATTGTTTAAACTAAACATCAATAAAAAATACTATATATTTGTAAACGTATGATACTCAGCTAAAGCAATAATTATTTGGACATTTATAATCTTGGATGCTTTTATTGGGAAAGAACAAAACTGGACATGAATGAGGTAAATATCCAACTGAGGAGTCAGAAAAACAAAAAAAACAAAAGAAAATAATAAAATTATGAGCAGAAATCAATCAAATGAAAACAGGCATATAATGGGATCAAGAAAGTCAAAAGTCAGTTCTTTGGAGAGGCTTATAAAACTGCCAAGTCTGTCAAATTAATTAGAAGAAGGAAACAGGGAAGGTACAATAAAAACTATTAGGAAGAAAAGAATGTGATTCAGACACTATGAGCTCATGAGACCCTGGAGGTGAGAGCAGTTCACTCATCCCCTCTTCACCACGACCGCCGGGAAGCTCTGCCCTCAGCAGGGTCCCAGGCGCCAGCATAGCTCCCAGCAGCAGAGTAGGTGGGAGAGGAGCCAGCTGGGCTGCTCCAGGGGCTGCCCTTACCCACACGCCGTGGCTGCCCCAGTGCTACACTGACAAGGGGCTCCTACTCTGCATGATTTCATTTCAATAAATCTGAACATTTAGATGAAGCAGATACCTATCCAGGAAAATACAATTTAACAAAACTAACCCAAGAAGAAATAGCATGGATAGTTTTTACAACTGGAGAAATTAACCACAAGTCAAAAAACACTCCCCAAGAAAACCCCGGGCCCAGAGAGCTCTTCAGCAAAATCCTGGACACACTTAGGACCTAGGCTTCCAAAAACTCACACACAACACAGGCACCATTTCCACCCAAATTGTGCAGAGGATCTGGTCAGCTCAGGAAAGCAGGGAAAGAAAGGGGAAGGCGAGCAATTGGAAAAGAGGAAAAAACCATTAGTCACAAATGATACCAATGGTACCGTCTAAGCAGAAAGCTAACCCGAGGTTCTGCAGACAAATAATTACAAGTAGTAAGAGTTTAACAAAATGGGCAGCATAAACGCAGCAGACCAAAGCCGGTGACACTGGACAGGAAAAACAGTTCTTCAGGAAATGAACTTGAAGGGACAAAATGGAAATGATGGAGGAGAACCTGGAGGTGAGAAAAGATGAGAGGGCATCCGTGGGCCACCGTGTGAGGCGCCGGGGTGCCACGGACACCCTGTGTGTGTTCCAGGGGAACTCTTGTCATGCAGAAAGTGTGATATCACACTTTACCCGGGTATCACACATTTACTCTCTTTCTTAAGATACACACTGGAATATTAACAGAGGACATGTGCACCTGTCCGGGACTTGCTGCAAAATGACCCGGGGCCATGGGGTTCCCGATGGCCCTACGAGGCTCCCCCGGCCTCCAGCGCCAGGGGAAGCTGAGCACGAGCAGGCGTGCACCGCACTCGTCACCAGAATGGGTCTACTTGTCTGTGTTTGACATTTTTCATATTCAGGAAGAGGAGACATTGAAAAATTAAAATCTCTGGACTTCGCTTTTTAAAAAAGCCAACTGCGTGTACCAATGGCCACAACAAAGGCTGGGAGTATGTAACATTCAGACAGTACCATTGAGGATGGCAGCAGAAAATGTTTTTATTTTGCTAAAGCAAATTCAATAAAAGATACGGAAGATCTTTGTGAAGCATAAAACTTTATTGAAAGCTATTTTAAAAGACGAGTAAATAGGACACACATATGAGCGGACTAGGCGGCTGAGAATGAGGGAGATATCAGCTCTCAGCACACTGACACAGTGGGTACCAAGCAATTCCCACCAAAACTCCAAGTATGACCAGAGGCTCTAAAATTCATGATCCACAACAAAGGGCCAAAAATACCCAAGACATTTCTGAGGAAAAACAAGCAGAGCAACTTGCCCTAAAAACCATCAAAAATTACAATAACTGTTACGGAAATTAAGATGGGATTTTGCCCAGAAATAGAAAAATTGACTCAGAGGACCTATATGGAAACCTTATTTACCACGGAGCTCGAGCTGCAGGTCATAGGAGAGGAATCCGTGGACAACCTGTTACTCAAACAGAGGGAAAGGCAGCAGTTCCCCCTGCCCACCCCACCTCGCACCATAAACAAAAATCAGTTCCAGCTGAGTGAAAGGCTTAGCCATAAGAACAAATCCTATAAACTTTGGAGGAAAGTAAAGGCAACATCATTATCATGTTGGGATAGAATTTACCGCACTAAACAGCAAAGTGCGAACCATGAGTCATGACGGCACGCATATCACGGAGGAGCTTCTGTTCATCAGCAGGTGCCCAAAGGGCAAGGAGACCTCACAGCATATCTGACCAGATTCAGTTCCAAAGCACGTGAGGAAACCTTGCAAATCAGTGAGAACAAGACAAACCTGGGAGAAAAGTGAACAGAGTTGACCCAGGGGGAGGCCAAGCGCAGGGTAAATAAACACAAGTCAGTGGAGCCCATCGGTGAGCAGGGCAACTACGTTAGAACCAGAGGACACCATCCCACACGCACAGAGGTGGCACCCGTGGGGTGTGGAGCTGGCCAGGCCGGGCGCAGAGGGTGTGAGCCTGCAGCATGGTCAGCATGCCACCAGCAAGTGACGCCCAGCACCCCACGCGGGCGAGGCACAAAACTGAATGCCGCCCGCCAGGACCAAGGAAGGGACAGCTCTGCACCACATCAGGGCCTCAGGAGCAAGGCTGGCAAAGCAGCAGACAGTGGAATGCAAACTGTCAGCTCCACTGCACACAGCTGAGCCCGGCATGCACAGCAAGGTGCTGCTCCAGGTAGGCCAGGAGCACACCAAGAAGAGGAGCAGAGGCCCCAGGACGCCACTCAGGAAGGGAGGATGGGGAGGGCCCCTGGAATATGGGCCACCAACCTGTACCCTGCTGCTAATCACATGCATGCTCACACCCACTCAGCCGTACATCTACAGGACAGCCCAGAGGGCTTGATGTCGACCACACAGTTCACACAGCCCCCTGCTGAAACCACCACAGCCACACGGGCCAGCCTGTCCACCTGCCACACCAGTCACCCTGTTTCCAGGACCCCAGGGCCTCCTCCCTGCACCCACCTGCTTCCTTCCTAGCACCTCAGTCACCTAAGTCCAGGACAGGCCCCCTGACAGAGTGTGGGCCCTGGGACGCAGGGTGTGCCTGCCTTCCCCTCCACGATGCCAGATGCAGACAAGGCTGCCTGGGTAAGTGTCTCCAGCAGGAAGGAGTGGGACAATGCAGTGGGAGAAGGTCGGCCTTGATCAGACGTGCCAGATCAGTGTGCCCAGCTGAAAGGAAGGGCAGCAAGGGAGGAACGTGATGGGACCGTCCCGAGGATGGCGCCCTGGTCCAGGCAACAGTGCGTCGCAGCAGCCAGGCCTGGGCCTCCCTGGGAGGCAGGAGGTGGCAATGCACCCAGTGATGAGAAGGGAGGCCACGTGCATGGCAGCTCCGGGGATTACCGTGGGGCCTCGTGCTCCTGCTGCATGGACGACGCAGGAGGCTAGCCATTGCCCGGGCACATGCTGCTGGCCTCCTCAAGGGGCTGACGGAGCCAGCAGTAGCCCCTCGCTAAGCCTGTATGGCACACCCGGGGGGCCAAGCCCCAGGCGAGAGCCACGGAGAAGCTGTAAGGGAAGAACCGGGCCCCCCGTAGGAAGGCTGCAGGCACCAGGGCGCCTCCCCAGCGGAGGGCTAAGGCAGGGCCTGCAGCGGTCGGGGTCTGCGGGGATAAACACAGGGCTCAGGGACCCCAAAGCCCATCCCCTTCCCCCTCCCAGACAGCTGCTCATGGAGGCTGTCCTGACCCAGGTGCTGGGGGCCAGAAGTGGGGGGCCAGCGGACAGCACACTCAGAGGCCACAGAGAGCTCTTGTGGCTGGGCGTGGGGCCAGCATGAGGGGTTATGCAGCTCAGTGGACAGGGCAGGGGCCCTGCACTCAGAAAAATTTGGAGGGTGTCACTCTGCCCTGTACCAGCTACGCAGCTCTGAGGAGTCATGCATCGCCCGGGCCTGGGCCTCTGTACGCTACAAGAAGTGACACCCGCTCAACACTCATTAGAAAGGCCGGACCAGACTACTTGCCCACTGAGCCGCTCACCCAGCACCTGACCACCCCCACCGTGCTTGGGGCACCTGGTGCACACCAGCTCAGTGTGGGGTGGCAGCAGATGTGCAGGTCTGCTCCTGGCAGGCACCCTCTCCCGGTCGGGTCTCCTGGTGCCGACTCCGCCTGACACCCACAGCCCTGGTCACAGGCAGTGTTGGTCAAAGGGACAGAGCCGGCCACCAACACGACACAGCAGAGGCCCGCCCCTGCCACCCTCCACTCCCCAGCCCACACTGCCACACACTCATTACCTAGGGGCTGAGAGCTTGGTCTGGAGGGTCCCCCAAAAGGGCCATGGCTCCCCAAGCCACTGCTGCCAGCAACGGATCCATAGGACATCTTAGAAGGTCACCTTCCCACGGAGCTGGAGGAAACACAAACCAGGGCAGGAGAGGGAGAGAAGGGCTGGCACTCAGACTCGGGGTTACAGGAGAGCCTGCACACCCAGCCCACCAGCCAGCCTGGCTCTGCTGGGTCCTCACTCCAGGCAAACCCAAGCCCGAATCTCAGACCAGCCGGCTCCTCCCAGCCCTGAGCAGCAGCCCCACTGAGCCCCTTCCGAGCATCCTTTTCCCCACAGTCCCAGTGTGGGGACATTAGGAACAACTCTGCCCCACAGCTACCCACTCAAGACCATGGCGGTCCCAACAGGAGCCCCGGCTCCCCTCGCTCTCCCCTGAGCAAGCCCACCCCCATCCTGGCTTCTGAGACGGCTGGGCACCCATGGGGGTCAGTGTCCACCCACCAAAGGAGCCGAGCAATGTGCCCGGCGGAGCACCCCTGGGGCTCACGCCACGTGTGCAATCTCAGCCCCGAGCTCCGTTCTCGCAGCCACGCAGGATGGAGGAGGGCTGGAGGCAGGCTGCCTGACACTGAGCCTGCCTTGGCCGCTGGCTACCTGGGCAGCTGGGTGGGGCCACCAGCTTCTCTGGGCCTCAGTTGCCTCATCTGTAGAATGAGGGCAAAGAAGAGAAGTCCCTCCCAGCCTGTCGCCAGAAGGAAGCAGATACACTCAGAGCAGGGGCGGCAAACAGTGGGCACTCAGAACAGATGGTCTGTGTGGCGTCCGCACATCCTTGGGTGGGGCTCGGCACTGTGACCGCCCAGTCTGCCCTTCCTGTGCACTGGGGTGTCTCCAGCCTGAACATTGCCCTGTGACCTACAGTGTCCCCAGCGTCCGGGCGTGTCTGCTGGCACACCTCTGCGGGGACGCCTGGGCCCGTGTGCACAGAGGCTTGTCGAGGCCTCGGCCGGTCTGACACATCCTAACAATGTCCGCACGGCACATGGGGCACACAGGCCAGCCCAGGCTGAGTTCACCACCCCTCTCGCCTCCCCTCAACTCGCCTGCACAAAACCCTAAGCAAGAGGGTCACGGGAGCGCCACGGAGGCAGAGAAGCAGGCCTAAGTTGCCAAGCCGCATGGGCTTCCTGGGAGTCCATGTGCCTGCAAGAGCAAGACCGTGGTGACCACGCTGTGGGCCCCAACATGCCCATCTCAGGACCCTTCCATGGCTAGGAAGTATGCCAGACCCTAAAGAGCTCCAGTTTAGGGGGACTTTGTTGCTATTTACCACACTAGAAAGTAAAATGAAGTTTTAAAAATAGATTTATTAACTCATGTTTAAATAACCAAAGCAGACCATTACCTATTAATGTGAACAGCATACGTTCATGAAAGATAACATCCTCCCCAGCGGCAGCAGCGTCTTACACTCAGGAATCTCTAGGCAGGCTGAGCAGGCACGCTGGGCTCCCGCGCCTGCCGCCGGCACCAGCGGTCTCGGCCGTTCGCCTGAAGCGTGTGAAGGGAACTGGCCCCACACAGCGAGAGCTGGCAGACAGAGGACCTCACATACCCGAGAGGGACCTGGGGGAGCCAGGGATTCTCCATGCATACTCTCGACCATCCCAGATGAAGTCAAAACGGTTTGCCTTTCTGTGGGTCCCTCAGGCCCCCATCCCACATGTCTGTCCAAGTCGCCACTGGACCTCCCTTCACTTCCCTGATGCTCTCTGAGAGGAGACACGCAGTTGGCAAGGAGAGAGGAGGCCGGCCGGCAGGCATGCTGCCCTGGAGGAGAGCAGGTCTCGGCTGGGAGCAGGGTGCTCACCCACCCACCAGCACCTGACAGGCTCAGGCCACAGCTGAAGATGGCTGAGGTGGCAGGTGGAGCCCGAGGCACACAGGGGCACAGTGTGAGGAAACGGCACCACCAGAGATGAAAACGTGGTCATATGGAGAGTGGCTAACGCTCACAGACTACAGGTGGTGAAGACGGTCTCACCCTGCAGACGAGGACCCTGGGCACAGGTCAGGGGGAACATGCCCGTGGCCATGCAGTCAATGGCAGTGGGACAAGGGTCCAGATGGGCAGGTGTACTCAAGTCTGAGCTGGCGCTGCACCGGGCCTCCAAGGAGGCTCCACACAACATGCCCTCGTTGCCACCCCCAAGACGGGATGCGTTGTTCCAAAACCAGAACAGGGTGCAATGAAAAGGGACTTCCAGAGAACACAGGGGAGAGCTGAGAAATGAAGCCACAGGAGCAGAAGGGGAGAACTTGTAGAAAAGCAGGAGGAAAGAGTAGAATGTAGAGCCAGAGACAGAGGAAACAGGACCAGCCCAGAGCCCCATGTCCAAGCAACAGAATCCAGACAAGAGGAAACCAAGGGAAGAAAACCAGCAAAAATACGAGATAAATCCCCAAATGAACACATCTGGACCATGTGCAGGACACACATGGCCTGCATGGGCCTGACCCGTGGTTCATAAGGCCCACTTCTCTGAAGCACATGCGGCTGTACTGAAAAACTGCCTTGTCTACCTGCAAGCATGACACAACACACAACTGTGCCCGGAGTGGAAGGCATGTGCCAATGTGTGCATCTCTGATGTGCAAGGTGTCCTGTGCATGTGCATGTGTGCATATGCAAAGTATGTGCACACATGTAGAGGCATGTATCTTTATGTGCATGTGTGATGTGCAAGGCATTAGTGTATGCAATGCATTCATGTGAGGCATGCATGTACATGTGTGTGAGCATGTGCAACGTGTGTGCACACACATGACCTGTGTATGCACATGTGCAGGTACGTGTATGTGTGCACATGAGCGATGTGCAAGGCATGCGTGTGGGTGTGTGCGCATGTGTGCATACTCATCTACGATTATGTGCGTGACTGTGGGTGTGCGTGTTTGCACGTGTTTGTGCGTGTGAGAGCAAGCCCACATGTGGAAAGACTTCACTCCTCATCTTGGGAGTCAATAAATAACATGCAAACGGTGAGGGAAACGAAGGAGCAGTGACTCTGGCATGCTTCTCAGAGGTAAGTACCCAAGGACTAGAAGCAGCTGATGTGCGGAGAGGAAGAAGGGGGGCCTGGGGATAACGTTGCTTTTTCTTAACTAACCATGTAGAATTCATTTATTCTCTAAACCTTATGCACGTATAATCTTAAATTTTTAAAGCTTAATTTGTAAAATTCTAGTGAAATCGTCACCCAGAAAGATCAGTCCAGAAACAGTGGAGGATGTGGGGTGTCTGCCTTGGGGAGATAGTCCAGGTAGGACCCAGTGCTCTCTTCAAATCCCTGGAGGCGGCCCCAGGAAATTACCAGCATCGTCCCAGGTGGCCATGCAGAACCCAGGCAGGCGCAAGAACCCGGGATGTCTCAGCCCAACCCCAGATACACCACATACGCCCACTGTGTGCCAGGCACTTTGTCCAACATGGACGAGGCAGGCCTGGCCCTGGCTTTGGGGACATGAACATTCATCAGGAGTCCGCCGGAACATCCCGTGACAAGGACCCCCACCAGGAGCTTGCAAACCTTACAGGATCAGCCAGCACCGCAGGCTGGGGGGTCTGGCTGCTCCCCAGAGGAGGGAGCTCTAGCGGATCTGAGCAGCAGCGGAAGGAGGTGGCCAAGCTGTGGTATGAGAGAGAGGGGCGGGACAGCAGCACAAAGGACAGACCCAAGGCCAGCTGGAGGAAGTGACAGGCTTGGGAGGGGGATGGAGGGCCCCTCCCAGCCCCAGAGCCCACAGTGCGCCTGGACGCAGGTGGGCAGCTGAGAGGGACTGAGGGGTCAGGCCAGCAGTGGGAGGGGGAGATGCAAAACAGGCTGCGGGGGCTGTCCTCTGCTGAGGCCAGGTTTGCGAATGAACAGTCGTGGACAAAGGCAGGGAAGAGGAAAGGTCCCAGCCCGCCAACTCATCCGGACTTCGACTTGACCTCCTTCTGCTATACCTGCAACGTGCGCCGCCTGGGGTTGCTCAGCGGAGGGAGGGAAGGCTACCCCACTGCCAGAGCCACAAAGAGAGGCCCCAGCCCAGGGCGCAGGCCCACACTGGTACGCATCCTCTGCCCGCTAGGTGCTCGAGGACCCATGCCCCTGGGGACCTGGAACCCAGCGGGGCCCTCCCCCACCTCTAGGAGACAAGGGCCTCGGGCACTCAGCTGTGCCCACCCAAACCACCAGGCTGTGGCCCCGCTGCCCCTGTCCCCCAGCCACAAACATTTCTCACCTGGCAAGGGCAGGGAGCGGGTAACAGCAGGCCACAGCAGAGTCAGATGAGGACAAGGGAGAGAGCGGCCGAGCTAAGGCTGTGGGGGCCACTGGCAGGCCAGAGGTGGGTGGAGGCGCAGGGCCAGGCCAGAGGGCGCATGGATCCTCTGGTGCCTAGGAATGGCCCCAGCTGCCTCAAAGCTGTGGGACACAGGCCGCCAGAACAACGCCCACTCCCAGGAAGGCCTCCGACTGAGAGGCTTCCGTGGGCCACAAGCGCTGCCAGCCTCCAGGCTCATGTGCCCAGGCTGGCACCAGGCTCTTCCCGGCCACCCCCCACCCGGCAGCCTGCAGAGAGCCTTGCACAGCCCAGATCCTGTTCAAAGGGCACCAGAGGAAGTGGGGGTGCCAGGGAATGCCCCAGCAATGCCGCCCGACCCCAGGACAAAGCCCCTACGCCCAGGAAGGGGAGAGCCCGCCAGAAGGACACCACTGGACCCCAGGAGGGAGGGCCCGGACACAGCTCCAGGCAGGGGTCCAATGACCCGGACTCCAGGGCCAATGCAGGGCAACGGCAGGGCTGGTTCTGCCCCAGACGGGCTCCCAAACAAGACACGGCCTCTGCCTGTAGCCTTCTTCCATCCACCTGGGGCTGTCAGAGGCAGCGGCTCCCCAAGGCCAGGCCAACTTCCCCACCAGCAGACAAGGTGCAGTAGTCTGTAGAGCAGGGTGCCCCCACCCAGCCCTGCCCCCTTGGTAAGCCAAGAGGCCCCAGGGCGCAGAGAGGTTCTCCATAAGCAGGGTGGTCCCACCACACCGCCCTTCCGCACCTGCCCACCCATGACACCTGTGGGCTAGTGAGCTCAAACTCCCACTCAGGGAGCCCTTTCCCTGGGCCTCTGGCCCTCAGTGTGGCGGGCACACGGCCACGTCAGCCCTGGACACCCCATTGCCCTCAGGGGCTTCATGCTCCAGCTGGGGACCAGCTAGGAAGGGTGATACTTGTCAAACAGAAGAGGGGGGCAGCCGCTGCTGAGTGAGAGGCCCCAGGTGCCCGCAGCAGGCGCCAAGGCAGGGCTGCTGGGAGGCCGGCAGTGGCCTGGCGCACACCACTCCACTCTTCCAGGTACACAGTGGGCCTGCGGGAGGCTGGACAGGAGGAAACAGGACTCCTTGTCCTCCTCCCACCCTCAGCCTCCCCCAGACCTGAGCGGGCCCAGGGACCTGTGATGCCCCCAAACCCAGAGGGACGGGGGCATTGAGAGGAAGGGGCCCACACACCCACTATGTGCCCGGCCCTACACAGGCGCAAGCTTGCCTTCCATGGTTTTCCACGGCATGGCCCTGGCACAAAGCCCAGGGGCAGCTCTGTCCCCCACCCAGCACCCTCCAGGGAACTGGGCAGTGACAGGCTGAGTTTAACTTCCCCCAGGGCCAGGCCGGAGACGCCATATTCACTAGCACCCCAAGCCAGCCGGGGAGCCTGGACAACTGCAGGCCAGGGTCTCCCATGCCAGCCTCGGTCCACAGAGCCTGCACCCTCACCTACAGCAGCCTGACCCCACCCCACTAGGAAAGCGACAGACTGACCTCAAGCAAGCAACGTGACTTGCTGCTCCCCAAAGCCTGCCCTCTGGGGGAAATCCTTTTTCTGGGGAAAATGAAATGCCAAGAGGATGGGGAGAAGATGAACAAGGTGCTAAGCTCCTGGGCACCTGCAGCAAGGAGGGGCCTCCCCAGCCCATCGGGCCAAGGCCCACCCTGCCTGCTACCCACCTGTCACCCCCTGTGGGACCTCACAGCCACTCTGCACGAAGAGCTAGACTGCCCACAGGTGGTGCGCCCACCCAGCATCCCCACAGGCAGCAGTTCAGCTCCTCCTCAGCCTCCCTGATCCCCACGGCAACAGCAGGCAGCCCCCCTGCCCTGTAAACCTCCAGTCTCTGCAGAGCACACAGTCCAGTTCCAGCTCTGCCCCAGCTGGCCAGTGGCCCCACCAGCTCTGAGCCCAGAACCTTGGTACCAGGCAGGGGGGCAGCAGGGCGGGCACCCCCAGGGCAGGGCACTCCCAGGGCAGGACACCCCCAGGGCAGGGCACTCCCAGGGCAGGGCACCCCCAGGGCAGGGCATCCCTAGGGCAGGACAGAAGCCCATGGAGGACTGCTGGCTGGAAGCAGGCTCTGGCCACACCTCAGAACCTCTGTCCCCAGCCTTCCAGGGGCCTCCGTGGCCCATCCCTGCAACCACCCTAAAGCCTACAAGTCTGAAAGGGCTCCTGGTCACCAGCAGCCACTAGGCATGGCTAACAGCCAAGCCTCCAGTCACCCCCAAGGCCTTCCTGCCCTTCCCCCACACCCGGATGACATCCTAGATGGCCAGGGGAAGGAGGTGTAAGACCACGCAGCCAGAGGAAAAGGGGGGCTGCTGGGCCCACGGCCCACAGGGGTACTATGCCGAGCCTTCCTCCCACCCCTGGTGTCCTCCAGGAGGGGCCACAGCACGGGGAGCAGAGCACTGATGGCCACACCCAGCCATGCAGCCATATCTACAGCCCGACACACCCAGAGGCCCCCGCAGACCACTGCCCTGTCCTAGGCAGGGGCACCAATGCGTCCTCCCGGGGCCTCCAGGTCCTGAGCCGCTGCTCCCAGACCAGGTCCCCCACCCAGGCCTTGGCCCTGCTGACAGCCCTCAGGACCTGGGCTCCAGTTCCAACCCCGCACTGGCCTGGGCACCAGCCTTCGTCCCCTCAAGGCCTCTCTCCCAACATGCCTCACATGAACCCCACAGCTCCCCCTTGCCACTCGCCTTGCCTGTCTACCCACCCGAGCACAGCCACAACCGTAGCTGACCCGGCCCTCAAGGTGAGGGTACGGGCTGCCTGCCTGCAGTCCCGGGGTCCAGGAGTGCCGGAGCAGCATGCCCATGAGCAGGGTGCCTGGTCAAGGCACAGCAAGCGTTCTCTGGCCACACTGCCAGGCCGACAAGTAGAGCCGGACTGTGGACCGAGTGTCCATCAGCCAGGACTCCAGGGCATGCTGTTCTCTGCTCCATTCTACCAGCCAAACAAGCAGGGGCCCAAACAGGCCTTGCATGGCGCTCCTCAGTGCGTCGTCTGTGCAAGGAGTGTCAGAGGAAGGGAGAGAAGAGGGCAGGCAATGCAGGAAGCTTCCTGAAGGAGGCAGGGCTAGAGGAGGGTGGTGCTAGTAGATGCAGAAGAAAGCTGGCCAGGCCTCCCTGCTGCCCTCTCTCTGCTCGCCTGGTCACATGCCGGCACAGCCCACGCTGCCTGGTGCTGCTCCACAGCGGCTCAGCTGCCAGTCCCAGCAGCACCTTCAGGGAGGCAGGCACCCCTGGGCTGTGTCGCTTGGATGCAACAGCACTGCCCCAGGGGAGGCGAGGCTGGAGGCAACCAGGGTGCCGGGTCCCACCCCCACTGTTCCAGGTGAAGGCTGAACAGGCAGTGACTCCTTGAGTCACGTGAGCTAGCTGAGCACGAGCTCTCAAGCCGGACTGATGCCATCTGGCCCTGCACTCCCTCCACAGCCTGCTCCCCTTGGGTAGCAGCACACAGATGTGTCGTGGGCATGGTTTAGAGCCAAGCCAGCTTGGAGACCCCAGAGGGAGGCCAGGACATCACATTAGACCAGGCTGCCTGAGTCTGGTCACACCTGGCACCAAGGCAGGAGTACCACGCAGAGAAAACATCTGGGATTGTTGGGGACCCTGGGGGCCTTGGAGGGTGATGGACGTCTACCATGGGCTCAGGGAAGAGGGCAGAGGCACCTGTGCCACGTATCCCCTGAGCTTGAGCAATCCCTAATTTTTAAGATGAAAAAACTGAACTGAGGAAGGAAAGCAGCTTACACAAAATCATAGAGACAGACAACACTTGGGACGATTCACCCCCCAGGCTCTGCACCAGGCACTACGGACTCAAACCCCCTCACGCCGGTCCTGCCTGGGGGACCACGAGCTATGGAGGAGGAGCGCCACCTCACCTTCACACGGCCCTCGCCTCCACATCGCCGGTGCCTTGCACCCCACCAGGCCGTACCACTCCACCGGAGCTTGGAGCCATCAGTGTGAATTCAAGTCTTCAGCATGCACGGATGGGTGCCGATGTGAGTGGGGAAACGGAGCCACATACAGATACTCACAGCTGCGTGTGTGTGACACTCATGACTTCCCAGATGCGTCCCGTAAGATGCTGGCATCCGAGAGCAGTGAGCACACCCAGCACACAGATCTTGGTTTCAAATACCATTCTTCCCTAAAAGGAATTAAGACTCCCTGAAGAAATGGCTGATTCCAGAGCTGGGGCAGAGAAAGTAAACAATAAACCTAGAATGTTCTGTTGCATGAGAGTATAAGGGAGCGCTGGAAGGTAGCAGGGATATCCCAAATAAGCCAGGAACCAGCTTGAAAAGGCTTCTGCCAGCCAAACCTGGGACAGTCAGAGCGCGAAAAAGATATGGTAATAAAGGATTATAACCCAGAGAAAAAAATCCATGAGTTCCCTGAGGGAAGGAGGGAGGGAGGGAGGGAGGGAGGGAAGTCTCTTCCTTAAAGTAGAAAGCCAGCTGACAATCTCAGAAGGAATGATGGATTGGCGACCAGAATAACAGATTCAGGCAAGCATGTTCAGCGGATGTTAGACCTAGTGAGTCAAAGTGTAACAAGACAATTACATAGTCCCAAAGTATCTTCTCCAATATACTTACTAATTAAAAGTGGAAAAACAATAACTTCACAGGGGAAAAACTTGGCAGACATCACTGTAACCACTTGATCAAAGTGGCCAGCACGGCAGTGGAACAAACCACCACACGCTGAGGACACGGCGCCACCTCTGCAGTCCTCCTGCCAAAGACACGTGAGCGTGAGAAACACCAGAAACGCCCAGACAGCCCACCAAATGACTGACCTGCAGTCGTCACAGGTGTTGCTTTGGGAACCGTTTCGGATCAAAGGAGGCTGAAGAGGGTCACACCCAGGAGCAACGCACAGCCCTGGGCTTCCTTTTGCTAAAGAGGTTTCATCAGGGCAGTTCCCAAGGCCCGTCCTGCACGTGAACAAGGTCCTCAGGCAGGCCCCGAGTGCTGTTCCCATGTTAATTTCCTTAATTTTGATCACTGTATTGTTACCAAGAAGGTCACATATCTGAGGACTGAAGAGCATCACGTCTGCAACTGGCTGTCCGGCAGTTCAGAAGGAAATGCGCGTGTGGACATACACACAAAGAGGCAGAGGGAGAAAGTCAATGTGGGGAAAGTGGGTGACAGCGGACAGAAGTCTGTTCATCTGGTAGCTTTTAAGTCTAGGATTATGTACAAGAGTTTTAAGTTAAAGATAAAATTAAAACTCATTGGAGATTTTTTTAAATCCTAGAAATAAATTTTCAAGAGGTGCAAGATCTGTATACTGAAAACTAACATCATTACTAAAAGAAGCTAAAGAAAGTACAGATGAAAAACAGAACACATCACGCTTGTGGGCCATGGATTCAGACCGGAAAGCCGCAGGGATTAGGACCAGTGGTCCTGGCGTTAACACAGACATAGGTTTAAGAAGCCTTCCAAAACCAGGATGTCTCTCCCACTTGAAAAATAATCTCCTAAGCAACGCTTGGAGAAAAAAGAACTAAATTTAAATTATTTATCTTTAAAAAAATGAAAACACTATATATGAAAAGCAATAAGACACATTGACAACAGTGGTCAGGGGAAAATTCATAATGCTAAACTTTCTATTTAAAAAGTGAAGACAAATGAACTAAACTCTTGGCTCAAAAAGTTAGACAAAGAGCAATAAAATAATTCAGAAGTAACCACATGAAAGGGAATATAAATAAAAGAAAAACAACAAACCTAATTTATACATCAAATCCTGTTTTCTAAAATATACTAATAAAAAGACAATGAACAGCTAACTTAGTCCAAGAGGGAGGTTCACACCAGTCAGGACTGGGAACATCCAAAAGACAAGGAACAACAAATGCTGGTGAGGATGCGGAGAAAGGGGAACCCTCCTACACTGCTGGTGGGAATGTAAATTGGTTCAACTGTTGTGGAAAGCAGTATGGAGGTTCCTCAAAAAATTGAAAATAAAAATACCATTTGACCCAGTCATTGCACTCCTAGGAATTTACCCAAAGAAAACAAGATCCCTGATTCAAGAAGATACATGCACCCCTATGTTTATTGCAGCACTATTTACAATAGCCAAGAAATGGAAAAAATCTATGTGTCCATTAGTAGATGAATGGATAAAGAAGATGTGGTACATACACATAGTGGAATATTATTTAGTCATAAAGAGAAAAATCCTACCATTTGCATCATGGATGAAGCTAGGGAGTATTATGCTCAGTGAAATAAGCCAGGTTGAGAAAGACAAATACCAAATAATTTCACTCATTTGTGGAGTGTAACAACGAAGCAAAACTGAAGGAACAAAACAACAGCAGACTCACAAACTCCAAGAAGGGACTAGCGGTTACCAACAGGGAGGGGATGGGGAGGGAAGGTGGGGAGGGAGGGAGAAGAGAATTAAGGGGCATTATAATTAGCACACATAATGAAGGAGGAGGGCACAGGGAAGGCAGTCCAGCACAGAGAAGACAAGTAGTGACTCTACAGCATCTTACTACGCTGATGGACAGTGACTGCAGTGGTGGGGTGAGGACTTGATAATATGGGGGAATGTTGAAACCACAATGCTGTTCATGTGAAACCTTCATAAGATTATACATCAAATGATACTGTTAAAAAAAAAAGACAGAAAAGAGGGAGGAAGGACAAATACACCATAGAAGAAATGACGAGGGAGGAATAATTACACAAACAGAAAAAAGCTAAGGAATCATAGACTCTACCTTCAAATCTCTATGCAAAGTAGTAAAACATGGACGGAATGGGTAATGTCTCTAAAAACTGAAGTTTGCCAAAAGTGGCCCACTGGAGACAGAAAGCTTACACAGACAAACTTGGATAGAAGAAACAGAGACAGTTATCATTAAAACTACTACCACAAAACCCACCAGGACCAGGTGGTTTTGCAGGGGAATTCTGCTACATTTACAAAGCCAAATATTTCCAATGCTCCATAAATTATTCCAGGGCTGACAATGAAGGGAGGCTTCCTGACTCCTTTTATGAAGCATGAATAACACTGGTACCAAAACCTGATAAATACAGTCCAAAAAAATGGCAAGTCAGTATTAAGTTATGAATAGTGATGCAAAAATATTAAATAAAATACTAATAACAAAATTCAAAACCACATGTGTTTACTTTTACAGGAGTTCAAGGTGTGTTCCACACCAGGAGATTCACTGATGTGACGGATACACCACATTAATGGACTGAGGGAAAGCGTACAAGTCTCCACAGATGCTATAAACAGCATCAACAAAATCCTGATGAAAACACTCAAGAACCTTTCTTAAGATGATGAAGTAAGTACCCTTCAGTCCGAAAAAGGAGCACTGTACTAACGGGAAGACTCTGGAAGCCATTCCCAAAGATCCAGGAGTGTGCCCAGCACTATCTGACCGGGCTCCCGAGGCGTCAGCCATGCAGCCCAAGAGGGCAACCAGAGGCGTAAGAAATGCAAATGCAAAGGATATGACTGTGTTCTTGGAAAACCACAGAGACAATGTTAGAATTCAAAGAATTAAAGGCTTTGGGTCAAGTAGCAGGGTATAAAATTCACATACAGAGAGCAATCACCCTCACATATGCAAAAAGCCAGTTAAAGGATAAAGTGGTAAAGAAAGCCTCACTTATGATAGCAACAAAGAACATAATGCACCTAGGAGTGAATTTTACGCAAAATGGGAAACATCTCTAAGACGAAGCTCTGGCACTCCAGGAAGGCAGAAGGGTGGAAACGATGAAGCAGAAAGAAGGATGCTCCCACCCCGGCATTTGTGCAGAGTTGGAAAGCGGACAAGAGTTCCTCTGGGAACACAAGCATGCAGCTCCTAAACAAACAAAAAGGACAGCTACCACCAGACCCTGAGAAGCTCCAGGGAGCAAAGCCCTGCCACGGCCACTGCATGGGCGGATCCTGACCGCATGCTGCCAACTGAAAGGGCCAGACAGGGCTAGCAGATGTGCAGCTGCACCTACAGGAAGGTCCAGAGCAGGCGACTCCAGGACACAGAACAGACAGGTGGCCGGAGGTAGGGAGGGGGAATGGGTGGGTGGGTGGGGGTCTTTGGGCTGACGAAAACATCCGAGATGACAGTGGTGGGCATACAACCACTGAGCTGTACCTTCCAAAGGGTGAACTTTAGGATGTACGACCTGTATCTCAAAAAAGCTACTTTAACAAATGCTGGAAAGCCTCTGTGATTAAAACTCTGCACATGAAAACAAACCAATGGACTAAGAAAGAAAGTCTAAAAATAGACCCACGTACATATGGACAGTATATAATAAACATGCCATCTCAAATCAAAGGACTTTTAATACATGGTGTTGGGACATCTGCTTCGCCAAGTGAGAAGAAACGGGTAAGTGCCTAATAATAAAAAGAACACTGCAAACAGACCACGGCTGTCCATGTAAAAGCACCTGGAAGGTGTAGACAAGCCTCTTCAAGCCCTGAGCGGGGAGGCCTCCCAGGTGACACTGCCGCCCCTAAGCCCCTGGCCGCCCTCCCTTGCAGCCCCTCCCAGAGCAGCAGCCCATCAGGTGCAGAGGCCTCGGAGGCTCCCTATCGTGCAGACTGTTTCTCTCCAGCTGCCTCCAGCAGGCTCGCTCACGCCTCTCCAAGCCGTGCCCTGCTCTGGATTCCTCCTCTGTCTCTTCTCCTTCCTTGCTCCCTCAGGCCGCCTGGCCACCCGGACGCCGAGCACTTTCCTAGGCCGGCCCTCCCCCAACCCATCTCAGTGGCACTGAGCTCTCTCGGGTGGCATCTGTGTATTTGGTGCCACAGGAAGGAAAGGGGGTGGGGCCTAGGACTAGGCAGGAGGCCCTCGGCTGGTCCAGCTGAGCGGCACTCCCTGGGGAAGACCACCAGCTGGCTTTTGAAGGAGCCGCGCGGCGCAGATGGGACCACGGGGGCTGCTCAGCCCAGCTGTAGCCACCTTCAGAGGACAGCCGGGGGGTCTTAAAGGCCCGGCAAGCCCGCACCAGGCCTGGCCTCCCACAGACGGGAGCCTGGGACAACATCCCACCCAGGAGGAAGGCAGGGGGTGGCCATGACAATCGGGCCTCCCCCCACACTCCACCCACCCCCAACTCAGTTAATGGCCATCCTTTAGAAAGGAGGCCAGGGCCAGCCTTGAAGCTCTGGCCACGCTGTCCCTCCGCCACAGCTCCCAGGACCTGCCCCAGGCTGCTACAGGAGCCTGCATTGGTGAGAGCCAGTGCCCTAAGAGCAGGGGACCCTGAGACCGTGACATGGCAGGGGCGCACTGGCCCCAGCTCTCGGCAAAATAACTCCACCGCCAGGCCCTCCTGACCACACTGGGCTCTGCCCTGTGCACTGGCTTCTGGCTGCAGGCTAGGCAACAGGAACTTAGGCAGGGCCGAGGCGGGCCTGGTAGGGGATCTAGCCCAGCACCCCGCCCACCACCAGCTGGGCCAGCGCTCCAGTGAGGGAGAGCCCAGGCCAAGCCCAGACTGCCGGGGCCCAGCAGGGCCCGTGCCCTTGATTGGAGCAAAGGTGGTCTTCACGACAGCTACTGATAAAACCCAGTGGACACTGACCAGCCGAGGTTCATCTACTGGGGACTGGGCTTCCAAGCACGTCACTTCAGAAGTGGGAAATCCATGCAACAGAGGCCCGCAGGGAGTTCTCACAGGTGAAAGTGTTTGACATGGGCAGGAGGCACTGAGGCTGCTCTGGGTCAAGGGGGCCCCAGCCCAGGATGCCCCGAGAAGGTCCCTGCGGCTCACCCCCTAGAGAGCTGCAGCTGCACAATCCATGGTGGAACCAAGTGGGCCCCTGCTCCCCTTCCCCCAGGGAGGCGGCAGGCTGAGTGGAAAGAAGATGCCCGAATCCAGGGGCAAGGCCCCTCGCAGCCCTGCACAGGGTGGTCTGCAGAGCAGGGCAGCGTGCAGTGCGCACCAGCTACCGTGTGGCGGGCCCCATTCTGAGGGATGTGGCACACCTGGAGGGACTCAAGGGCACCCATGTGGACATCTGCTCTCAGGAGCCCCCTGAGGACAGAGGGACCTGGCCCTCGCCAGGCAGGGGTGGCAGCTGGTCTGTGCCCGGGGCAGGGGGCAGCTGAGGCCCACCACAGGGCAGGCACTGCAGGCATCAGGGCCTGCCCCCACTTGTCCCTAGCTGAGACATTCCCACTGGGCAAGAGGAAGGCAGGCTGGCAGGGAAGCGGGTGCCCTGGCGGATGAGCCCTGGGGCAGGTGCCAGCTTCCTCTGCTCTCGGGGATTTTCCAGGCAAGCCTGGCAGCAGCTGGTCCTCAGTCAGCCCCCGGGCAATCGTTGGTCCGTCTCCTGGTCAAGTCCACCGTCCCAACCATAACAGCACCAACCATAACAGCACGCTCTGCATGGTCTCTCAAACCCTGAACCTTCAGTCAGCAAATCAAGTCAGTCACGATGAAAACAGCCATCATCCCTGCCAGCTGCACCATGGGCATGGCAGCAGGGTCCTGCTTCCAGCCCGCACCCCCACACAGAGGGGCCCCGACCCAGAAGGGGAGGCTCAGTCCCCACCACGCACAGCCCAGAAAGCAACTAAGAACATTCTGTGGATGCAGAGAATGGGGCCGGGGGAGGGAGGGCAGGCCTGGCTGGAGACCCCAAAGCCATTCTCTGCCTTTCCTAGAGGGGACTGGGCATGGGAGGATTATGAGCTGCTTCCTCCTCACAGACATTGCCAGGGCAGTCAGGAGCGTGCAGGCACCGCCAGTCTGCATCCTCACCCTGCCTCTAACCGCCCTGTGGCCCACCAAGTATCTTCTCCTCTCCCAGTCTGTGCACACTCTCTGTCCCTCGCAGGGTCACTGGGGCAGCAAGTGGAGAGAGAGGATAGCGTGCTAACCAAGGCAGGCCACAAGGAACCCTGTTCCTGCTTTCCCTCACAGGGAGCCCGGACAACCACAGGGCAGCCCTGAGCTCCCTTGGGCTCTGCGCCCTGGAGAAGGTGCCGGGCACAGGGACAAGGCCAAGGACGGAGGACCTGCCAGACACAGGCCTCCTAGGGCCATGGGCATGGGAGCAGCAAGCCCCCAGTGCAAGTGAAGAATGGGCCCGGCCCAGAACTGGACGCCCTTGACAAGAAAGCCCACCTCCCGGTGCAGGAGCAGCTGCAGGCAGCCCCCAGCAGGCCTGGGGTGAGTGGGCAGAGCAGACACCAAGGGTGAAGTGGACATGCATTGCTGACAGAGCCTGGCCCAGCTCACCCTTGCCACCCACACACTCTCACCGCGGCCCTGGGCTCGGGAGGCAGCCCCACGTGCCCACAGCCCAACTCACCCGGTCTCTCTGCGGAACCAAGACAGGGTTTCTGCATCAGCACGCCAGCCAACAGTGGGGAGTGACCAGCATCCTCCCAGAGCCCACTGCCTCCCCCAGCCACAATCCATCCACTAACCAATGTTTGGACAAACCTAAGCACGGCCTGAGAACAATTCCTCAGCCAGTTCCTCATCCTGAAATTTAAATGGAAATAAATCCAGATGGATTAAAGGGTTTAACAGTTTAAAAATAAATTTAAAATAAAACATAAAGCAACCAAAAGAAAATACCTCCCAAATACAAAAGCACTGTTAAACACACACAGAAAATAGGTTTGGCAGCATATTAAAAACAGGTTTTAAAGACTCAGATGCACTGTAGGTGAAATTAAGACGCAACCCATAAGATGGGGACGTATTTGCCACAAAAGGACAGAGGGCTGCTCCTGTCTCATGTCAAGCACTCTGACAATATGGTCTCTAAACACGTCCACCGGTAACATAGATAAAACAAAGTGTGCAAGATAACCAAGGGGTGCACACAACCCACTGACTGGAGTGGCACACCCTCAGCAAGCCACAGACAGGCAAGCCCCACAGCTGGGGTCACCTCTCGGCCACCTCATGTCACCAGCACCAGGCCCACGCAGCAATGTCCCCAGATGCATGGGGACTCCCGCAGCTGGGCACTGCATGCCCAGGGGCATGGGTTGCGCCTGGTGCCTCCAGTGGGCACTGGGCCAACTACCCAGGCCGGCAAGGCCCCACATCATCTCCTCTGGGCTGGATGGGGCCCTCCCAGGCACCAAGGTGAAGGTCAGGGCCTCTGGAGGGCTCTGGGCTGGGGGCAGGGGGGTCCCTGAAGTCTGCTCAGCCCCATCAGGCCCATCTCTCAGGCTGGGAGGGAGGAAGGGAGAGGCAGAGACACCAGGCTGAGCCCAGAGGGCAGGCACGTCACTGCGTTTCCCACTGTAACATGGAGAAAAGTCACCACAATGCGACGGGCCAGACAAGACCATCTCAGATAGCACAACCAGGCTCGTTCCCAGGAATGGCCACAGCCCTCTCCCAGGTCCTAGGAATGACCCCAATGGAGGCCCAGGGGTGAGACCTGCCCAGGGTCGTGAAGCCAGTGAGGAGAGATGGGTCCCCGGGCCGGCTGCCAAAGCCAGGGAGTGGCTCTGGGGAGCGGACACTGCAGCACCTCCTTCTCACAGCTGCTGCCTCGGGCCAGCGGCTGGATGAGGAGCCTCGTGGGGCAGGTGTGGTCACCAGTCCAACCGCGGAGTTTTCTTGTTTCCTTCAGGGTCAGCTGCAGGCAAGGTTCAAGTCCCCTCTTACGGCAACCTGGACATATGCCCTCACCTCCCTGAAGTGCGCCTGGGCATGGAGACCCTGAGTCACCAAGCCCCAGCTCATGCCTGTGCCCACTCTCAGACCCCCCCCACCCTCCGTGTCACCCAGGCCAGATGCCGGGCCCACGCACATGTGGTCTGTGTGCGCCACAGAGCCAGAGGCAGAGGAGGGCCCCTGGGGGAGTTGCAATGACACACATCGGAGTGTTGTTATAGCAACTTGGACTCCATCAAGCGGAATGCCAGCCCAGCACCCCAGATGCCTCCCAGCAGAACACTGAGAACAGCCGCGGCCCAGAGCACTGCCAAGGGCACTGGGGAGCACCAGGATGTGCTGAAGGCCCCTGTGCTGCCCGCCCCACCTGCGCCCCTCCCTGGAAGGCCCAGGCCAGGCTTGGGACTGGCTCTGCCCACAGCCCAGCCGCTATGCCCGAAGCTCCAGGCGCCCCCAGGAAGGAGCAAGTTTGTACCTGAGTCACAAGGGACAGGGCAGCCACATGTGGCCCAGAAGCCCAGCCCCCCCTCAGACCCAGAGACTCTGGATGGCTCGGGGAGGGGGCCAGAGGAGCATGGTCAGAGAGGGGGCCTCTGGCCCCACTCAGGAGGAAAGCCATCTGCTTGGCCAGACAGCCCAGCTCTCCGGGGGCAGGGGCGGGGCCCAGAGGCCCCAGGACTACCACTCAAGCCCACCACTTCATTGAACCAGCAACCTGCAGAAAGGAACCTTCACAGATGGTAAACTGAGGCTCAGAGAGGTAGGAACTTGCCCAGGACACCCAGTGGGTAGAGGCAGGCCGAGGCGGGGCCCAGACTCAGGTCGCTCTCCCACCACAGCCTCTGCCCCTGCCCCACTGGGCCTGGGTGTCAGAGCAGCCGCAGCCGTCAGACAGGCTCGTGGGGCTGGAACAGCTGCACCTGGGTGTCTCAGCCATGCTCTCCCGACAGAGGCCAGCGAGGGAAGATGTCCGAGGGCACTGCCAGGGGCCCTAGATGGACAGCAGAAGCTCCAGGCCCCTCCTCACGCCTCCGTGGGGGCCACGGCACAGAGCAGCTGGTGGAGGCGTCCTGAGGGCAGGTTGGCTAAGGTCACAGGAAAGGGGGACACTCCTAGCATCTCGCTCCTGATGGAGCACCCTTTATGACCCCAGCACCTGGCATGCCGGCCCCATGTGGGGAGGGAGGCTCTGCTCAGAAGACCTTCGCTGTCCAGGGCAGAGACAGACATACTCAGTAAGGCCCAGGGCCATACAGGAGGTCTGTGAGGAGAGCTGGGGGGCACTGTGAGGGAGCCCAAGCAGAGGACGCATGGAAGACAGGCTGGGTGGTCACAAGCAGGGCGCCTTCTCCCAGCAGGCACCGTCACCACCACCAACACTGCAGGTGTCCACAGAGGGACACTTGGCCCCCAAACCTGCTGTCACATCACACTGCCTCCCAGGACCAGCACCAATGGCGGACAGCCCTGCAGGTGCTACACACGATCCTGAGCACCAGAAACCCCCCTTGCACTGCCACCCTGCCATCACCCTGGTGGCAGCATGGCTAGGCCCACCCTTGGAGGCAGCCCCATCCTCCCAAGAGCCGCCAGGCCACTGCCACCACCCAGGCTATCACCGCCTCCTCCACGCAGTCTGCAGGGGGAAGTGATGCTGAGGGCGGGAGCCACGCTGTTTGTCTGCTGCTGTAATGGGAGTGACTTCAGCCAGTGCCCTGGCTGAGGAAGGGAAGACCAAGCCTACGGGAGGGGGCAACAGAGCCAGCAAGGTCTCAAGGAAGAGGGCGAGGGTGGGAGGAGGACTTTTCACAGATGGCACAGTTAAATCACAAAGGGGTGCCATCATCTGCCCGGGGCGACAGGCAGCAGGTGTGGGTCCTGCCCCCAAACCCACACTCTTTACCAGGGGGCTAAAAATGCAGACAACCCAGAGCCTGGGAAAATGAGAGCTTCCTCTTACCCCCGACCCACAGCAATTCCCAAAACCCCTCCCCTGACTGCCCACCCCACCCGCTGGTACTGAGTGCCAGATGGGCCAGTGGCTCAGACACTGGAGCAGCTCTGCACCACTGGCCGGAGGGCCCACGCTCTGCCGGCTTGGAGCCGTCCGTGGTGCTGAAATCAACAGGCCCTTATCTCACACCATATACAAAACCAAAACAAAAAGAGATCAAAGACCTAACTGTAAGAGCTAGAATTATAAAACTCTTAGAAGAGAACAGGGCAACAACTTCATCAAGTTAGATTTGGAAATGATGTCTCAGACATGACCACAGCCACAGGCAAGAAAAAACAGAGAAACTGAACTTCATCAAAATTAAAAATTTTTGTGCATCAAAGTACACTATCAACAGAGTGAAAAGGCAACCTACAGACTGGGAAAAAATATTTGCAATGTATATCTGATAAGGGATTAATATCCAGAATATAAAGAGAACTCCTAAAACTTAACAACAAAAAAAAACTATTAAAAAATAGGCCAAGGACTTGAACAGACATTCCTTCAAAGACATTCCAATGGCCAGTAAACATGCGAACACATGCTCAACATCACGAATCGTCAGGAAAATGGAGATCAAAGCCACAGTGAGATACCACCTCACACCCACTGGATGGCTACTATTTAAAAAAACAGAAAATAAAAAGGGTTGGTGAGGATGTGGAGAAACTGGATCCCTTGAGCACTGCTGGAAGGAATGTAAAACGATATAGCTGCTATGGAAAACAGTATGATGTTTCCACAAAAAAAGTAAAAATAGAATTGCCGTGTCATCCAGCAATTCCGCTTCTGGGTGTACACACAGAGGAACTGAAGGCAGGGTCTAGACACACTCGCACACCCATGTTCACAGCAGCATTATTCACAACAGCCAAAGGGCGGTGGCAGCCCAAGTGCCCAGGGGCAGATGAGTGGACAGGGAAAGGTGGCCTATATACATGATGGAATATTATTCATCCTTAAAAAAAAGAAAGTTCTGACACTTTACGATATGGGTGAACCATGAAGACATTATGCTGAGTCAAATAAGCCAGTCACAAAAGTACAAATACCATATGGTTCCCCTAACAGGAGGCCCTCGGAGTCATCATATTCACAGACAAAAGTAGCTGGTGGCTGTCGGGGGCAGGTGGGAATAGGGAGTTGATGTTTAATAGGGGCAGACTTTCAGTTTGGGAAGATTAGAGGGTTCTGGAGGCAGCCGGGAGGGACGGTGCGCCACAACCTAAATGTACTTAATGACCCAGAATCATACATTTTAAATGGTCATAATGGCAGGTTTCTTGTGATGCATCTTTTACTACAATAAATATGAAAACAAGATTTTCAAAGCCTCTTAAAACAACAATGGAAGAACTGGCCCAGAGATGGCACAGGAAAAGAGCAGTAACACCCACCAGAGGCGAACATCCCTGTCCCCACCTTGCAGCAGGTAAATAATAGCCTGGCCCGGACTTCACAAGTAATCAAGCAATTGTTCCGACAGAAGTCTGCAAAGCAAAACTGTAAGAACTCAGAAAGCAGATGGAAATGTGACCAGTGAAGATAAGCCTGAGCAGGCAGAACTCATAAAACAAAGAAAAAGCATCATAGATATGAAGATAAAACTGGAAAGAGTATAAGGGAGAAAAGACCTTTTGGGGGTGGGGGAGTATCGTAAAGAATAGAAACAAGAAAGATGAACACACTGAGGTGAAAAGAAAGAAACTGAATCACTTACAAAGGGAAGAAAAACCAGGCAGGCCTCAGATTTCTCCACAGTGAACTTCAAAGTCAAATGACAGTGGAATGTCATCTACCAGATATTCAAAGAATGAAGGCCTAAACTGAGGATTCCTTCAAGCCCAGAAGCACAGGTGTGAACACACAAGCCCTAGGGACCACCATTTCCATCAGCCATTTTGAGAAAGCACCTGCAGGGCAAACCTCAGCCTGTCAAAGGCTGACAGAGGAAACTCAATCAAAGGGGCTGTGAGCATTAAACATCTACCTGTAGATGCAAGACTAAAACAAATGTGGGACTGCAAGGACACAATGCAAATAACGAAATGCTCTGACTATGGAGAAATGACCCAACTAATAAAAATCAAGACAGAAATGAGAAAAGGAGAAATAGAATATTGGCTCATCACCTCATCAGAAAGAACTTGGAGGCAACGGAAATAACTTACAGCTGACATTTCAGTAACAATGCAAAGGTAAACACTGAGAAAGGTACTATTATGACTACAATTGAATGGCAGAAAGAAAAAAACACAAAGCATATTAACTTTATAATTACAGAAGGTGTACCCATTTCTTCTTGCTGCCATTTCAAATCACCACACATCTGGCAGGAAAAAACACACAAATCTGCTGTCTGACAGTGTGTGTAGGTCAGAAGTTCGCCTGGGCTATGTTCCTTACTGGAGGCTGGGGGCAGGGGGATAACGTGGCGGAACCCAGATCCTGGCACCCATAGGGCTGAGGCCATGGTTTCCCTGCTGGCGGTCAACTGGTCAACCCCGAGCTCCCAGAAGCCCTTCCCATCCTTGCACAGGGCTCCTACATCTCAAATCCTTCTCACTCTTGGGAGTCTCTCTGATGTCCCCTTCTGCCACATCTCTCTCAATTCTCTCTGGAGAAAGCTCTGCTTTTAAGAACTCACACAATTACACTGAGCCTACCCAGATAATCCAAAATAATCTCGTTAAGATCCTCAACCTTAATTTAATCTGCAAAGTCCCACTGTGAATTTACACAATCACAGGTTTCAGGGATTAGAGTGCAGCTATCTCCAGGTCATGTGGGTGGAGGAGGGGATAGGAAGAAGGTCAGGAAAGCAGATACTATTCTGCCTGACACAGAAAATACTTAATAAGTGGTCCCTATAGACAATAGGACTTAAGAGCATTACATGAGATAATGTTACAAAGGTAACCATTAAGACAAAGGGACAGACTCTCCTAAATATCAGAACAATATAAACTTTTTTTAAAAAGCAAACATCTAGAGAGGAGATTCAAGATGGCAGCGTGAGAGGTGAGACAGACAACTCCCAAAACCACAGATAGTGTGAAAATATAGTTAATATAACTAACCCTAAAAGAGCAACAGGAAAGAAGGCTGCACCAGACTGCATACAGACCTCACCTGCATACAGGAATAGAGAAGACCTCATAAAACAGGGTAACGTACGAAACTGCTGATCCAGTGGGACCCAAGACCTTCCCCTACCCAAGCTCACTGGCAGGAGGAAGAGAAACGGAGCAGGGAGGGGGTGGAAGCCTGGGACTGCTGAAAACCTAGACCTGGAGATCTGCTTTGCAGGCAGAAACCTACATTGTGTGGTGCCCTGGAGGATGGGGAGCTGGGACAGGTGGAGTGCTTGAAAGACAGATTCTGGCTGTTTGTGGAGGACGGGATCCACACCTGGCTGGTCTGGGACAAGGGAAAGGCAGGCGGTCTGACAGGCTTCCTGGCAGCAAGAGGGCTGCTGAAGGGGCGGGGTTTGCATTGAGCTGCCTGTGCAGGAGAAGGGATAGGAGGACAAGATTGTCTAGGTGCGCTCTGCCCAGCAGATTGGGAACTTTGAGGAGATTCAGGCGCTCCACCCCCCTGGCTGGCTACTAAGCTCCGACAACCCCCACTGTGATACGCAGCTTGCCTAGCCTTCATACTGGCCTGCAGGCACCTGCTTGCAAACCTGCAGTCACTGCACAGGCATCAGGCCAGCGAGAAGGAGGCCCAGCCTACAACAGCTAGAGATGCAAAGCACAGAGGCTTACACCTGGGTGCTCGGCCCACTGGCTCTGATATGGGAGACAGGGACGGCAGACAGGAATCAGGAAAGAGATATTTCCTCCCCTAAGGCACCAGCTCTGCTCCCCTATGACCCCCAAAGTCACTCTAGGGGCTGAGAAGCTCCAGAGACTGGAGCTTCTGGGCACTAGAGGGCACTACAGAAAAATATGAAATGTCAAAAGAACATGGTTCAGACCAAAATCTCACAAACCCCAGGAAAGGGCCAAATGAAACTGAACTCACCAATCTTCCTGAAAAAGAGTTCAAAATAAAAATCATACGTATGCTTATGGAGGCACATCAAGAACTCAGGAACAAATTTAAGATGGAGATTCAATCATTAAGAAATTCCATATCTGAAATGAAACATACAATGGAGGGATTTAAAAGCAGATTAAATGTAGTAGAAGAGATGGCAAATGGAATAGAAATTAAAGAAGAGGAATACAAAGAAGCTCAGGCACAGAGAGAAAAAAGAATCTCTAAGAATGAAAGAATATTGAGAGAACTGTGTGACCAATCCAAATGGAACAATATTCGCAATATAGGGGTACCAGAAGAAGAAGAGAGAAAAAAGGATAGAAAGTGTCACTGAGGAGGTAATTGCTGAAAACTTCCCCAATCTGGGTAAGGAGATAGTCTGTCAAGCCATGGAGATGCACAGATCCCCCAACACAAGGGACCCAAGGAAGACAACATCAAGACATATAATAATTAAAACGGCAAAGATCAAGGATAAAGACAGGCTTTTAAAAGCAGCTAGAGAGAGAAAAAAGATCACATACAAAGGAAAACCCAGCAGGCTATCATCAGATTTCTCAACAGAAACCTTACAGGCAAGAAGGGAGTGGCATGATGTATTTAATGCAATGAAGCAGAAGGGCCTCAAACCAAGAATACTCTACCCGGCAAGGTTATCACTTAAATATGAAGGAGGGATTAAACAATTTTCAGATAAGCAAAAGCTGAGAGAATTACTTCCCACAAACCATCTCTACAGTGCATTTTGGAGGGGCTCCTATAGATGGAAGTATTCCTAAGACTAAATAGATGTCACCCAAGGGATAGACAAAGAGTACAGTATATGATTCACAACATACAAAGAATGGAGGAGGAGGAAAAAAAAGAATCTTTCGGTTGTGTTTGTAATAGCATACGAAGTGAGTTAAAGTAGACTGTTAGATAGTAAGGGAATTACCCTTGAACCTTTGGTAGTCATGAATCTAAAGCCTGCAATGGTAATAAGTACATACTTATTGATAATCACCCTAAATGTAAATGGTCTGAATGTACCAATCAAAAGACATAGAGTCACTGAATGGATAAAAAAACAAAACCCATCTATATGCTGCCTAAAAGAGACTCACTTCAAACCCAAAGACATACACAGACTGAAAGTAAAGGGAGGAAAAGAGATATTTCATGCAACTAACAGGGAGAAAAAAGCAGGAGTTGCAGTACTTGTATCAGACAAAATACACTTGAAAACAAAGAAAGTAACAAGAGACAAAGAAGGAGATTACATAATGATAAAGGGTCAGTCCAACAAGTGGATATAACTATTATAAATATCTATGCACCCAACATAGGATTGTCAACATATGTGAAACAAATACTAACAGAATTAAAGGGGGAAACGCAATGCAATGCATTCATTTTGGGAGACTTCAACACACCACTCACTCCAAAGGACAGATCGACCAGACAGAGGCACTGAACAACGTATTAGAACAAATGGACCTAGCGCACATCTACAGAACACTCCATCCAAAAGCAACAAGACACACATTCTTCTCAAGTGCACATGGAATATTTTCAAGAATACATCATATACTAGGCCACAAAAAGAACCTAAGTAAATTCAGAAACACTGAAATTGTACCAACCCGCTTCTCAGGTCACAAAGGTATGAAACTAGAAACTCAAAGAAAATGAAAAAGCCCACAAACACATGGAGGCTTAATAACATGCTCCTAAATATCAATGGATCAATGACCAAATAAAAACAGAGATCAAGCAATATATGGAGAAAAATTACTACAATAATTCAACACCGCAAAATCTGTGGGATGCAGCAAAGGCCATGCTAAGAGAGAAATATATTGCAATACAGGCCTACCTGAGGAAAGAAGAACAATCCCAAATGAACAGTCTAAACTCACAATTAGTGAAACTAGAAAAGGAAGAACAAATGAGACCCAAAGTCAGTAGAAGGACAGACGTAATAAAGATTAAAGCAGAAATAAATAAAATCGAGAAGAATAAAACAATAGAAAGAATCAATGAAAGCAGGAGCTGGTTCTTCAAGAAAATAAACAAAATAGATAAACTGCTAGCCAGACTTACCAAGAAACAAAGAGCGTCTACACACGTAAACAGAATCAGAAATGAGAAAGGAAAAATCACTACGGACACCACAGAAATACAAAGAATTATGAGAGAATACTATGAAAAATTACATGCTTACAAACCAGATAACCTAGAAGAAATGGACAACTTTCTAGAAAAATATAACCTTCCAAGGCTGACCCAGGAAAAAACAGAAAATCTGATTAGACCAATTGCCAGCAAAGAAATTGAATTGGTAATCAAAAAACTACCTAAGAACAAAACTCCTGTACCAGATGGTTTCACTGCTGAATTTTATCAAACATTTAGTGAAGACCTAATACCAATCCTCATTAAAGTTTTCCAAAAAGTAGAAGAGGAGGGAATACTCCCAAACTCATTCTATGAGGCCAACATCACTCTAATACCAAAACCAGGCTAAGACACCATAAAAAAAGAAAATTACAGACCAATATCCCTGATGATAGTAGATGCAAAAATACTAACAAAATATTAGCAAACCGAATTCAAAAATACATCAAGAGGATCATACACCATGATCAAGTGGGATTCATCCCAGGGATGCAAGGATGGTACAACATTCGAAAATCCATCAACATCATCCACCACATCAACAAAAAGAAGGACAAAAAGCACATGATCATCTCCATAGATGCTGAAAAAGCATTCGACAAAATTCAACATCCATTCATGATAAAAAATCTCAACAAAATGGGTATAGAGGGCAAGTACCTCAACATAATAAAGGCCATATATGACAAACCCAAAGCCAACATTATACTTAACAGCGAAAAGCTGAAAGCTTTTCCTTTAAGATCAGGAACAAGACAGGGATGCCCACTATCCCCACTTTTATTCAACATAGTTCTGGAGGTCCTAGCCACAGCAATCAGACAACACAAAGAAATAAAAGGCATCCAGATTGGTAACAAAGAAGTCAAACTGTCCCTGTTTGCAGATGACATGATAGTGTACATAAAAAACACTAAAGAATCCACTCCAAAACTACTAGATCTAATATCTGAATTCAGCAAAGTTGCGGGATACAAAATTATTACACAGAAATCTGTTGCATTCCTATACACTAACGGTGAACTAGCAGAAAGAGAAATCAGGAAAACAATTCCATTCACAGTCGCATCAAAAAGAATAAAATACCTAGGAATAAACCCTAACAAGGAAGTTGAAGACCTATATCCTGAAAACTACAAGTCACTCTTAAGAGAAATTAAAGAGGACACTAATAAATGGAAATGCATGCCATGCTCTTGGCTAGGAAGAATTAATATTGTCAAAACGGCCATCCTGCCTAAAGCAATCTACAGATTCAATGCAATCCCTATCAAAATACCAACAGCATACAACTAGAGCAAATAGTTCTAAAATTCATATGGAACCACAAAAGACCCGGAACAGCCAAAGCTATCCTGAGAGGGAAGAGTAAAGCAGGAGAAATTATGCTCCCTGACTTCAAGCTCTACTACAAAGCCACAGTAATCAAGACAATTTGGTACTGGCACAAAAACAGACCCATAGATCAGTGGAGCAGAATAGAGAGCCCAAATATAAAACCAAGCATATATGATCAATTAATATACAATAAAGGAACCATGGATATACAATGGGAAAATGACAGACTCTTCAACAGCTGGTGTTGGCAAAACTGGACAGCTACATGTAAGAGAATGAAAGTGGATTATTGTCTAACCCCATACACAAAAGTAAACTCAAAATGAACCAAAGACCTGAATGTAAGTCATGAAACCATAAAACTCTTAGAAGACAGCATAGGCAAAAATCTCTCAGACATAAATATGAGCAACTTCTTCATGAACATATCTCCCAGGGCAAGGGAAACAAAAGCAAAAATGAACAAGTGGGACTATATCAAACTAAAAAGCTTCTGTACAGCAAAGGACACCATCAGTAGAAAAAAAAGACATCCTACAGTATGGGAGAATATATTCATAAATGACATATCTGATAAGGGGTTGACATCCAAAATATATAAAGAACTCATGCACCTCAACAAACAAAAAGCAAATAATCCAATTAATAAATGGGCAGAGGACATGAATAGACACTTCTCCAAAGAAGAAATTCAGATGGCCAACAGGCACATGAAAAGATGCTCCGCATCGCTAATCATCAGAGAAATGCAGATTAAAACCACAATGAGATATCACCTCACACCAGTGAGGATGGCCAACATCCAAAACACAAACAACAACAAATGTTGGCGATGATGTGGAGAAAAGGGAACCCTCCTACACTGCTGGTGGGAATGCAAATTAGTTCAACCATTGTGGAAAGCAGTATGGAGGTTCCTCAAAAGACTCAAAATAGAAATACCATTTGACCCAGGAATTCCACTCCTAGGAATTTACCCTATGAATGCAGCAGCCCAATTTGAAAAAGACAGATGCACCCCTATGTTTATTGCAGCACTATTTACAATAGCCAAGAAATGGAAGCAACCTAAGTGTCCATCAATAGATGAATGCATAAAGAAGAGGTGGTACATATACACAATGGAATATTATTCAGCCATAAGAAGAAAACAAATCCTACCATTTGCAACAACATGGATGGAGCTAGAGGGTATTATGCTTAGTGAAATAAGCCAGGCAGAGAAAGACAAGTATCAAATGATTTCACTCATCTGTGGAGTATAAGAACAAAGAAAAAAGTGAAGGAACAAAACAGCCGCAGACTCACAGAACCCAAGAACAGACTAATAGTTACCAAAGGGAAAGGAACTGAGGAGGATGGGTGGGAAGGGAGGGACAAGGGAGAAAAAGGGGCATTACGATTAGCAGACGTAATGTTGGGGGCGGCATGGGGAGGGCTGTACAACTCAGAGAAGATAAGTAGTGATTCTATAGCATCTCACTACGCTGATGGACAGTGACTGTAATGGGGTAGGTGGTGGGGACCTGATAATAGAGGGAGTCTAGTAACCATAATGTTGCTCATGTAATTGTACATTAATAATAGCAAAATAAAAAATATATAAATAAATAATAAAAAACAGAGAAAAAAAGCGAACATCTGACAGTAAAAGACTTTTAAAAGACAGACAGACAAAACATGATGGAACTAAAATCAAATATATTTGATCAATTAATGTAAACTAGTTTAACGTCTACAGTGAAAAAAAAAGATTCTCATTGGATCACAAGGCAAAATCCCACTTCATGTGGTATACAGGAGACACATTTGAAGTGACTCAAAAGAGTTAAGAATAAAAGAATGGGCAGTGGGCAGAGGTCTGCCAAGGAAATGAAACTAAAGAAGCACGATAACTCATAATCCTAAAGCCAGACAATGTAGAAATGAGACCAATGGGGTACTTTACAACACCAATGGGTGCAATTTGGAATAGAAACACAATAGTTATAAACAGCTAAGCACCAAGTGACACAGCAGCCAGCACTAACAGGAGAACAACAAGAAAGACAGAAACGTGCCACTGGCAGAGACTGCAATTCCCTTGTCTTGGTCCCACAAAAGAGCAAGCCAACAAAAACTAAGGGTATACTTGACCCAAATGATGTGACCAAAGTGGTACACCGACTGACACCCACATCAACCTCTACACACTCAACACAGAAGAGATCTTCTTTTCAAGCACCTGAGAAACTCATGAAAACTGACTCCATATTAGGACCAAGTAAGACCTCATAAAACCCAAAAAGTCCAAAAGGGAATAGTCAGTATTCTCTGACCAAAATGCAATTAAAACTAGCATAAAAACAAAACCAGTTAAGTCAAAAGACAGTTTGGAAATTTTAAAACTTGTTCCTAAACAACACTTAGACCAAAAAAGAAAGTATAAACCAAAGTTACAGAACTTCCAGACAGCAAGAAGGAAAACATATTAATCAGAATTTAAGGAACAGTTTTTAAATATTAAACACTTCCTGGAAAAGAACATAAACAAATGAACCAAACATACAAATCAAACTCTTAGGAAAGGTAAGATAAGAAAGCCAAGAAAATGCAAATGGAATTAACTATACGCAAAAAGTGATTAGTTAGAAAGCAGAAAAACAGCACAATGAATCTAATGAAAACATACGAAGGCTGAATCTCTGAAGAAAAATGAAACAATACAGTGGAAACTACTAGGTAACCCAACCATACAAAAAAGGGAGCAAATAAAAAGGAAATAACCCCAGACACCAAGAAAATTAAAAGAATCATAAGAGATAATTTTACTCAAGTCTACATGTACAAATCTGACAACCTGGATGAGGTTAACAATTTTCTAGAAGATGTAATTTATAAACCTGACCCACAAAAAGAAATAAAACTTAAAAAGGACTCTCTTCCTCAAAACAAAAATAAAACAAAGAAAAAAGTACCAGGCCCCAGAAGTTTCACTGAGGAGCTCTATCAACCCTTTAAAGACCCAGTAACTCAACGCTATTAATCTATTCTAGAGAGTGCATAGGAAAGAAAACTTCTAAATTGTTTTTATGAACCAAGTACAAACTAATATCAAAACCTGAGAAAAAGAGCAAAAACCAAGAAGAAAATTACAGACTAACCTTACTTATGAAAAGCAACCCAGAGACACTAAACTAAACATGAGCAAAATGTAACCAGCAGCACCTTAAAAGATTAGGTACCAGACCAAGGGCAGCTCAAGGAATTCAAGGATCTCCTGTTTCACTATCAGCAACTCCATTACTATAATTCATCCCATTTACATACCTAAGAAAAAAACCATTTGCTCCTCCCCATAGATAATTAACAAAGGGAACTGATAAAATTCAACAATTATCAGTGATTTTAAAAAATAAACACTCAATAAAATAGGAAGGACCTGTTCTTCCTTGCCTGTGAAACAGCAATCTTAGTCCATCTGCTCAATGGGGAAACACCGGGGCCACTCCCGCCACAATGTTTAACACCATGACTCTGATGGAGCTAGCCCGCACAGTTAGAGACAGCAAGAACCCATAGTACAAAAACTAGAAAGGGGAAGGTTAAATATCACTGTTTGCTATGACTGGTTACCTGGAGAACCCAAGATAATTAAAAAACAACAGAATTCAATAGGGTAGCAAGGGACAAAATTTTATATAGAAACCAGTAGTATTCATGTATGTATACACAGAGGATAATACAGGACAAAAGAGTCCTTACAATAACAAGAAGGCCAAAAATTTCTGCAGATAAAACTTGAAATTATAGAAGAATGCAAAAGGAGACCTAAGAAAACTGAAAAGATATACAACCTTCCTGAGAAGGAAGAGGCAATATCAAAGATGTCACTCTCCCTAGTTAATTTATGAATTTAACACAATTCCAACCCAAAATCAACCAGGTTTGGGGGTTAAGTGTGTTATGTGTGTGATTGGTTGGGGTGGGGAGGGACCCAGTAAAGAACAGACAAGCTAATTCAAACTCCATATGTAAAGATAAACATCTACTATAGACAAAATAATTATGATAGGAAAGCAATGAGTTCTTTGAGATATTAAAACAGTATAAGGTGTTAATAATTAAAACAACAGTGCTTACAAATGCATACACAATGAAGAACTTACAAAAAACAAATGTAGTCAATCTTGAGAAAGAACAAGAAAGCTGCAGGCATCACATATCCTGATTTCAAAATATATTACAGAATTACAGTAATTAAAACAGTACACTCCTGGCATAAAGACAGACATACAGATGTACTGAACAGAATAGAGAGCCCAGAAATAAATTCACACATTTATGGTCAGTGCATCTTCAACACGGGAGCCAAGAACACACAATGTGGAAAGAACAGTCTTCAAAAAATGGTGCTGGGAAAACTGGCTGTCCTCATGCGGAAGAGTGAGACTGGACCACCGCCTTACACCACACACAAAAATCAACTCAAGAAGGATTAAAGCCTTAAATGTTTGTAAGATCCCAAACTGTAAAACTCCTAGAAGAAAACACAGGGGAAAGCTTCATGATATCAGTCTTGGCAATGATTTTATGGATATGACACTAAAAGCACAAGGCAATAAAAACAAAACAGACAAGGGGGACCACATCAAACTAAAGAGCTTCTGCACAGCAAGGGACCCCATCAGCTGAGTGAAGCAGCACCTAAGGGATGGGACAGAGCATCTGCGAACCACAGATGGGACAAGGGGTGTACCTCCAGAATCTCTAGGGAACTCACACAACTCAATGGAAAAAAAAAAGCCTAATAACCCAATTATAAAATGGGATGAGGACTTGCATAGACATTTCTCCCAAGAAGAAATACAGATGGCCAAAAGTATATGCAAAATGATCAACATTATTAATCTTCAGGGAAATGCGAATTAAAGCCACAATGAGCTATCACCCCACATCCATCAAGATGGTGATTATCAAAAAAACAGAAGACAACAAGTGTTGGTGACAGTGTGGAGAAATTGGAACCCTTGCAGACTGTTCATGCAAAATGGCACAGCTGCTGTGGAAACAGTATGGAGGCTCCTCAGAAAACTAAAAATAGAAATACCGTATGATTTGCAATCCCACTCTGAGTATTTACCCAAAATAATTGAAATCAGGGCCTCAAAGAGATATCAGCACCCTGTGTTCACTGCAGCATGATTCACAATAGCCAGGATATGGAAACAAGCTAAATGTCGTCAACAGACAAATAGAGAAAAGTAGCACAAGCAGCACAGCCACGCAGTGGAATGTGGTTCTGCCTTGACACGAAGGGCTTGCTTCAGTGCCCGATGGCACGGCTGACCCCCGAGGATGGATGCCACGGGAAGTAAGCCAGTCACAGAGGGAAAAACCCTGTGGGGTTCCATGTGTATGAGGGACCCAAACAGTCAGATCCATAGGCTCAAAGAGCGGAGTGGTGGCCGCCAGGGACTAAGGAGAGGGGCAACAGGGAGCTACTAAGCCACCCGCAGAAAGTTTCAGTCGGGCACCATGAGTCAGTTCTCAAGCTCTGCTGTATAACAGGTCCCTCTAGTCAGCCAACACTGGGTCGGACACTTCAATTTGTTAAAAAGGTACATCTCATGCTAGGTTCTTATCACAATAAAATATTTATTTTCAATCTAAATACAAATGGGACCTAAAAACAATGTGGAAGACATGGATTATTTAATAATCTGGACAGGACTCCTGGTAAAATATCCAGAAAAAATTAAAGTCAGACCTAAAGCCTCATGCCATATGCCAGGATGAAAGGCAAACTAATAAAAACATTAAGAGTATGACAGTGAAAACTGCAAGAAAACACTGGATTTCTTTTTAAACCTGAAGAAGTCTTGTTAATTATAATTCAAAATCCAAAAGCCACAATATCAAAGTTAACAAAGTCAACTACAGAGAAGCTGCTCTGCAGCAAAGCAGTAATGGTAACGGATGAAGGAGGCAGAGGACCGGAGTTCATCTGTTATTCCATCATCCATGGGAAGATCAGCAACACAGTTTTTACAAATGAACAAAGGAACAAAATTTTCACAAAGAAAATACGAATGACCCTTTGATATACAAAAAGGTACCAAACTCATTCACAGTGAAGGGAATCTTGCCATGTGTCCTATCTGAGCCTGATTTCGCCATGTGGGAAGGGCAGGGGACAGGCACCCTCACGATGCCCGTGGGTGTGTGATGTGACGTGTCCCCTTTGTGTGTCATATTGGAAAAGTATGTACCTTTTGACCCCGCATTTACACTTCAGAGCATTTATCCTTCACATATATTATACTTAAACATGTACCAAGTGCCATATGAACAAGGGAATTCATTCTCTAATAGGCAAATATTGAAAATGACCTAAATTTCCATTAACAGAGACTATTACATTGACTCTGCATATCCATACTCAAAAATATTCTGTAGTTGTCAAAAAGGAAAAGAGAAGCTCTCTGTACTGACACAGAAAGATTTCTAAGACTTTGTCTAGTAGGGGGAGAAAACCAAGGTACAGAAATCTGGTGTAACTTGCGAAAGGGAAAGGAAAGACATAAAGGAGTCTATTTGTATGTGGCAGGTCTGCAACAGTCGGTTTGCGTCTGACTGGTACCTGGAAGGACATTTAAGAAACCAAGGGCAAGGTCACCAGCAGACGTCAGGGCAGGGCTACCAGGATGCGAGGCTCACTTCCCACAGCACACTTACTTTTATGTTTATACTTCTGAATGATAGTTACTATGCAAAATGCTGAAGTGCAAGGACACCGGAAGGGTGACACTGTGGCCACCGAACCTCAGAGCAGGACTCAGTGACAGCACCAAGCCAACGGACAGCGCGTGCAGCAACAGTGAGCATCTCTGGGAAAGTGCGCCCAAGGAAAAGCCAGTCCCTGAGGGGACATGCTATGTCCATTACATAATTCCTGAAGCGACACTACAGGAGAGGAGGATAGCCCAGGGGCTCCTAGGAGCTCAGCAGAGCGGGGCGGCAGGAAGGTGGTGAGGCTGTAAAAGGGCACCACATGGGGATGCTCTCGTGATGCCAAGAGCCCGTGTTCTGACCACATCCATGCCCATCCCCTGGGTGCGACATGTGACCACTCTGCAAGGCACCACTGCCAGGGAAACTGGGAAAGGGACACAGGCTGGCTCAGAATCGTGTCTTACAACTGCACATGATTGTACTACTGCCACAAAATAAAAATTTAATAATAAAACATGACATGAGGCTGTCCATCTCCATGCCCGAAGTTGCCAGGTGGACAGAGCAGAGGCCATATTTGACCTGACCCGGTTTCCTGAGTGACTGCCTCCAGGAACATCAGGACCAGAGGAAGGGTAGCCACCACTGTGTGCACAGAAGAACCCCTGTCAGGAAAAGGGGGAAGCCCAGGGAGGAAGGGTAGCCTTCCAAAGGCACAAAACTGCCTGGCCAGCGGGTGTGAACATGAGAAGAACTGGCACCACCTCCAGTCCCCAACCTCAGGAGCACGTGGTACTGCACTTGCTGGCCCCGTGAGGTGGAGACCTAAGATCCTCCCAGGCAACACACTATAAGCAAAAGTGACCCAGCCGCCTCCTCAGCCAGCATTCAGTTTCCAGGACAAGACCCTGGAGCTCTCTTTCACTCTGGCAGGAGACCACACACCCCTGACAGTGGCTGTGTCATCAGCCTGGGTCTCTGACTACACTGAGCCTGGCGAACACATGCCTTCCGGCTACCCACATGTGCGGCGTGCTGGTTACTGCAGCCAGACCTATCCTACACCACTAAGACCTCCACCCACCCAACCACAGCCGTGCCTGCACCCAGCTGCCTGGCTTCCCTTCTGCCCCATAAGACAGAACCTGCATGGTGCCTATGGCCCTTCTTCTCCATGGCCACCAAATCCCTCCTCCCGGTGGGCAGAGGCACAGAAAGGTGGCCGATTCTCCACCGTCCCAAAGGATGCTGCAGCCTGGCTGCTGCTTCCCCAGGGGTAACTTGAAGACTGGGCCAGTTTTGGAACCATTCCCAGCTACAGAACCCTTTCTCCAAACACACAGTCCTCAGAAAGCACAGGTGAATGCATGAGATCAGAGCTGCTCTGGGTAAAGGTAAGGGGTGCCCACATGGGGTGACTAGGGCCCCTCCAGTCCTGAGGTGCACTCTCAAGCTCACTTGACTAGCAGCTCTCCACAAGCCAGGGTCCATACTGCTGCAGGGGCGGTGGGGACACACAGACCCGGTTCTCCTCCCAGCTCTGCTCGGAGGCTGCTCTGTGGCCTTGTGGTGTAAGAGGAAACAACTCCCCCTGCTCTGATCAGTGGCACTAAGACCACCACGCACTCAGCTGGGAGCCAGGGAGACGCTCCTCGGGGGTCCCTGCAGCTCTCCCCTCCTGCCACTGCTTGCCAAATGCAGGTCTGCCCACAGCTCAGGGAAGCAGTGAACGGGAGGGTGCTGGGGGACCCCTCCACCCAGCAGGTGTGAGTCTCAGGCGGGTCACCACCCTCTGCAAGCTGTTGTCTGCCTTGCGCTCTGAGGATGGGCAGCACCAGTGACGCACCTGCTCAGGACTGGCCCCGCAACGCCATTAGCGCCCCTCAGGGCTTCCTGAGGCCTAGAGATGTTGGGGGTGGCCCCGGGTGCACCAGAGGCCCAGCAGACAATGCTGCGGGCTGGGAAACAGCTCTTTCCATGGCTAGCTTGTGTGTCCATGAGTGTCTATTGAGTGCCCACTGCGTGTTCTTCCTGTCCGGGGGCCACAGAGACAGAAAAGACACAGGTAACGCAGGGGAAGGCACAGGAAGCCGGACGCCCAAACACAGGACTGCAAGGCAAGGAGTTGGCGCCACCCGGGACTTGCGCTGCCCTCCCCGAGTCCGCCATCCTGAAGGACAGGCAGGCCAGGTGCCAGCCTGCACACAGGGCTCCCAAAAGGCGGCGCTCGGCCTCGCCTTGAACTGCCAGAGGAGGTCGCCAGGTGGGGCTGGCACCCGGCCACTCCAGGCAGAGAGGCAGCCAGCTGACACGGTGGGAGAAGTCAGCCCAGCAGGTGGGCCAGAGGCTGGGAGGGCGACCCGGTCCACTGCAAGGAGCCGCACCGCCAGGGAAAGGGAAGCCTGACGCAACGAGGGCGGGGCCGCAAGGATTTTTCAGGGAGCGGGGCCGCCAGAACTCCGCCTCGGCAGGAGAGCCAGGTGGTCAGGGTGAACGAGGGGGCCGGGAAGGGCGTGACCAGAAACCAGCCAGAACGTCAACACGCAATTGAAGATTTCCTGACCCCGGACCAGGAAGAGACAGCAGGGCTCTCCTGCCCAGTCCAGTTCCTGCCTCCGGGCCCAGCCCGCCCTCCCACGCTCATCAGCACCTCCACCGGGGGCGCTGCAGCCGGGAAGGAGGTCAGCCCTCCGTAATGAATCCGGCTCATTAGAGCTGCCACTGGGAGCCCGTGCTGAGCGCAGCCAAGCCCAGGAAGTGTGTTGTGTTGTTTGAACGTGGGGGGGATTGATTCCAGGCTGCTGGTTTAAAAATACGGCCCTTTCCAAATACTTGGCTAGCATACACTGTGGATCCCAGTGGAGGGCGGCCAAAGGTGGCAGGGAGGGAGGCAGTGGGGACTGCATCCCACCTCCTCCTCACCGGCTCTGTCCAAAACCAATTCCCTGGCACAGCAGTGATGCCTGATGCCCCCACCACCGCTCAGAGTGCCTGCCCCCGGCTTCCCAGACATCCCACCCTGATCTTCCCAGTACCTGCACCCCCAGCTTCCTAGCCACTACAGGCTGTCTGTACCCCTCAGGCCACTCCAGAGTCTGGCTTAGGTGATGGAAGGACAAAGACATGCACAGATGGGTGTCCAAGCACAGCACCTGGCCCCAAACCCCCAAAAATGCTTGATGAATGGACACCTTTCCCCAAGGCTAGGCAAGTCAGCCACGACCCAGCCACGGGCCTGCTCCTCTCCACCTTCCATCGGCCTTACTGGGAAGGAATCCAGGTTCCATGCCGGGCTCCCCTCTCCTGTGGCATGTCACACTTGCATACGGACTCCTCACAGCCCTCAGGCCCTCACCAAGCTCTCCTTCCAGTGTCAGCCCAGCCTGGGTGAGAAGTCCAAGATCGGGTCTCTGCTGGCATCACCGTCACCATTACTAATGATGTCCCCTGGCTCACGGTCTGTGTGGAAGTGTCTTCTGGCCTGGACCTCCCCCAGAAACTGAAGGGCAGAATGCCGTGCCGGCAGGGCAGCTGAGCTGGACTGGGCCCTGGAGCTGGAATGCTGAGACCAAATCCTGACAGGTCACTTTCAAGCCTGTTACTCTGAATAAGTATATCAGCCCTGGGGACTTCCCTGGCAAGAGGAGTATGAGGTACCCAGCCTGGCAGACACCAGAAGTCAATAAACCGTGGTGACTTGCTGGTGATGAGGTCAGCTCCCCTGTTTCTCAGTAATCTACCTCAATAGCAGGCCCCGCCTCCCCGTCCAGGCCAAGCAAGCTCTCTGGAGCAGGAGGCAGTGGGGAGGCCACCTGCAGGTCACCAGGAGAGGGGTGGTTTCACCTGCCGCACCCAGCCCTCCCCTAGTCTGGGAAACGCCTCCCTGCCCTCCTAGAGCAAAGTCTCCAAAAGGCCCTGCACTTGTGAGGCCCTGTCTGATGGAGTGCTGGAGCCACCTCCTAGGTGGTTGCAGCGTCACAAAGTGCAGGGCCTGCGGGCAGGCTTGAGGTCACGTCCTTTGGCTGTGGTGCTGCAATGCTGTGTCCACGGCATGGACTCCTTGTCTCCAGGCCAGAAGGCAACCTCAGTCAGGGCTGGGTCCTGACCCTTCTCTGGGTGCAGTCAGAGGCAGAAAACAAGGCAACCCTCCATCGATCCAGTTAAAGGAAACAACAGAGGTCTACCAGGCCTCCCTGATGAAGCCATTTATTTGTAACATTACTACCTAAAAAAACAATGTAGGCTTGTGAACATCAGATAAATTGTCAGGTGTGACATTTGCCCCTTATGTACCTTGACTAACTTTAGTGGGTAACTTTACCCACAAAAGCAGCCCCCATCCTGCCCCCTGCATACCTGAGCCACTGGACAAGGCCTGGCAAAAATCCTCACACAGCACTCCACACCTCAGAGGGCAGCCCTGACCACAGGGACCATGTCAGGGGTCCTAATGAGGACCCTATCCAGACAGCCACCCTCCCCGCCAGACCACCCCATTTACCTGCAATGGTGCCTAAGCCCACCAAGCCGGCTCAAGTCCTAACGGGGCCCACCCAAGCCAGCGGCAGGCCTTACCAGGGGGAAGGGCTCCATCCCATGTGGTATGGATCTAAAGCCAAGCATTGGATCACCTTCACCTCACTTCACTTCACACCTGTCTTGGCCCTCAGCAAGCCCAGGCTGATGCGGACAATCCCACCGCTGGCGCAAAGTCAGGGAACAGCTGTTGACAAGTTTCTAAGAACAGCTGTGGGCTGTGGACAGGACATCTGAACCAGGGGCCCTCAGGAGGCATCACTGTCCTCATCTGCTCTGCCAGCTCAGGCACCTGCAAGTCACCTAGCTTGGCTTGTTGGTGGGTCCTGCCTCCCCACAGGACACAGACTGGGATAATTCCCTTCCTACAGAAGGTTCCTCGGCTTCTTAGGCAGCACTCACAGGAGCGCGATGGAGGGAGAACATGGTCCTGGGCTGGCTCTGTCATGACCCCCTCACTTCTTCAACAAACAGCTCCTGGGAGCCCACTGATGCCAGGCCCCAGCGGGGGGTCCAGAGACAGGGCTCCTAAGTGGGTGGGGAGGGCTGCCAGGGCAGTGTGAGCCAGCTGCTGTGTCTGCCACGGAGCCCTAGCTTGGGGTGCAGGCACCTTCCCTGAGCCCCAAGTCTGCCACCTAAAAGATGGGAATAGTACACCTCCACGCCTGCCTCAGCGCACCGCACAGGATAAGGGAGCTCGGAGCAGAGCACAGAAGGGCATGGAGAATTGACAGGAGGCAAAGGCGGCCCTGGGGAGGCAGAACAGGCCCACTCACACATGTGTTCTGCCCCCGATTCCTCTCTTTCACCTTGCCACCCACTCCCCTGTTCACAGATCCAGCAAACATTGCTGGGCACTATGGCAGAAAGCAGACAAGTCTGAGAGGCCCGCCCGCAGAGGGCTGGCAAGTCCCTCACCACTGGCTTCGCAGAGGGCAGCCTTTGCAGAATGTAATGAATTACAGCCAGGCTGAGCCTCACAGGCTGTCCTACTGCGGCAAGCACACAGGCGAAACAAACCAGTAGCCGCGGATACACCTGCGCATGTAAGAAAGTCTACGTCTCGGCAAGCTGCCCCTCCATCCCAAACACTAGTGAGAGTGATGCAACACCCTGTGCCTCAGAAGCAATTGTCTGGAGCTGAACGGCTGCTTGGACCTTCACGGTTGAGGGACCTGGGCAAAGTCACTGAACGTAAATCGCTGAGAACGGAGCCTGGCACCCGGACTGATGGGTGAGGGGGGCAGGTACCATGTGTGCTAACACCCCCAGAATGTGCCCACCCGGCCTTTCTAGCCAAGCAGATTCTTGCCCTTTTGCCTGCCCAGGTCAAATCTCATGTCCTAGGCGGGACCCCTTCTTCAGGCCCCCCCAGTCCTTGTGGTCGATGGCCCGGGACACCACTGGTCACAGCTTGCCAAGTCTCCCCATCTCCCTGCTTCTAGCCTCCCCACAGCCACAACCGCATTTCTCACCACATCCTCTCCACCAGCTCATACGGCCAGTCTACTAGCTCATCACAATCTGCTTGATGCCCATGCTGCTCTAGACCTGGGCCAGGCATTCAAACACGAGGGTGACCAAGATAGGGGTTCTCAGGCATGTGTGAGAGAAACACGGATCACCTTAGTGTAACATGGAAAGGCAAGGTGAGCACGGGGTGCTGTGGGCCCTGGGCATAAAATGTGGGTGAACCCAGGGAAGGCAGAGGACAGGAAGGATTCCAAAGGAGACGTCAGGGGCACAAGGGCATTCCAAGGTCGGGCACCCACACTCTCGGGCCGAGAGAGGCGTGGGATGGGCAGCAAGGGCTTCTGCACTGTTGGTGTGCATGAAGCAAGTCGTGGAGGATGTGGCTGGGGGGACACCAGGAGCCAGATCCCCACCGCCACCCTGCAGGCAGCTGCGAGCCTGTGGAGGAGCCTAAGGGCTTCTGTCCATGAGCCCACAAGCCCCCAGACGGCAGTTCTTGTAACTAGGTGCCCACCCCACCTGCAGAGGAATGGCCAGGACCGTTGCTTGGACAGTCGGCAACCAGGCCAAGAGAGGAGAGATGTGGAGATGGCCCAGCTCAAGTCCCACCTCCTCCAGGAAGCCTTCTCATATTTGCTGATCTCCCATGGCTATGTGCAATCACGGCTGGGCTCCCGACCCTGCTGGACAGGCACCTGCTGCTACAGCTTCCCACTGAGGACCAGCACGACTGAGTGGAAGGAAGCAGTGAAAGGCCCGTCTGGCGGCCAGAAAACCTCCGATGCCGGCCGGCTTCATCCGTGTCTCCCCCTAATGCTCTGACCCCACGGGGATGTAGCAGAAACAGCCGATCCCTGCCTCACGCGGACGAGGTACAACAGAAACCAAGCCAAGGCGGCGGGGCCAGGACAGGCGTTGGAACGGAAAGGAGACGCGTGGCACAGGAAAGGCTGGTGAGAGAGGTGGCGGGAGAGCAAGCCGCGGCCGGGCTGCGTAAGGGGGCCAGGTGAGGGACCGCGGGAGCCGCCAGCAGGGCCCGCGAACGGCGGGTGGCGCGGGCGCCCTGGCCGCGCAGCTGACAGCCGTCCGGGCGCCCACAAATGGGCGGAGGCCTGGAGGCGAACGCACGGGACCGCAACGGAGTGCTGGACGCATGCGTCATCAGTGAGCTCACTGCCCCACTGCCCCGCACCAGGCGCCCCGGGGGGAGGGACACAGCGCCCCTAGACTAAGGCCCCGCTCGGGGGCGGGGAGGGCCGCCCCTGCCGCTCCGCCCCTCCCGGAGGCCCCGCCCGACCCCAGCCCCCGGCCCCAGTCCTCGGGCTGCGCGCCCTCCAAGCCCGGCCAGCCTGGGACCCGCAGCCGGACCCACCGGTCCGACCCGCCGCGCACGCCGCCTCACCTGCGCCTGGGTGGCCTGCGGGCGCGCTCTGTGCGCTCTCGGCGCGAGGGGCGGTGCGGGGGGCGGAGCCTGCACCCAAACATCACGTGACCGCCGCTCCCGCCGGGACCGCGCCGTGAGGTTCCCCCGTCTGTCCGTCGGCCCCCGCGCCATGTGTCACCTAATTGCCGCCCAAATCGCAGACGGCATACTGGAGACTACAAGTCCCAGACTGCTTCACGCGGAAGCCGGAAGCGGCCAGGGACGGCGGCCGGCTGGGACAGAAAACCTCCTCGCGGTGGGTGCCCAGGCCAGTGCACGGCCACCCGAGGGCGTGCAATCCGTACCTGCCGGGCTCCCCTGCTTCGCCGGCCCTGTCACCCCGAGCCTCAGTCTCCCCATCCGTAGAACAGTTAGACGAGGCGTGCGCTTTAGAAGCGGTCCCCTTCGGCCCTCCGGATCCGAAGGGGTGCGAAGGGAGCCTAGCGCTGGCGGGGACGTTGCGGGGCTCACGCTAGGGAGAAGGCGGCTGGCGTGGCCGGGCCTCGGGCAGGACTGGACGTACGCGGCCGTGCCCCGCGCGGGGACGGAGGCCCACGAGAGCTGAAGGCCTTCGTCCTGGGTCGCACCCTTCTCCCGGACGGCTGCCCCCCTCACCCTCCAGGCGGCCACTGGAGGAGGGGGCCTGGGACCGGGCACGCCCCTGCGGCCGTGCCCGAGTGCCCTTGGGCCGGCACGGTCATCCCCCTGAGCTCGTTTACCCACAGCTGAATTAAGAGCCACGCCTGGGGCAGGAGAGTGGTCCACGCCGATAATGTGGGTCCCCCTGACCTCGGCACGCCATTACTGTCCCCCTGCCTATGTTAAAGGCACTGAATGACTACTCGTAGCTCTAGGTCGCCCGGCTCCAGAAGGGGGCTGGCCTTGAGCAGCACCTGGAGGGATGTATCGGGTTGTCATCGTACCAGGGTATTTTCATGGAGGGCTTGACGGGCAGCCTCCAGTCAGCCAAGACCTCCCAAAATAGGCCCTGGTTCCTGATACTTATAACATCATGAGATCTTCAGTGCGTGTGCAAATGTGTGTGTGGGTGTGCATGAGATTTGGGTGTCGCTGAGGGACACCATGTGAGTGCAAGAGGGTGCAAATGGACACGGCAAAGATGTGCACAACAAACAAAACGTGTGAGCTCAGAGTACGTGCATGTGTGGGTGTACATGTGTGTGTGTGCACGTGGACATGAGTGCTTGCATGTATGTATGCTTGGATGAGAGCATGTGGCACGTGTGAGTGCACAGATGCACATGGACAGAAGGAAGAGGAGACACCAGTGGGCCAGCGTGCATTTGCTTAGATCAACCCGTGCCAGGGCTGGCCCAGGCTCTTGGCCGCACTGTGTACAGGCGAGCCTGGATATGGACAAGGCTTCTCACCCTGCCCCCAGGACAGCTGGAGCACAAGGGAAGCAAGTTCCCTATCCCTATTCCTGAGCACAGTGCAGTGTCTTCAGGGGAGACGTCTCCAAGACAGGGCCTGTCTGAGAGCTGGCTGCTGTGGCCCCCTGGATCGGCCATCCTTGGGCTGATCTCCATGGCCAGCAAGGGAGTGGCAAGCACTGGCTCCTGCAGGGCAGGCTCATCCCTGAGCGACAGAGGTTGGCTTGTCCTTAGCTGACAAGCCCCCAACTTGGATCTTGCCCTTTAAGCCCTAGGTGGGGACAGGGGCAACAGCTTAGGGGTGGTTTGAGGGGCTTCAGAAGGAGCCTTCATGCAGCACCAACCCCCCAATGCTTACTCTTACATGATGAGCAATGTGGGCTTCCCAGTGGTTTTCCAGGGGCTCTGGGTCAAACGGTGTCAGTGAGGGAGGAAGTGGGATCTGCCATGAGTTTCCCTCCCTCCCACCCTTCCTCTCTGTCCCCTGAAGCCTGGCACCCATGTCAGCTTCTCTAGGAGACCATCTGCGCCCACCCCCAGCCCCTGCCTAGAAGGGGTTTGCCATCCACACTGCTCCCTGTAGCCCTCGAGCACTCATGACTGCCTCCCCCATCCGTCAAATCCTGCCAGCCTAGGACGTCACTGTGGCCCAGTCTCCCTTTGTCTTTCACCAGCAGAATCCCACTTTCGTTCCAGGCAGCAATGTGCCTAGCCTCCTGGAAGCTACAGCTGGCTGTGCTGACAGCATGCGTGGTGACCAGGCCCTTTTGGGAGGGATGGATGTGGCTGGCTACTTACTGTCCTGCTTTCTCTGGGTCCCAGTTAGGAATGTGTCATCGTGGGCAGAGGACAGCAGCTGTTTGGGGAGCAAAGGGACAGGTCCCAAGCTGAGGAGAGGGAGACTCTGCCCCAGGTACACCCCAGACTTGGCATCACAGGGGAAACAAGCCCCTGCTTCCATCACCCTGCTGTTGACTCCATTCCTGGCAGATAAAGCCCCTTTGCACATCAGGGCAGATGTCATCTTTCAGGTGTGTGCCCACCCAATGGAGGAGGGACATATTTGCACTCTGCAGAGTGCCTGGCAGTGGTGTGGCCTCAGGGAGTGCTGAGAAGTATGTGAGTGAGTACGTGATCTGTACTCAGGGGGGCTTATTTTTCACATGGTGTGCCGCATGTGACATAGGCTTTGTTCTATCACCAAACCTGCCCCTGTTCTGCTGTGTGACATTGGGCAGCAGCACACCTTCTCTGGGCATTTCCTGAGGGCCCATGTGAGAGGTGACAGGGCCATGGGGAGCCTGCGAGGCCTGCCTGAGCACAGGTGTGGTGAAGGGCTGGCGGACCCCTGGGCCTGGGGCAGTCTGGTCGCCCGTACAGGGGTCGTGTCAGCAGGAGCATGTGCTGGGGAGGGGCTGGCACAGGCCCCACACACGGCGGGACGGGACAGGGGAGCGGGTCTGACTGAGGCAAGGGCCTCACTCCCAGCCGTTCAAGACCAGTCATGTTGCACACCAGGCACTTGGAAAATCAACTCTGGTGTGAGACCTGTAACAGCCTCCCAAGGTATTTAACACCAAGCAGGAGTGGTAAAAAAAAAAAAGTAAACAGAAATCCATGACAGGAGGACGGGAGGTCTGTGTGTTACCTTTGGATCCTCAGTGAAGGATGAGTTTGCCACCCCTCCCGAGAGCGTGGGGCCTGCTCCTCCTCCACCCCTGGGTGGGGAGTAGCTCCACCTCCCAGGAGCAGGCTGAGCTCCACACCGACCACCCAGGCTTGCTGCCCAGCACAGTGTCCCCTCTCCTCTCTTGCCAAGTCTTATCTCCTGCTGTTCACCATCACTTATTCATTTAACAGGCTTTACTTCTAATGTCAGGCAATAAGCTAGGCCCTGGGGAGTTCATAGGATTAGATTTTGTTGCTAATAACAGAAAACCCTGTAACAGTGGCATAAACAAGATCAGTGTCTACTTTTAATGTCACATGTGAGGTCCAGATAGGCAATAAGGCTGGGAAGGTGGCCTCATAATCATCAGGATCCCAGTCTCCTGTAATCCATTCACTCCTCTGATCCTCAAATGGGCCGTCTGCCTCAGGGCACAAGATAGCTGTGTAAGCTCCAGCCATCATGTCTGCTTTCGAACCAGCAGGATGAACTGGACAGTGCAAAGGTATACAGGCTTGCATTCTTCCCCAGCCCTGCCCTTTTAAGGATAGGTTTTGCACACCCATCTGCTTAAACCCGTCTCCTGGCCAGAACTGGGTCCTTTGGGTACTTCTAGCTGCCAGGGAGGCAAATGCCATCCTCCCGGGTTCCGTGTGCCCAGCTGCCACCTGGCAAGAGGAGGAGGAGGAGGCTCACCTGGAGTCCTGCATCAGGACACAGCCAGGTGCTCATGGCCCAGCAGACAGGCCACGAATCACACAGATGTGCACTGGGAGCCTGACAGAGGCGTGCATGAGCAGAACAGGGCTGTGGGGAACCCAAAAAGGCCTGGGGGTCAGGGAAGGCCCCCTTAGTGAGGAGGCCTGGCCCAGGGAAATCTCAGAACGTTTCTGGCAGGTGACCTGTGAGTACCCTACAGGTGGGCGAGGAGCCACATGAGGCCATCAGAGCCTCCCCTGTGGAAACATCCTGCCATCTCCAGCCACAGCTGACCCCAGAAGCCCAGCCACTGACACCAACTCTTCGGCTCCCTCATCCCATGGGTGGGAAACCTGGCCCAGGCAGGGAGGGACACACACAGGTCTGCTATGAGCCTCTGGCTGTGCTGGGGCCCCAGCTGTGTCTCTTCCATCCAGGCCAGGACTCTGCCCCTATATCAGCCATGACCCCTCTCAGCACTCTCAGCACATACCGGCATAAAATCGTGGCCCATGGGGTCATACATGAGCTCTATGAACTTTGGACAGGGTTCCCCCCACACCCCCATAACTCACAGTCAGGGCCTGCCAACTAGGCTTTTGCGTGCACACTGCCTGTGCCATCACGCTGGGCCCGGCACACCCAGGCTGCCACGGGGGCGAGCGGGCGGGGTGCACGCCTGCTCTGCTCCTTGCTGGCCGCCCCAGCAGCCTGCGCCACTCCGTGGTGAGCAAGCATGGGAGGATAAGCAGAGGGGCCTGGAGAGGGACCCTGGCAGCCAGGGCTCGCCGATACCCACTCTGTCCCACGGGCTGCGGCCACAGTCCTCCCCCCACCCCGCAGATCGGTGGCCCCGCGGCTAGCCCCAGACTGGAAGCAGCGGCCATGGGCGCCTCTTCCAGCTACCCCAAGCTGCCCTTCTGTGCCTCCCGCCCTGTCTGCCGGACCCAGGAACGCAGCCATCTTGACCAGCCACGGGTGCGGAGACCCAGGCAAGTGGCTTTCTCATGGGGGGTGATGAAGGGTGGGTTCCAGGGAGTGGCCAGGTGGCACTGAGGGTGTGGGGAGAAGGGGCTGCATCAGCCCCAAGCCATCCCTAGGGGCTCTGGGAGAGGCCTGGTGCTGGTGCAGACAGGAGAGCGAGAAGCTTGAAAATCAGCGGGAAGAGCAGTAGGAGTAGGGGTGTGAGCGTGCGGTGGGGGGACAGCAGGAACCCCACCACCTTGCTGATGTGCCTTCCCGCCCGGTGGGGATGGGGGTGGGGGAGAAAGCCGCTTTGGACTCCCCTGGGGGAACACGGCAAAGCACCTAGCAGCAGAGCTTCCTGCAGGTGAGGAGTTGGGCCAGGGCCCCAGTGGCGGCTCCTCATACCGCTATGAACTTAGCTACTGCCTGCGGCCCACTTGGGTTTCCTCTGTGGTGCTCTGTAAGCAGCACTTTGTTCTTCTGGTAATGAGATTCTGTTCGGGGACAGGCAGGCTCCATCTCCTCTCCCCTTCCCCTTCCCCTCTGCTCCCTCCTGCTGTGCAGCCCGTCCCATGGGCTGGCCCATCAGCAGCCCCCACTTTCCACCAACCTTGCAGCGTCCTCCACAGGGCATTTGGCCTCACCCCTAGTTCTGCCACACGCCTGCCAGGTGGTCCAACACCTCAGACACTTGCCCTCGGCCTCAGCTCTCTCGTCCTTGGGGCACAGGTCATAATGTTCCTGGCTCTGTGGAGTTGGTATAAGGTTTGAGTGCGTCCATGCCAGGGAAGCCTCTGGTGGCCCTTAGCCCAGGTCCTGGCCGTCTGGATGCCTGGGCACATGTGAGCCCTGGTATATCTGATCTGTGATTGATGTCATAAATGGATGCCAGGACATGTGGATGCTGTCCTCAGGAGATCTCTGAGGAGCAGAAGGGGACAGACAGGCTCAAAGAATTGCCTAACTGTTGTTAGAAGGTTGAATAAGGAAACAGTACATTACTCGGATGTTGGAAACATTTTCCAGAAAAGGGTCATCTGGTCTGGGTGCTGAAGGATGAGTAGGAGTTTGTCAGGCAGAAACAGTATGAGTCTAACAGGGCTGCAGAAGAAGATTTCCATATCCCCCTTCTATGTCACTGTCTGCCCAAACTCCCGTTCGGCCCCTAGCATACAGGGGTTTGCCCCGGCCCCCACCACCATGCCCCCCACTCTGCACCCCGCACACACTCACATACAGCCCCACACTTTCTCACGCTCACAGTCAAGACTTCACTGTGCCACCCACCACCCCAACCCTCAGAACACAAAACCTCCTGCACAGAAGCACACAGGAAACTCCGTGGTGAGACGCTGATGCTCCACGGTGACATCAGAGAGAGCAGCCTGCTGCAAGACGACAGCGTTGTGCTTCCAGGGGCTCCCTCCCCGCCATGCGCTCTGTGTCTGTGGAAGACACGGAGAGGCCCATTTCCTGGAGTGCTGATGAGAAGCAGGGGTCGTCGGGGTGGTCGGAGAGAGCCCTGTGCTCCTCGGCTCCCCCACCTGGTCTGACCTGGGGAGGTGGAACCACTGCCTGAGCCCCTTTGCAGGCCTCCCATCACAGCAGGATTGCATCTGAGCACCTTGCCTGGCATTCCAGGCCCATCGGGGTGCTGGCCCACACCCACAGCCACCATCTCTCCAGATGCCCCCTCACCTCTGCCTCCAGCCCCTCTGCCTGGAAGGTAGCGTCCCCATCCTTCAAGCTGCCCTTCCCACCCACCTGCCCCTGCCCCAGCCGCCCACTCTAGCTCCCCAGCCTTTGTCTGCACTCAGCAAGGTCTGACCCCAGCCCTGCCCACACTGTGAGCTACTTGCTGGCAACAGCTAGCACATGGCTGTGCTTCACTCTGGGTTTGTTGAATGAATGAATAAGTGAGTTAGTGAATGATAGAGTGGATGAGCTGAGGGGCTCTTGGAGATCATTTGTACTATTGGGGGAAACTGAGGCCCAGAGCAAGGATGTGCCTCCCCTCCCCCGCCACCGCTTGTCAAGCTTGCCAAGCAGTGGGACAGAGCTGGGCCTAGCCCTTGAGCTCCTGACCCCCGTCCATGCTGTTCCCCCCTTAGCTGATCGTGGCGGAGGCCCTGGGGGCTGCGGGTCCTGCTCTCCCCACAATGGCCTGTGCCCTCCTCTGGGGTCCTCACTGCTCCCCAAGCTTCCTCTCCAAAGGAGACACCTAGCTGTCCCTTCTCCCTCTCTGATACCTGCCCCTCAGCTGAGCTACAGGCTTTGAAGACCAGGTGGGCGAGCAGGCCGGCAGTTAGGGCCAGGGGCTTCTCCTTGGGGGCCTGGCGCTCCTTTCTCCTCCCCGCCTCACAGAGCCTGGGCACTCAGAGGGGCCTCACGCCACAGTGGAGAGCATCTGGGGACCCGAAGAGGTCATGGAGGCCAAGAGAAAGATGATCTAGGCTGGGCTGCAGTCCCGCAGCCCCTCTGCTGGGAGGGGGTCTCAGAGCCCACAGGGCAGCACCCAGTTATTGGGCAGAGTTATCCTGGTGCTGACCCCGAAGCAGACCACCCAGGTGTGTCCCCTCTGTTTCCATCAGGGAGGGAGGTGAACAGCCTACAGGTATCATTACAGAGACCAGGTGTGTGGGGTCCTGCCTGGGGCGGCTCATCCCCAAGGTGGCGCGCACACTGCCAGAGTGGCTGCTGTGTGCTGGGCCCCAGGCTGAGCCCTGAGTGGGGCCAGGCCTGGCATGGTGGTCGGTGATGTGAGATCAGGGAAAGCCAAGGAGAAGGAGGCTGAGGCCCTAGGTCCGGGCCCAGCCTGGCCTTGTCTCTCTCTGTCCTGAGCCACGGCGGCCGCTCACACCTTCCTTCCCCTTCTGGAGAAAGAGGGCCTTGGGCGTGACTCCCGTTCCCAGCTTGGGGTCCCATCACCTTGGGGCAGAGCAGTCTCCTGCTGGGGACCTCACCCCTCTCAGCCGAGGAAGAACTGGCCCCCAGCTGGGTCTGCCTGGTGCTGGTGCGGGGGCCCCACCAGGCTGGGGGGCCGTGGTGAGCATCGCCTCTGGGGACGAGGAAAACCTTAGGAACTCCTGACCTATAACTCTCCAATCTGAAGACTCTGCTATTCATTGATTCATTCTGCAGAGGTTTATAGAGCTCACTGTACCAGGGGAGGGAGCTGCGGAAGGACTTCAGGCTGAGAGACCTCATGGGCATGGCTTGGAGGGCCAGCCAGCAGCGGCAGCCCCATCATGGCCACAGCTGAGGGATGCAAGCTCACCTCAGCTGCTGGGCATGCCCGTGGTTTGACTTCCAGAAGTACCAGGAGCTCTGTCTTGGTTCAAACTAGGCTCTTCCTCTTCCTTTGCTGTGTGACCCTGAACAAGTCACTCCACCCTTCTGGGCCTCCGTTTGTCCCCAGTGAAATGGGCACCCAAGGCTGACCATGTGGAAATAACATGTGCAGAGGTTGGCCCATGGAGCACCAGGCACGTTACTTTTGGGGTTTTAGCACCCACCAGCCCTCTAAGGTTTGAGCTCCAGGCCCCATCCTCCATCCACACCATGACAGATATGGGAAGGGTTTCTCATTCATGAGGTTGGGCTGCCTGGAGCTGGGGGCCAGGAGATGCCCTGATAAAGCCTCATGGCACTGCCGCCTCTACCACTGAGGCCCCTCACATTGAGCACTTTAAAGCCATGACCTTTTTAGCTCATCCATCCATCCATCTACCCATGTGCCCACTCATCCCTTCACTCACTCAACAAACCTTCACAGAGGGGCTTGGCCCAAGCCCCAGGGGAGAGCAGTGACTGAACCCAGTGATGGGTCTGCCCCCTCCAGGGGCAGATGATCACACGGCCTCCATCCTGGGTCCCACCCCATTTCTCTGATGGGAAAACAGATCCAGAGGCTCTAGCACAAGAAACTATACTATTTGTACTTTGCCATAACCAAGAAGAAAGAGGGGTGCTGAAGGTCCAAGTATGGAGGTGAGGTGAGGTCTGTTCTTGGGGCCCCCAACATGGGGTCATGCATCGACCCCTCTGCCCTGGCCCTAGCCGTGTGGGTGCACTGCTCACTGGGCTCCCCTGGTGACCCTGGGCCAGCGCAGGGCTGGGAGGCCTTGGACATTATTTATTGCCTGTGTTGGGTGAAGGCTGCTGTATTTACAGGGCTTGATGGGCGTAAAAACCAAGGGAAGGGGGTCGTGGGAGCCACCACAGAGCACAGGACAGTGCGGTCCCTGCTCTCCTACCAGAAGTCAGGGCCAGGGGACAGCAGCAGTGAGCCCAGGACAACATGCAGGCCTGTTGATGGGTGTCAGTAAAGCCACGTGCCCAGCTAGAAACAGGGTCCCCCCAACCACCACTCCTCTGCTTTTCCTACCCAGGCCTCCCTGGGACCTAGGCCAGTGGATGTCCACTGAGGCAGGGGCTTAGCCTGGGCCCAGAGCTGGGAGGTCTCCTACAGTCCTGACCCCCTGCAGCACCAGGGCTCGGGCCCCATCTGGGAACCTGTATGGATTTGGTTGTGTCCCTATCAGGCATCCCACTGTCTGGATCCATCCCCCTCCTGCCCGCCAACACCCTGAATGTCCAGGCAGTGCTGTGCAGGGGGTGGGAGGCCTGCGGACCCTCCCTGTCTGGGCCTCCCACCCCTGTCCCCCAGAGAGTCCGGCCTCCTCCCTCCTCCCCAGCCACGTCCCATCATCTAGTTTTGCTTTGAGCTCAGCTGCTGACAGTCAATCCCACGTAAATCCCAGCACTCAGGAGGAGCGAGGTGAGCGGTGAGCAGCACGGCCCCACCTGCGAGCGGCCTGCAGGGTGTGAGCAAGGCTCAGGAGCGGGAGCTTGGCTGCCAAGCCTGTCCCCCTCCCCACCCGTGTGGTCTGCAGGCAGTGGCTTCCGTGGACACCCCCAGATTCCCCTTCAGGCCGAGGCACCCCACTCCCTGCCGGCTCCCTCTGTGGGACTGGCCCTGGCAAATGGAGCTCCTGTGCCACCCACAGGGTAGCCTGCACCCCAGGACTGGTTGACATGTGCTGCAGAGGCCTCGGGACAACGGCACCCTGAGCAGGCGTTCCCTGCACCCAAGCCTGCTCCCCCTCCAGAGCTGCTCCCGACAGCTTTCCGCAGGACATTTCCAGCAGGCACTTCAGTCTCCTCTGAGCCAAGTCCTTTTCCTGGGGGATCCCATCCTGCTGCTACCTATCCTAGTCAAGCCCTCCCAGCTTTCTCTTCCTCTTTTCTGCCATGGCTGCTACCTCAGTGGCCCCAGGGCACCAGCTTTTGTCCCACAGGCGGGAGCTTGTCTGAGAGCTCAGAGTTGAGGAGCAAGATGGGGCACTTCTAACACGTGAGCTCCTGGATTCACCCAGACCTGAAGCAGGAACTGCCAGGAATTTATGGGGGCCGATTCCTTTCTGCTGGAACATGCCTGTGTTGGGTTTTCTTCCCCTGTGAGTCAAGGGCTCCCTTTGGTCTGGCTGTGAGAAGCTCTGTGAACTGGGAGGCGCCTTGTAAGTGGGGCAGTTTGGGACACCAAAGGCTGCCTGCTACATTGTGAGCACTGGACACAGCTCAGGACTGTGAGAGCTACAAGAAATTTGGGAAACTAGCTGTTGTATCCCAGGAGGTCATTTCTGACCATCATGGCCCACCAGTCCCGGCCCCAGGAAGCAGTGTGGGGGGCCCGCATCCCTAGGGGAGGGTCGGCGGGGGCACCCCATAGGCTGGCCTGGGTCACCTGACTAGGCTCTGCAGGAAGGGCAGTGGGGATTTCCAGGGTTTGGCCCCTTGCCCCCTGTGGGGAGCAAGAGGTCAAAGGGCGCCCGGGCCGGTGTGGGGCAGAGCCGGTGGGGGGCCAGGAGCAGGGCCAGGCTGGGACATCATTCGGGGAGCACAGCACCCCACCACATCAGCGTTTCATGAGGGCCTCCTGTCTGTCTCACCACCCACTGAAGGCCCCTCACCCAGCACTGTGCCTTGCACCCAGCCCCTGGAGGGCTGGCCAACACCAGACCCCACTCTGTTGGCAGAAACCCTGACATCCCCCACCCTGGGATCCTGCGGTTGGGCCTGCTCGCCCTCCCTCGGCCCAGCCTGCCCCAGCAGAGGTGGGAGCTGCACCACCAGGTGGCCTTCTGGAACTTGCTGTCCATGGAGTGGGACTTAGAGCCCCTCATTCTAGAGATGGGCTCCGAGAGGGTAGGTGACTAACTGCTGTGACAGAGGGACAGACCCTCCTGCTGGGTCAGTGCTGGGACCTGCCCTGGCTCCGTCTGCCCAGGGCCCAGGCACGATGCTGTGGGCACTGCCAGCCCTCGGGGCTCTCCCTGCAGGGCAGAGCGGGCGCTCCAGCGGGGGGGCTGGTGGGGGAAGCGCAGCCCGCCACAGTCGTGCAGAGGTGTGCCCACAGCTCTGAGCAGTGTTGGCCACGCCTGGGAGGTGAGAGAGGTGCTGTGAGGGAGAGAGAGGGTGGGCCACCTCGGAGTCAGTGGGTGAGAGGCAGGGAGGGCATGGGGCCAGGCCCAAGGGCAGGGCCTGGGACCGCAGAGGCAGCAGGACTCCGGGAGTGGGCCGGGAGAGGGCACTGCTCAGGCTCCGCTGTGCAGGCGCAGGAGCCCGAGGACACCGGACTGGCTCAGGGCTGGACCCCAGGCAGGACTCCAGGCAGGAGGAACTGTACCCTGGCCCTCAGCTCTCCTGCCCCGGTCCCCGCCTTCCCCGTGGGGCTCACCTCACCTGCCTAACCGGAGCCCCTGAGGCCTCCCTGGGTCTCTGTCTTGAGGGGGGTGGGAGCTCTTGGCAGACCACCCACCACCGATCCCCCTGGGCATTCTGGGTCTCACCCTCAGTGCCACCCTGGCCTTAGAAGGATCTCCTGGGAGGTTGGGCTGCTGTTTTCCCAGGGGCCCTGGAAAACAGTCTGAAGCCTTCCTGACAGATCTGAAAACTCCCAGGGCTCTGCAGGACAGTCCCCAGGGTCCCAGGCTTCCACCTCCCAACATTCACCCACCCTACCCCTAGAATTCAAAGCCATTCCTTTCAAAGGGAGGCATCTCAGGGCCCACTGTGCATCCATAACGCACTGCCTATGTGCTCACCCAACCCCAACCCCCGGGCTGGGCTCACACTCCAGGTCTTCCAGTGCCCTTTGTGACCTTTGACCTCACTCCCTAGGCCTCACACCCAGCCACTGCCCTGCTGGGCCCCTCAAGGACACAGGCAGCCTGGGCCCTTCAGCATTTGTCTGTTTGTCCCCTCCAGCATCCTGTGCACCCCAGCACAGGTGTGCACTCCCACCCCTCGCACAGCAGATGTCAGGCCTTGCTGATGTCAGGACCCCAATGCACAGGGCTCCTTTCCTGGAGGGGCTCAGCCCCTCAGCATCCCTCCCAAACTGCCCAGGCTGTGCACTATTTTTTTACTCTGGCCTCACTCCAGGTGGCCTCAGATGTGGGCCCAGTCATGGGAAGTACACACAGTGTCTTAATGAAAGCCCCACTTTATGGCCAGATCAAAAGGAAGAGTCCCAGGAAATAAAACATCAGGAGAACACGGAAAGGGGGCTTGGGATGGTGACCCTGTACAGTTATCTATGATCACCAAGGATCAGCTCTGAACTGAGCATGCATGGACTCTAAACAGTGTACCAAAATCTGAGAAATGGGCTGCAGGGTAGGCACGGCCCAAGCCCTGAATCGCCACTGTATCCTCACACAGGACAGATCTGAGTAGCACTGACAGACTTTAAACCCCAAGCTGATGGAGGAGTCACAGCCCCTGAAGACTGGTTGGAACTTGTAGCCAGGGCACAGTGGGCTGATTGCCTACAAAAGGAAAAGTAGCTACATCCTCCTGGGACTTAGATCCAGAACCCTATAAAATAATACTTAAAATTTCCAGGATACAATCCAAAATGACAAAGTGACTTAGCATATGAAGAAACAGGAAAATCACAATTTGCATTCTATATGGAGCAAAACGATAAGCAGAAGCCAACTCAGGATAACACAGATGTTGGGATTAACCAACAAAGACTTAGAGCAGCTATTATAAAAATGTTCCAATAAGTAAAGGCAAACACTCTTGAAACAAACAGAAACATAGAAAGCCTGAGGGGGAAAAAAAAAAAGAAGGCAAGAAGATGTAAATAAGAACAAAGTGGAAACCTATAGCAGAATGGAGATGACAGAAGAAATAGCCAGGGGACGTAAACCTGGCTCAATAGAAAGAGTCCAGTATGAATAGGAGGGGAGGAAAGAGTCAAAGAAAATCAGAGTCAAAGAAAATCAGGGTCACAGGGACCTGTGGGTTACTATCTGGAGATCTAATATTCATGAACGCAGGGTCCCAGAAGGAGAAAGAGTATGATGCAGAAAAAGATATTTGGAGAAGGAATGACTGAAATTTCCCCCAATTCAGTAAAATACATAAACCTACAGATTCAGCATGAAACCAAGAAATTCATTCTCAGGCACATCAAAATCAAACTGCTAAAACCTAAAGACAAAGAATAAACACTTGAAAGTAGATGAAAAAATACCGAGTTGTTGAGAAGGGGGAAATTATCCAACTGACTGTGAATGTCTCATCAGAAACCCTGGAGGCCAGATGGACGTGGGACAGTATTTTCCCACTGCTTCAAGAGAAGGGCAGAATTCTGCATCCAGTGAAAATAGCCTTCAGGAAGGAAAGCGATGTAAGATGTTCCCAAGTGAAGGAAAACCAAAGAGAACTTTCTGTGCTGACTCTGCCACTTCCCACGAGCCTACCATTGTTTCGAAATAAAAAGTTTACACAAATGCTTGAACAGAGACTTCACTGAAGAAGGTATATGGATGATAAAAAAGTGCGTGGAAAGATGTTCAACACCATTAGTCATCAGGGAAATGCAGATTCACACTGTGATGAGATACCATGTCAGCCCTATTAGAACGGCTCAGATATGACATAGCGGTTAGACCAAGTGCAGTGGGACCATGGGGAAACAGGGGTTCTCATACACTGCTGGCTGGAATGCAGAATGGGGTGGGCACTCTGGAAAACAGGCGACATACATGCCCCTCAGGCCCCAGAGGACGCTGCTAAGTGGGCACCCACCCCACTTAGGTTCACCCAAGTGAAACACAAACTCCCGAGACCTTTAGTCGAATGCTCAGGGCACCTTTGTTTACAGTAGCCCTAAACTGGAAACTACCCAATGTCCTTTAGGGGATGATGATTAAGTGAACTGTGGTATAGCCATGTGTGGAACAGTGCCGGCAGGAAAGAGAAACTTTTCATACATGCAACAGTTCAGACAGGTCTCGACGGCATCATGCCGAGTGAAAGAAGCCAGCCTCAGAAGGCTGTGGGCTGTATGGGCCCATGGACAGGACGCCCTCCAAAGAACTAGACTGTAGTGACGCGGAATGGCCAGGGGCTCGAGGTCAGGGACCATGTGATGACTGACACCTTTCTTTGTCACTGCCTCTCTGATCAGGTCTTTACTCACAGTCAGCCGATCTTTATGGAATAAGCACATTTAGGTTTAAACAGCAGGCTCCTTTCCTTCTGTGGAGGGTTTCTTTTCTGCTGGCTTCTTGGAGGCTAGAGCCCTTTTGGCCACCAAAGGCTCCACGGCTTCTTCACACCAATGGCCTTTCTTCTTCCTGCCTTTGCTACCATGGCCTTCCTGCCAGGAACCCCTGTCATCAGCCACGGCCGCTGCTGTCACCTTACCCAGCCCAAGTTTGTGATTTGTGGCTGGCAAAGAAAAGTTTGGGAATGATGAGACAATTTTGTGTCCTGATTGCGGTGATGGAAAAGCAAATAAAAAAATATGCTAGAATTCATAGACACCCACATTTTAATTATTTCTAATTTTCTGGGATGAGTTGCTCAGCCCCAGGGAAGGCCAGGCTGGAGGAGCATTCCTGGTGGGCATGTCGGGGGCGGGGCAGCTGTGCCCTGTGGGGCTCCGGGTGCTGGGTGAGGACAGGACAGGCAGTGCTGTGTGGGCCTGAGCACAGCCCCCTCCCCTCCAACATTTGCACCTGCTGCATCTCCTGCTCCCACCTTGCCGTCTCCCCCATCTGGCTCTCCGAGAGCAGGGGCACCCTCTGCCCATTAGATCGGCTGCTCTCCAAAGGAAATGAAGGAGACTGGTGTGTATTGGGCACCTACTGTGCGCTGGTCTCCACCAGTTGCTGCACACGCCACACCCTAGAGGTGGAGACATTCACCCCACTCTGCAGGTGAGGCATCAGAGGCTCAGCCAGAGGGCAGCAGCAGGTGCAGGAGGGACTGGGATTTGAACCCAGGACCACCTGAAGCCAGTGGCCACGCCTCCCAGCACGCAGCTGGTCAGGCCTACACCAACTCTGTCCTACCATCAAAGAGCATTGCAGAGCCTGGGCAGAGGGACCAGGCATGAGCTGGAAGTGGTGCGAAATTTCCCCAGGTCCCCACAGGACACCCAGCATGGGGATGACAGGATGGAGGCTTTGCACCCTCAGGCCTCTGGGGTGGGGACTGGGGCTCAGGAATATGTCTGCCCGCTATTCCCAGGCATTCAGTCTGGCTTTTGCTAAAACCCCTCTGGCCGCAGGAGGGGGCGTGTTCATTAGTCACATGACCAGGTCCCTGAAGGGCTCGCAGGTTCTGGGGGAAGGTGAGGAGGGCAGGAGGCAGGCAGCAGTGGCACAGGGCAGGCCGCCTGGTGTTCCCTGGGCAGAGCGGCCAGGAGGCTCTGCCCTCTCTAGGGCCACGTGGTCATTTCCAGCCTTGGAAACCATGCCGGCCCAAGCGCCAGGGGCCCTGCACCCCCCGAACACTGTGCCCGCTCCTCCCCATCTGTGGCAGGCCAGCAATTTCTTCATCTGGACAGGCCAATGCAGTGCGGCCACTGGGCGGTCTGCCCCACGTCCAGCCATGGGGGTTGCATCAGCCTCCCTGCCTCCTCCCTGCCCAGAGTGTCTGAAGAAGGCCTTTCCTGGACATCTGTCTGGCTAGCTCTTGTGCCCCTCACTGCCCCTGCCCTGGATCCAGGGCTTGTCTCCCCACCAGTCTGGGGATGACTGTGGGGGGGGGCAGTGTCTGAGTCATCCCCATCCTCTCACTGGTCCCAGAGCAGGGTACAGCTCTGCTGGCCTGTGGGTACTGAGCCCTGAGGGAAGGCCCGTGTGGGGACTGGCCTGCCACCTCAGCAGCAGTGTCTGTGCCGCCTGCCTGAGGCCCCCTGGGTGCTTAGCTGGGTGAGTAGCTGCCGGAATACATACTCACTTCCCAGCCTGCCTTGCAGATGGGTGTAAGGTCTCACCAACAGGATTTGTGGGAAGTGATGTGTGCAGCTTCTGGGAAGTGCCCATAAAGAACAGGACAGATCTTTCTTCTCCTCTTCTTGCTGCTGGGTTGAAGGCTGATGTGACAGCTGGAGCGCAGGCAGTCACTTTGGCCATGAGGTATAAGATGCATGATGAGCAGGGACTGTGTGGAGCACAGGTGAGGGCTGAGGGTGCCGAATCGTCCTGCTCCATGGAGAGAGCCACCAGGAAGACAAAGTCAGTGCCTGAGGATGAGAAAAAGCAAGGAGATTCACAGAGAAGCAGAGTTGCAGCCCAGGTCAAACTTTGCCTGAAACCCACAAACTTCAGAAGTTCCATTTACACGAGCCAATACAATCCCTTTATGGGTTAAGCCAGTTTGGGTTGGGTTTTCTGTTATCGGCTATTGAAAGCTTCCCAAAAGATACTGTGGGGCAGGTGTGTGCTGTGGGAGAGATGTAGGTCTCAGCTGTCTGGTGGAGGAGCGTCCTGGGAAGGAAAGGAGCCTGGAGCACACAGGGAAGGCTCCATACAGTGGGGCAAGGGCATGGTGCTGGCCCCTCCCTCAGACAGGGAGGCTGGTGCCTTCCAACACAGTGGGAACAGGATGGAGAACCTGGCAGCCCCTGATTGCCAAACCCAGGACACTGCCAGTCTCCATTTGGCCCAATTTAAAATTCACAGGTAGCACCTCACACCTTCCCTAGAACTGTGAAAAGCACAGCATGACCTTTATACAATCCAAGAGGTTTATTTCTTGAGCCACTCAGATTTTCCAGGCCAGAGGGATCTGCCCCTCCTCCCTTCTCTGGCCACACACACGTCAGGCATGCAAACACTCATATGAAAAACACATGTGCATGTGCACTTATACTGTGAGGTCTGCACACCGTATTTTTGTGTACATCTGTGCACACCAGGTGTGTTTGTGCCATGCAGCTATACAGATGTCCATGGTCTTGTGTGTATACATGTGAGTACACACACATGTCCCTGTATGTGGTATATAGGTGCACATGCATGTCTGCATGCACATGTACACACATAGGACACGCCTGCACTGTGCTTTGTGTATGTGTGAGATGTGTGTGCATATGTGTACACACACACATATGTGCATGTACATGCACACACAGGCACATGCCAGTACATCTGGCCTCCCTCCAATTCAGCAGTGGCTGAGGCACTGGGCACACAGGGTGAGCCAGGGCCCAATCAGACTGAGGGCTGCTACAGCCTGGGCAGAGCTGTAGGGGTCTCTGATGGGACTTGGGGCCCAGCTGTGGCCAGGACAGACGTCAGGGACCCAGCTCTGTGTTCCTGTGCAGCCAGAGCCTCAGATCTGCCCCACAACACCTAAAGCATCTGCAAGGTGGGAGTCCACCTGTCTCCCCAGGCTCCTAGGAAGGCAGGAGGGGCCATGGGCAGGTGGCTACACCAGGAAGCCTTCCCTGCAAGGCAGGTCCCTGCCGGAAGTTGCTGGATTTCTGAGATGAGGTTCCTGGAGGTTGTGGACGTTGGTGTGTAGATGAAGCCCCAGAGGTGCTCTGATGTGGCCCCAATCCCAGCTCTGGGACAGATCAGGTGGCTCCTCCCCGGGACCCAGGGGACCTCAGCAGAGTGGAGAGTGCAGCAAGCTAAGCCCCTCCCCTCGTAGGGAATCCAGACCTGCTCTTGGCCAGGGTGGGTCCAGACCCCCGCGGGCTGCAGTGTGAGATGGGGACCACTCTGCAGGGGCTGAGCGTCGCCAAGGGTGAGGGAAAGTCCCAAGCACCTTGGGATCAGCTCCTGGGCTCCAGGGGCCTCATCTGTCCCAAGACTCCCAGTCCTCAGGGGCAGGGAGGGAGAGGGGCCCAGGAGAAGTCCTTGTGTCTTTTCTCCTCCTATTTCTTGGGAAATGGACTTTGCCACCTTCTCAGGGTTTGAACAGCTGCTGTTCTTCACGCCATCTAAATCTGGGGCCAGCAGGTCGCCAGCAGCCGTGGGCACTAAGGAGGTCAGCCTGGGAGGGACCAGTTCCACAGTCATGGCCCCGTTTGTGACCCATATCGCCTGCCCGACCTACTCTAAGCACTGTGGGAACACACACTGGGGTGTGATCCCAGGGGTGTGGGTAGGCGTGAGTGTGCCCTAAGAGCATCACCTTCTTACACACACACACACACACACACACACACACACACACTCACTCACATGCCCTGGAGGGCTGTCCCTATAGATACCCTCCCTCCTCACACCCATTTGAGAAGCTAGGCTTGGGCCATGCACCTGTCTTGGGCAGGAGCCTAACCACGCAGGGCTTTCACACCAGCCCCCTTAGCGGCCTGGCCCAGCGTGCTTCTCCACTCCATTATCTCTGCTGCCCACCTTCCATCAGCTGTGCCAGCAGCACTGGCCCACCTGCTGTGTTCCCTTCCACCCCAAGGTCCTGGGGAGTATTCGGACTGCAAGACCTCCAGGAACACAGACCACAGAGAAAGTCAGGGATTGGCCCAAGGCCTTGCAACCTTTAGGGGTCAAAGCTCAGGTTTTAGCCCCTCCCCCCACCCCCATGTCAGAAGGCGAGACAGGGACCCCCCAACTGTTCGCCTGACATCAGTGCCACTCAGCCCCTGAACACCACCCCTCCTCTCCATCTCCTAACCAGTGTTCCGCCTGCCAGCCCCAACACCACCACCAGCATCCTTCTGTGTCTGTCATGTGCACGTCGTGGCACCAGGAGGAAGAGCACAGGCCACCAGTGGCCAGCTGTGCCACTGCCCAGCATCTCAGTGGCCTTCCCTGAGCCATGCAGCCTCCACCTTCCCAGCTCTTCACTGTCGGGGTGGAGGCGGGCACCTCTGAGCCCCCCCCCCGTAACTGGCCCGCCTCCCGCTGCCCCTCCCCACACCTGCGTGTCCCACAGCCCCGGCGCACTCAGCTTGCCACCGGCCCCCTCTGTTACTCCCTGAGTGAACACTAACGGAACCCTCTCAGCTGGGCTTGGTTGCATTGCCTGTTTATTTATTTTTTCCTCTTTGCATCTGACTTTCTTTCACCCTCTAAATCGGCAAGGCATGGGGAATTCACGATTCAGCCTCTTGGTTCCCCTTTCGACATGCTCTCCTCTCTGCTGCCTTCATTATCTAATTGGTAATAGTTCATCTCCCCTCCCTTTCATCTCCCTCCCAACACTCCAACCAGTTAGAATAAATATGTATTTTTAAATCTGAGGCGCCTAATTTAATTCGGCAGGCAATGTTCCACAATTCACCAGCATGCAGCTCTGGCTGAGTCACGTTACGGGCCACCTGTCACACTGGCCTTGGGCCTGTCCTGCCAGTGGGGCTGTGAGCCCAGGGGGCACACTGAGCCAAGCAGGCAGTACTCCAGCCCCAGCAGCGTCCTTTCCCAGAGAGGCCACTTGACTGCAGCAGGACCCCATGGGGTCTCCAGGGCTGCCGTGTCCAGAGCTGGCAGTCATGTCTGCCTCCGGCCTCGCCTGCCTTCCCCTCTACAGGCCTGGTCAGGAAGGCAGGGAGGGCCTATCAACAGGGGTGGGGCAGGAGGCGCCCAGATGGTAGCAGTTGCCCCCTCCTGGTCTGCACGGGTCACATCTCCAGCTCCGCATCCTCTCAGCTGGGCCTGGTCAGCAGTGCGGACCCTTGTCTGCTGCCCCTCCCAGGCCACCCAGAGGCCACTGTCATCTCCCCGTCTTTGTACCTGAACTGGGGCCTGCTGCCCAACTCTCCTCCCTGCCCATTGAGCTCCAGGCCCTGGCCGTGCACTGCACAGGTGGGCAAACAAGCGATAGGTGAGAGGCTGCACCTGGCCTGTTGCCTGGTCTGCCTGGAGCAAAGCTGCCTGAAAGGACAGGAAAGCAAGAGCCTCGGCCTGTGTCCCTTGGCCAGGCCTGCCCCTGACGAGGCTGCAGGGCTGCTGGGGCCAGCCACCTCTATCCTGCCTGCTGGAAGAGGTTTTAACACCCCTGAATGTACGCACCCTGCCTCCAGGTGAAGTGATCCCAGCTGGCTAGCTCCTCCTTCACTCATGCACTTGGTCATTGGTCATTCATTCACCCAGGGTGTCTGGCTGGCCGGCAGCAGGGCCTGTGGGGATGTAGCAGGAAGGCTGTGTGCTCAGGGATGGAAGCGGTGCAAGGGCGGGGAGGCAAGCCCCCAGGCTTGGGGTCTCTCTCAGGACCCATGGCTGCTACTTGCCGCTGGTGCTCACAGCAGGGACCTGAACCCAGCTTACACCCGGACAGGGGCCTTGTTTCCACTTCCCCAGGCCTTT
>JAVSCE010010039.1:0-20105 GCA_032199065.1 Smutsia gigantea
CACACACATCCCCCAGTTCCTCAGCCTCCTCTCCCCAGAGCAAGGTTTTTCAGTCAGGTGCACAGGACTGCAAAGGTGGGAAGCATGTATCTCAAGAACCAGCTCCCCTAAACCACCTCATCCAGTCTCTCCGGCAAGGATCCTCCCTGAGAGGTGCAGCTGTGACGTGTGCCTGAGCTGAAGTGAAGCAAAGAGAGTCACCACTGGTACCAGAGACTTCCTAAGGCTCACAGCTCAAGACTGATACACTGCTCATCTCTATCCTACAACACATGTCTCACCCCTTCATACGGAAGCACCTAGTCCAGCAGCTAGCCCCGAATTGCAGAGAATACTGAACACCAGCTGGACCCAGAACCCCAGGGCAACCAGATCCTATACAAGTGGCTTTACACACGGGGCCTTCTGGTCTACCAGATGCCTGTGGCCAATCAGCGGCCCAGAAGGGTAAGGAATTTGAGACGATAGAATATTTGGAGAGATGAGAGCAAGCATTTTTCTCAGGTAGATGGAATGCTTGTTAAGAATGATTACTCTGGGGAAGGCCACGGAAGGGCAAAGACTGACCCCATGGATCAAAGTTAGAGCTACAAACAGCCGCCAAGAAAACCCAGCCGATCATGCTGCCTGTAAAGGAGAAATATCAAAGGTGAGATTAAATCAGAGCAGTGAATTTTAAATCGTGGATAGGCTGTCTGTCTTTATCAGCTCACACCACTAACGAAATCCGAGTCTCCATGGAAAGCAGGGAGGATAATACAGAAATAGGAAGAATGTCAAGAGGAAACTGGCTTGAGAAACGAGTGTCCTGGGAGAGGCGAGATGTTTAAAATTAATCAGTGAGCTTTGTTTGAACTATCCCTATCTTCTGCTTCCCCTTCCTGGAGCGGAGTCCAGGCTCTGGGAGAGCCTGAGCCTGCAAGGGTAGATCTGGGGAAGAGAAATCACTGGAAGGAAGGAAAGGAATTAAAGAATGCAAACAAAAATAACTGGGACTGCTCTGGAGATCATTCTGCACACACCAACGGGGTGGCCCCGGGTGACACGCTGCTCACTGCAGTGCTCAGACTGGTGGGTCACACGGTGGACCACCACACCCCGCAGGGCCCCCGAGGGTGGGTCCTCTCTGGCTGTCAGGCTGGGGTTTGCCTGCAGAGCGCACACCACCCTGTCCTTCGTGAGGCTGGCCAGGCCCTGGCTCTCAAGAAAGTCTGGCCAATCTCTGCAGCCAAGTTCCACCTCCCAAGCAGGCCAGCTCTGGGCAAAATTGTTATGGGGGAGGTGGGGCAGCTTGGTGGCCCATCCCAGGCTTTGACTTTCTTGAACCCTTCCTCTGAGCTCTAGAAGCCCGGCACTCTGATTCTTTCTCCATCTTGGCAATATTACCGATCAGGGAATGTTCTGCTCTCAATTAATTTCACCTCAAAAATGAGACAGTGAAGTATACAGTGCCAAGTATGTGAGCTTCAGCATCAAACCGATCTGAGTTCAAATCCTGGCCCCACCACACACCATGAAGCATGGAGCAAACGGTACTCCCTGTAAGCCTTTGGTCCTTCGACTGCAAAATAAATACTATGCACCCTGTTGATGAGCACTTTCATTAGTAGGCGCCCGTGTAAAGGTGCCTAATGTAGCACTGACCCCCAGAAGTGCTCCATAAATGTTCCTTTGCCCTGTATCAGCTGTCTTCAGAGATCTCCACTTCAAAATGCTTGTACACATAATAGTGTCTCTCAGACAAAAGCCTACCCACAGTTGCATTGTTTTCCACCTAGATTTAAGTTTTTTTTTTTAGTTTGAATGCATTTAGACGGACTTTATATGAGGTCTCTAGTGCTTATTTTGTGAAGCTCCTTTCCCTGACTGCTCTCACCTGCAGGCACCTGACAAAGGTGTCCTGGCCGCTCCCTGCCTCGCAGTTCTCCATCTCAAACTTTGCTGCGAGCCCTACAGCCTGCGTGTCCGTGAGGCCTTGGCCTTCGTGGAAGGCTGAGAATTGTCCTAGTTATCTGTTATGAATTTGGGGGGTACACAATTAAGCCCCTATGTTAAAGTTCCAACCCCAGCACCTCAGAATGTGACTGTACTTGGTCAGAGGGCCTTTAAAGAGGCATTAAAAAGAGATCAGGGTGATGTCCTGATGGGAAGGTGAAATTTGCCCACAGACATGCATAGGGAAAGATGCCATACAAACATGAAGAGGCCAATCTACAAGCCAAGGAGAGAGGCCTCAGAAGAAACCAGCCCTGCTGACACATATCTCAGACTTCTTTCTTCCAAACTTTGAGAAAATAAGTTTCTGTTGTTTAAGCCACCCAGTCTGTGGTATTTTGTCATAGCAGCCTTAGCCGACTAACCCAATATCCATTCTCCCCTTCTTCACTGTGGAAATAGAATTCCTTTAGTCTTAGCTAAACACAGGCGCCCAGCTAGAGAGCCTGAACTTGGCGGCCTTCCTTGCAGTGAGGCTGAGCAGGGAGCCTGAGCCGGTGGAATGTGAGCGGAGGTGATGGAGCGACGTGCAGGACGTGCCTTTCAGGGAGCTGCACGCACTCCATTTCCGTTTGCCCCCTTCCTGCTGGCCCGGAGATGGTGACATGCAGAGCACCCTCCCTGGACAAAGAAATGGAAGGCACGACAGAGCCGTCCTCTAACACTGGACCACCCTCCTCTGTACCCCAAAAGTTAAGAAAGAGAAACAAACTGCTATGCTAATTTTCCACGCCTCTTTGGGTATTCTGCCTCCTTTGTTACAGCAGCTTAGCCTGCCTTTGGGCTACATGACTATTCTCCCTCCAACACTCATATCCTCTAGTTCCCAGGTTCCCTACAAGAACAGAGACCACTAGTGCCATGCTCATTCTCAGAGACTGCCTGGGGGCCCAGGATCCCTGGATCTGAGACAGCTTGAGTGACCCTCTGGTTTCCCTTCCCACCTAAGGCAGGTACAGACGTCTGTGGCCACAAGTTCTTACCAGCCTCTTCTGGAATGTCTGCCTCAATGCCAAGGCCGCCTCTAACATGGGTAAGGCCATGGGCTGGTGCAGGACCACAGCAGCATAGTCCACCCTTGTTCATCTGAAATCAGCCTCCTGTTACCGTGCCCCCTGGTTCTAGTCCTGGCCTCTAGAGTGAAGTGGAATTAGCCCTCCAAGCACTGAAGGACCGGGTCGCCAAACACAGGATACCCAGCGTCTCAGATCTGGGCCTCCTTAGAGCCACAGTAGCCTTATCCACAGTGCCTCCAGGCCAAAAGAAACACCAGGCAGTTCCATTTAAAAAGTAGATACTACCAACCAACTTATTAATATTTATATTCTATTCCTTACTATTTTTACTCAGTAGTTGCTTTTTATTACAGCACCAAAGAAAACCCAGCTCCACAAAGATATGAAATAGAATGTAGTCTGATCTAATATTGAAACTAAACTACATGGAGTTGGTAATTCACATAATATCCAACAGATACTTCCCTCAAAATTTTAAACTGTCCTGTGAGATGCCTGTGAATTTCTAGGGTAGCTTGGGGTTCCTCAGTACACAATTTGGGAACCACAGGCTTGGTCATGGTGTTTAGTTCCTGGAATCTACCTGGGTTCAAATCTCATCAGTTTCTACAACTATAAAGTTGGTAACTGTCAGATGCCTACTTCATATGGGTCTTGTCAAAATTAAATGACATTATACTCTTTAAAATGCTAGTGCAGGATCAGATGGAGAGAAAGCCTTGTATTAGTTTTCTAGTGGTGCCTAACAAGTTACCATAAGCTTGGTGGTTCGCACTATACACATTTATCATCTCACTGTTTCCATCAGGAGACATGCCTTAGTTGGGTCCTTTGCTCCAAGGCAATACAGGCGTCGGCCAGGGCTGCCGTGTCACCCCACTCAAATGGGAAAGGATTCGCCCCAAGCTCCCTCAGTTTGGGGACAGAATTGATCCCACAGCTGCCGGAGCAAGATCCCTGTCTTACTGCCAGCTGTCGGCCAGAGGCTGCTTTCAGCCTTCTAGGGCCCCCCGTTCCCTGTCAGCTCCCTTGGTGCACAGTTCACCTGACATCAGCTTGCTTCAAGGCTCCTGGGGGGATTTCTCTCTCCAGCCTTCAGAGTCTCATGTATGAGACACAGTCATGGGAATGGTATTCACCACATGAAGTAATGTGATCGAGGCAGCATGAGCTATCACTTTTGCCATATTCTGCTGAATAGAAGGAAGCCACAGGTTTCACCCACCCTCAAAGAGAAGGTTATTTTAAAAGGGGCTTACTCCCTGGGGGTCACCTTAGGTCAGGGCTGCCATAGACTTGCAAACTGTTGTGCGCCCCTTCTCTTCAGCAGGCTAAATGTGCCCGTGTGCATCAGCCTAGCCCACGAGGCAGGTTAAAATTCTCGGCTCTACCTTCTATGCTGACATCAGAAGACATCTTCCTTGGGAGGAATTGGGGTGGGGGTCAATCCTGGCTTTGTTGAAAATGGGAAGTGGGTGTTATAGGAGTGGTAGATGGCACAGTGGAGGCACTTTCCATTTCCCTTTACTTGTCTTTCCATTCACTCTTCAACAAGTTTTTGTTGAATAATATCTATGATCCAGGCCCTGAGCCCCAAATGGGGACAAGGAGTAAGGAAAACCCCACGATCTCTGCACACAGGTCCCAGTCACGAGCACTGGATGCAGACTCCACTGTTTGAATCCATTCAAATGGTATCAGCACATTTCCCAGCTGTGTGGCCCCTTGGATATCTGAGAATTACCACTCCCTGGGAAGAGCTGTGGTCATCTATTTACCACAGATGTGGTCAAGAGCCATTGGCCCTGGGGAGAAAGGGGGGAAAGTGGCAAAGGTGTGGGACACAGAGGAAAGAGAACACGGTTAGGGACCTAGAGGTTCTGTCCTGTTAATGTCCCTGGAGTTCTCCAGAGCTCAGTTTCTCCATCTTTATAGAGAAGGAGTGTTCTGAACCAGTGGAGACTAATCTTTCCACTAGTCAAAATCCATTTTTATCAACCACTAACACACACATTTTGAAAGGTTCTGTCTATCCAAACCAGCTGCACATATTAACAGTCAGCTGGTTTTCCCATGGCATCAGCAGTGTCATTCTTGAGTTGGTATCATCCAAGTCAAACATTAAGAAGCTAACGCTTTTGGCAGACCCAGACAGCCGGAAGGCAGAGGGCATACAACTTGAATGCAAGACATTTAGAAATTGAAATATGCTCATGCCATTGGTATCATGCACCTAATACCACTGCCGTGGCCCTCCACAGATACAGGGGCCTAACCTACCCAATATTTCCTCAAAGTGTTACGTGAGCCACTAGGTAATCCTGGAGATGATTCATGTAGTATGTCATTTTTATAGGTATGTATTTAATACAAAGTAATACAAAATTGTAACCAGCCTATCAAACCAATGAGGTAATATCCATTTAAAGCAAACTAAATGAAAAAATTTACACAGAGTAAATAAATGCCAATCCAGGAGGTATGTGGTTATGGTAATGCTTTGGGACCATATGCAAATGACATTGGGAAACCTTGGCTTCTCTCACCCCAAAGGACCCCTCCCCCCATTCTGTGGTGCTGTATGAATGCATTTCCTTTATTAGCCAAACCCCAAACACCACTGCAATTTCTCTTGATTTCTACAAGGAATAGGGCTCTTGACACACTAGGGAAATGGTGCCAAACATTAGCCAGAACAGCCAAACTGGCTAACCAGCTATTTGATTTCTATGTTCTGAATTACTCCTAGCTTTCTCATCTCTACAATTCCCAGTCAAGTATTAGACTGCAAATCAAAACAGGACAATGCAGGGATGTTTTGTCTTGAGATTGAAAAAAGCAGTATTGTTCTCAGTAACGACCAAACACGGTACCAAACACGGGCTGTTATTGGCTCAGGACCATGTCCGGAGCTGCACTGGTGCTACTCCTGACCCCTCTCTGCACGACACACTAGGATGCCTGCTTTACATTCTTTTTTCTTATTATTCCCAGCATTATTCTTGGGAGGAAGTTGACAGTGAAAAAGTACAAAATATGCTTAAAGCCTCAAGACTGAGATTATCAGGAGACTAAATGAGATCTCTGTCTGTCTGATGCACAGCCTCAGAGAACCGTGCCACACTCTTGATTTATGTCCACTGTATTCTATCCACAGCCCCATGAGGAAGGATGGGGGCTGCAGGTGCCCAAGTCTGATCATCCCAAACTGAGCCTCAGTATGGGAAATAGAAGGTTGAGGGAGATTTGCTTGTATGAAGGCACATGTGCTGAAAATGGTTTGTGGGATGGTGGCAAATGACACCTGATTATTTATTAGATGTGTTACTACTCTGAGGAAAATAGAATGGGTAGTGAGAAAGCCATCTAGCTTAGTTTTCTGACTTTAAACACTTCTACCTCTTCCAGTGGTCAGTGCCATGCTTGGAACTTCCCCACCTTCCTCTCTCCCCTTACAGGGATCTGCTTGCAGCCTGCCCAGATTCTGTGCTCCCTTCCGCAGCCCTGCCTTCTGTTATCCGTCTGTCTCCTAATGCGACTCAGCTCCTGGGCTCATGGCTCCATCTTGACCATGGTATCCACACCCTTCAGGATGTTCAGAAGCTCAGGAAGGAGGAAAAGCCCCACAGCCCACAGTGGAAATATTCCATAAGGCCTGGGAGGAGAGAGACTAAAGGAGTTAGAGGAAGAAGTACCTGACACACTTTTTTCTTGGGAGTCTGTCCTTTGATTTATATTACTGTTGGAATTTGGGAGAACATTCACCTTTGAACATTTTTAAAACTCTTTTATGCTAGTCATGACAATAACAGCCACTGGAATATCTCACATCAGTATAACATGAATTAAATTGCAAGGACCTCTTCTGCCTATTGCCTCATTCATCCCCAAAGCAACTCTAGCACAGGATACTCTCATGGACCGACCTTGTTTGAACCTCTGCCAGAAGATGATTGACAGAATTCATAAGAATCACCATACTTTTGTGGCCATAAAGCAAAGAAACACCTTCAGATTACTGGCCCACAGATGCCAAAGTAGGGTTGGAGGGTGAAAGGGGATGCTCTTAATAACTAAGTTGGGACCACAGGTCTGTCCATGTAAGATGGGAGGTATAATCACCAATTCTAAGGCACAGGGACCCTGCCAGACCCACTTGTCCCATTCAGAGCCCTTTTTCTCAAATTAACTATGAGATGTTAAACTCGTACAAAATGAGATTTATTCAGGATGCAAGTTAAACACTGATGATGGAGAGGGGTAGACATCCAGAAAAATACATCTAAAAGGGCATACAAGGGAAAGAAAAAAAATGATCATTGGAACTGAGCTATATGGAAAGGTATCAGAAATGCAAATCGAAGTCAGATATGTTACTCTGCTGAAAAACAGGAATATTTCAATATAAACTGCCCTTTATCTTGTCAGTCCAAGGGCAGGCATCTTGGACTACTTCGTCCATTTGATTGTAAAGACAATAGACCATTCAGAGGACTCAGTGAAGCTGGCTGGGGGCCAGGAATGAGGGGTTTGGGGGACTATCAGGAGAAACAATACAGTGAAGAGATTGGCTTGGCATGCAAGAAAGAAAGCTTCCCAGCTACAGACCATGAGTAAATGATGACATCCCTCCAAATTTCAATTATTTAATCTGTATGTGGCAGGGGTCATAGCTTAACCTTAAATCATTTCCACTTCAGGATTCAGGCATCAGCTGTGTCCTTGGAGGATTTCTGCCTACCTGGGGATAATTAGAAGACTGATGGGGAAACCTGAATGGGCTGTAGTTAGATGATTAAGCAGTCATGGTCAATAAGGGAGGAAGGAATAATTTCAAGTACACAGAGTCTATCACTCAAATGGTCTCTAACTAATACAGCCCATCCAGAAGAACCACTTTAGATGCCTATGTCTCTTTTTGAGAATACCAACCCCAATGGCAAAAGTTATCTTGAGAAAGAAGAACAAAGCTAAAAGTATAACATTCCTGGATTACAAACTAACTATAAAGCTACAGTAATCAAAACAGCATGGTCTGGGCATAAAAACAGACATAGTTCAATGGAATCGAAGAGGGTCCAGAAATAAATCAACACATATAAAGTCAATCTATGACAAAGGAGGCAAGAATGTACAATGGAGAAAAGACAGTCTTTTCAATAAATGATATTGGAAAAATTGAACAGCTACATGCAAAAGAACGAAACTGGAACCACTATCTTATATCATATAACAAAGTAAATTCAAAATGGATTAAAGACTTGAAAGTAAGAACTGAAAACATAAAACTCTGAGAAGAAAACATAGGCAGAAAGTTCTTTAACATCAGTCTTGGCAATACCTTTTTGGACCAGTCTCTTCAGACAAGGGCAAAAAAGTTTTAAAAAATGGGATTACATCAAATAAAAAGCTTCTGCAGAGTGAAGGAAACCATCAACAAAAAGAGAAGGCAATCTACTGAATAGAAGACATTTGCAAATCATATTCTGATAGGGGGTTAATAGTCAAGATATATAAAGAACTTCTACAACTTAACATCAGAAAAAAAAAGCTGATTAAAAAATGAGCAGAGGACTTGAATAGACATTTTTCCAATGACATACAGATGGCCAAACAAGCACATGAAAAGATGTTCAACATCAGCAATTATCAAGGAAATGCAAATCACAGCCACAAAGAGATATCAGCTCACACTGGTCAGATTGGCTATTAGCTATAATATATGCTATTATCTATGTTGACAAGGATGTGGAAGAGAGTGGGCCTTCAAACACTGTGTGAATGTAAATTGGTGCAGCCTCCATGGGAAACAATATGAACAGCCTCAAAAAATTAAAAATAGAACTACCAGAGAATTTGTTCAAAGCAAATTAAAATATCAATTTTAAAAGACACATGCATTTTTTTTGTTCATTGCAACATTATTTACAATAACTAAGATATGGTAGCAACCAAAGTGTCTAGTGATGGATGAATGGGTAAAGATGCGATACACACACACACAGTACATAGTTAAGCCTTTAAAAGAATGAAATCTTGCCATGTGCAACAATCAGGATGTACCTACAGCATATTGTGCTAAGTAAGACAAAGCATCATATAATTTCATTTACATGTGGAATCTAAAAAACAAAACAAAGGAATAAACAAACTTAGTTACCAGTGGGGGAAGGGTTGGCAGGTGGGCAAAATAGGTGAAAGGGATTAGGAGATACAAACTTGCAGTTATAAAATATGTTAGTTACAGGAATATAAAATACAGCATAGGGAATATGGCCAAAAAATATAGTGACAGATGGTAACTAGAGTTATTGTGAGTATTTTATATGCATAAAATTTCATAATGTATAAAAATATCTAATCACTATGATGTATGCCTGAAACTAATAGGATATTATATGTCATACAAACAAGCAAAATAAACAACCTCAAGGTAAGCATTTCCCTGATACCAAAATCATACCAGGGTGTCACAAGAAAATTACAGGCCAATATTCCTAATAAACATAGGTGCAGATGCTCAACAAAATATTAGCAAACCAAAGTCAACAATACATTAAAAGGATCACACACCACAATCAAATGGGATGTATTCTAGGGATGCAAGAATGGTTTGACATCTGCAAGTCGGTGTGATAAACCACATTAACAAAATGAGGATAAAAATCATGATCATCTCAACAGATGCAGAGAAAGCATTTGACAAAATTCAACATTAGTAGTTATCAGGGAAATGCAAATCAAACATCACACTGTGGGATCACCTCTTACCTGTTAGAGGGCTCATTATCAAAAACAAGTAACAAGTTTTGGAGAAGAGGTGGAAAAAGGGAACCCTTGTACATTGTACATGGGACTGTAAACTGGTACAGTCACTGAGGAAAACAGTAGGGAGGTTCTTCAAAAGATTATAAAATAGAACTACCATATGATCCAGCCATTCCACTTCTGGGTATTATTTCAAGAAAAGGAAAACACTAACTCGAAAAGAGTTATGCACCCCATGTTCAATGCAGCATTACTTACAATAGCCAAGATATGGAATCAACCTCAGTGTCCATTGATAAAAGAATGAAGAAAAACTGTGGTATGTATATAGAATAGAATATTATTCAGCCATAAAAGAAAATGAAATCTTAACATTTGAGACAACATGGATGGACCATGAGGGCATTGTGCTAACTGAAAGAAGACAAAGACAATGCTACATGATTTCACTGTTATCTAGAATGTAAAAGCAAAAACCCTCAAAAACCGAGCTCACAGAGACAGAGAATAGATTGGTGGTTGCCAGATATGAGGGAGGCTATGGAGTGGGTGAAATGGGAAAAGGGGGGTCAAAAGGTCAATTCCAGTCATAAAATAAATAACACATGGGGATATAATATACATCATGGCAAGTATAGATAATAATGCTATATTACATATTTGAAAATTGCTAAGAAAGTTCTAAAAGTTCTCCAGAAAAAATTTGTGTATACATATATATGGTGTCAGATGTTAGCTAGACTTATTGCGATCATCACTTTGCAATAAATAAAAATATCAAGTCATTATGGTGTACAGCTGAAATGTTACATGTCAATTATACCTCAGTAAAACACCAACCAAACAAAAAAGTTAATTACTTACAGCAATACCAGCAGGCAGAGTATCATCTGGCACCTGTTCTCCAATTCTAATTCCCACAGAGCAGCATGATTATAGCAAATGTTGCCTGCACACAGTGGGGTGCATTACAGGAAAGGAGCCCTGAGATTGGGAAGTCCTGACGGTGCAGGAAAGACAGAAAACCTAACCTACCCATCTTCCTTTCCAGAGGGAATCATTATCCTTGTTATCCTAGAATGTAAACAATCTGCTCTGGGGAGGGGAGGGAGATGTCTCTGTCTTTATTATTCTGTAATAATGAATTACTATCTTTCCAAGGGTGCTTGCTTATACAAACATTCTTGAAAACATAGTCCAAATTAAATTGGCTGCTAATGCCTAGACATCTAGGCACTTGAGAGATTCATGGAGAATTGTCTCCCAATATGTATGCCAAGGCTGATACACTTGCGACTGGTAGAGGAAGTAGCTGAGAAAGATATTATCTGCTGGCCTCAATTTTTCTTTTCAGCGAAGAACCGAGTCAGATTATTTGTGCAGAAGGATGCTGCAATTGGGGAGCGGTTTTTCAAAGGCAATCAAGAATGGAGAAGCCCCTGAGGAAAGAGAGAGTGAGCTGGCAGAGACCCAGGCAAGGCTTCTCCAGCATCAAAGGCCCAGCTAAGGTTGGTGACCATGAATAGGGTGCACTGAGCAGGCTTCAGCACGGGGCACAGCAGACACCTCAGATGGGAAGACGGGTGAAGGGGTGGGGGCTTGCAGAGCAAGCTCGCCAAGAGAGTTTGAGCAGAAGGTCATGGAATGAAGATGGGGACTTGAGAGTCCCGCTTCTGTGCACCTGGCGGCACATGGGGTAGATGGAGACTGCTGGCTCTTGCGAGGGAACGACCTGGGGATCCTGCCCCAGCGGGACCGAAGGCACTGATATTGCTACATACCTGTGGAAGGCAGCTCAGAGTCAGAGAAGGAAATGAAGTCAGAGAGGATTTAATACACTGGGAAGGTATTCAAGATAGACATAAAGCTGAAGAGCCTGTGTATTAGGGGTGAGGGAGGCAGACAGGGAGGACTTAAGGCCACCATCAAAGAGTCTGTACCTTAATAACACTGAGTCTTCCGGACCATAACAGACTCTTCCCATTCCTGTAGGCTTCCACACTGGAATATACCGCAGTGTCCCTCTGGTTCCATCCAAAAAGGCGCCTGCAGGCCTAGTAACACTACGATGCCTCCAGGCCCCTTTTGGTCCCGCTGCCCTACCCACTCTGGGCCACACAAGGCCCTGATGCTGCCCGGGGCAGGTGGCCCCATGTTCCCAGACACCTCTAGCTTACGTGCGTCTCTCGTGGATCTTGCAGAGCTGAAGGGATGCAGCTGAGGGCCCCTGGCCCCCACCAGCATCAACCCACTAACCACTCGCCTCTAGGGCTGCCACTTTCCAGGCAGGGTCACAGTTGGGAAGCAGGATCCTTCCTTTTCACACATTTTTAAAATTTTTTGACTCCCTTCAGGGTCCAGGTTTTTGATAGTTTTTTTCTGTGTTTCTGCTGTACTGACCCTGCTGTGGGGAAAAGCCTTCTCAGTGGCCCAGCTGCTATCTAAATGAGGAGTCAGGGCGGGTGGACCAGGAACTACAGGAGGCGGGGAGGGGACATCCAGCACATTTCATTCCATTCATCCTAATACAGTAACCAACCCGCGGGCACAAGGCCTGGCACCTTACAGCCCTGCTCCCAGCGCCTCCCATCTGAACTCCTTTACAGATCTAACATCGTCCCTTGGGTCCCAGCTCTGTGCCTCCCATCCCCAGAGGCGCCTCTTCCCTCCCTCCGCCTCCTGTCCCTTCCTGCGGGGCCTGCATGGCTCTCAGAGAAGAATACAGAGCAGCCGGGAAACGATTTTTTCGCTTGGGCTCCAGCACTGCCACCCGCTTTTCTGAGTTGACATCCATCTTGCATAATTCTGGACTCCAGCTTTTACGTGGGCCCCTGAATAAACCTGAACAAAGGCCCGAGGAAAAACACCAGGCTCAGGAGGAATCAAAGCCGATGGCCTCTGCCCAGCGCACCAGCTCGTCAATGTCATTGGCTCCCTTCCGAGTGAACGACCCCAGACAGTCCAGCTGCTGGCTGGAGAACAAATCCCTGCTCGGCCCCTGACCCCTTGCCCAGTAGGAAGCCATGGCTGCTCTGGCCAGGCACCACTTCCCGAAGACTTCATTTGTGAATCCAGTATTTTCTCTTTAAATTCTCCTTCAGTTCCGAAATGCTGAGGCTTAAGTTTTGTATATAGCACAGGCTCGAAATCTGAGAAAAAATTAATTTCCTTGGAGATAATTGTCCAAAGGTTGCTCTATGCTCAGCAAATCTTACAACTTGACCTTTAAGCTGTTTGAGGAAGTTGGGGTTCCTATGGCCAGGATCCTCACTGAACTAAAACCACCTGACTATGTAACTGCCTGTTGCTAGGCTACCGCTTCCACACCTTTAGGCAATAAGCCATTATTGTGCTAACAAAGCTCAGCCCAGGGCTCTGGGCGGAGGCAGAGACGCTGGTGCTTGACCTACCACCAGGAGAACAAGCCGGGTAATAAACCCTTTCACCCCAAAGAAACGTTCTACTGTCATTTCTTAGGTCACATTGAATCCACAGCGAACTTGCCCGGGGGCTGAAACCCATTGGCAAGACAAAGCCTAGTATGGTTTCCTAGCTGATGAAATAACCAGGTGACCAAGAAGTAGCACTTAGCCAAGAAGAAATAGGAGGAATGGGTAGCAAAAGTGTGAGCAGTTACCCCCATCGGGGGGAAGCGTGGGATGGAACAGATCCTCACTCGGCAAGTCGGACGTTCGAGCCCTTGCGGCCACAGCAGAGCGTCACGGTTTATCAAGGGCTTTACAGCGTGTCCTGGTGTCTGTTTCGTGGGTTCACTCTGGCATGAACACAGAGCTCCGGTGTCCTGGAAAGTGCCGAGTTGGGGCCAGAGGCTGGTTCTGCTCGTGGCTCTGCCCCCACTTAGGTCCTAGCAAGAGCAGAGCCGGGGTCCTGAACCACCCACCGATGACGAGCTCTCCCCTCCGGGAGACTGCGTAGGCGAGAAGTGGGTAGAAGCCAGGTCAAGTCCCTCTCAATGGCCTCAGAATCTTTGAAGATTTCTCTCAGGCCCTTGTATTCTGCAGAGGAGATGGATGACCCTACAAGTTGGGCCTTTTCCATAATGTCGGGGTGAGGAGCATCGTCTGAGTGAGCTTCCCTGGCTGGCTTCCCCCAGGAAACCATCTGATGGGGCCCCTGCCAGCGCCATGCTGTTCACCCCAGCCGCATGCTATAAGCAAACTGGACAAGCAGGGGAAGGGAACCAGGGTTCTTCCCTACAGCTGCAGGAAGGGTTCCCCCAGCGTCGGTGAGTTCAGGTCTGACCCTCAGGCTTCGGCTTGGAAGAGGCCCACCCTGTCAGCCAAGTGACACATTCCAGGTATACAAGGGGACCAGACCTACAGTGCTCAGGGGCTCCTGAGACTATGGAGAGGTTCAGGCCTGTCAGGAGGGTGCTCCCGTGACAAGCCGCTTCCTTATGGAAAATGCTCAGCAGCTGCTGCAAGAGTCCTCGGGGGCCTCCTTTTTCCGGGCAGCTCAGGAGTGGTGGCTGGAGCCCTGGGCCCAAACCAAGGCTGGAAATTCATCCTGGCCCTGCCGGACTTGGGGGGCCTCACCACAGCCCATCACACAAGTCAGCAAGTGCAGATTTGGGAAGACGTGTGGGGATCCCAGCAGCCCAGAGGCACGTGTGCACCCATGTCCAGGCAGTGACGCCTTCAGGCCTCGCAGTCACGTGCTGTCCAGAAATCCACAATCTCAGGGCTCAGAGGCACTCTGGGTTATCCATGTCAGCCAGAAACAAAAGAGGAGTCTGTTCGCCCCAGAGGAAAGAAGTATTCAACTCAACCTGGATATTGTCTGTCTCGTTCTGAAAACCTTCACCTTTGCTCTCCGAGGCCTCAAGGGGCCCAGAAAGCCAAGGGCAACTCCAGCTTTCCTTACTTCCCTCTTTCAGTTTACTGGTTCTGTGTGTGATGCTTCTGCCTGCCAATCAGGCTCTGACCTTTCCTAAACCTGCATGATTTCTCCTTACTGACTGTATTCTTCTAAGGTGCTTTACCTACCTTAGAAGAGTGGGTCCATATCTAGGTTTCTGGATGGGATTTCTTTTCTGGCGGGATGGGGACAGGCTGTGGGGTGCCTCATGCTTATTCTGCCTTCACATGATTTCCGGCCCACACCACTGTTTTGGGGTGGAGAGCTTCTGCTGAGACCTCTTTTGGAATTGTCGAGCTCCCTTAATCTGGTTTTCTTACCCAAAGTGATCTTGACAACATTCATGGAAGATTGTTCTCAGCCCAGTCCTTCGGGAAATAGTAATATAATCTCAGCCCAGAGAGGCATGTGTGTGTGGCTGCAAAAAGCTTTGCTCAAGTAGCCAGAAATCTGTAGTCCTTCTTTTTCAAAGTCAAGTTTCTAATCTGGGAGCGGGCGTCGCCATGGCACACCACAGCACACAGAGCTTTCCTTGCTCCTGCAGCGTTTTTGATGCTGAAAAACATCAGGGACTGAGAGAAAACTCATCTGATAAAACAAAGGGAAGTGAAGAGGGTCTTAAGAGTCCTGGGGGATTATCATTCCCTTTCTCACATTTCCTGCTTTTCTAATATAAACGTAAATTTTTAGCAAGAAGGGTATTGGGGGGCTTTGTCTAATTGAATCAGTATGTATTAATTATGCATTAATGGAGATTATTCCACAATTCATTGCAGTCCTCACAATCAGTCTTCAAGCCGAAGGCAAGTATAGAAAATAATTTTTCATGATAATAATAACATCTATTAGAGAAAAAGAGTCCTCAGCACCACTCTTGCTAGAAACGAATCAGGAGTAAGGTACTTGGCAAACTGCGCTGGAGGCTGACCAACAGCCGGCCTCCACAGCCGGACACCAGGCAGTATGCACAGAGGCCGGCTCCGGGCGGGCTAGGGAAGTGCTGGAGTGGGCGAGGGCCACCGCTGCAAAATATCACAGACCGGGGGACTTAATTAACAGAAACTTTCTTGCTCACAATTTTGGAGGCTAGAAGTCCAAGATCAAGGTTCTGGCCCACTTGGTTTTTGGAGATCTTCCTTCCTGGCGTAGACCACTGCCCTCTTGCTGTGTCCTCCTGCAGCCTGTCACTGGCGTGCCTGCGCACAGCGAGAGCTCTGGTGCCTCTTCCTTACCAAGACACCGGTTCTTTTAGAGCCCCACCCCTATGACCTCACTTAACCTTCATTATCTCTTTGTAGCCCCTATCTCCAAGTAGAGTAACACTGAGGGGTTTGGGTCCCCCTACATACAAATGCGGGAGGAACAGTATACAATTCAGTCCATAACAGGAAGCCTGCAATGTGGTGCAGATAGTTCCCACTGGGGCTATCTCATTTCTAGAATTTCTGAGATTACTTGAGCCAGATTAGAAGGTGATAGCTCAAGTGGCTATAACTCATACGACATTAAATACAGTAAGCAAAGTCGAGATGTTGGAAATGGGTGGAAGGGGATGAGGGGGGGCATTTAGGACAGAAAAAACAATGACTATACAAAGACTCAAAACCAGCATCAACTGTATGGCAAGCTCAAGGACCCAGAAGAAGTTCACGATGACCGGCCTGAACAGAGTGAGGGAGGAGTGTCCAGAGAGGAGCTGGAGAAGTAAGTAGCACCCATGTGACATGGGGCTGGGGCACAGAAAGGAGGTGGAGGGCATACAGTAGCAGCAGGGGCCGTTCCTGAGCTCTGACCATGGAAACGGCATGGGCACACTTCATCTTCGGAAAATTTCACTCTGGCTGTTGTGTCAAGAGTAGGATGCACTGAAGGAGGGCAAGGGGGCCCACAGTCTGGGGTCGGCCGTGGTCATCCATGCAGCAGGTGATGGGGTTTTGGGCTTGGGAGATAGCAGTGGTGATGGGGGGAAGGGATTAGATCAAGAGATTGTTAGGATGGAGTTATTCAAAATATGGGTCTTAACTTATTAGTGGGCATCAACTTACCTAGTGAGTCATGACTAGAAGTGCTTGAATGAAATAGAACTAAGTAAAAACTACCAGAAGACATCACCTCTAGGCAGGTTAAGACTGGCTCATGAAATGGTTGTTCCAAGTGTGTGTGTATGTGTTTTACCATATAAGATATACTGCTTCTTGTGGGTCACAGGAAGGGTCCGAACCACCCATGCAGGGGTGGGACAGACTGAATTTGATGACTGATGGAATGTGGGGGGTGAGGGAGGGTCGGGAGCCCTGAGTGACTCCCAGCTTTCAGACCCCCAACTGAGGTGGGTATGTGCACTTCTGGATGAGGAGATGGGATGAGGGATGATATTTCTCTGTCGTTTCGGGTGGACTGAATAGGTTGCACCCCCGTGGGAATGTAGGGTTCTTGGGATATAAGCTGGTTCCCAAGAGGCCTCTTGGCAGGACTGAGTTGGCTCCTCTGCAGCATTTCCTGCCCTTCAGAAAAGGCTTCAGGAGGTCTGAGATTTTGAGCATGGTCTCCGACCCAGGCCCTGACCCTGGTCCCCTCCCTGGGGCATCCACTGCTCGGGGTCTCACAGCGCACGTGTGCATCACCAACTCTGCAAAGAAGGCTTTCGGAAGAGTCAGGGCCGGGAATTTGGCCGCATAAGTAACTCACTGCCTGCCCCTGAGGTGACGGATGGCCTCCGCGTGGCCTCCCCTGATCTGGCTCCACACCAAAGAGTAAACAACGGTGGCCACTAGGGGTACATTAGGCGCTGACGCGGGCGTGCAAGGCAGCACAAGGCTCACTTCCTCCCTCTCCCGACCCTTTGTCGGCTTCTCCTCGAGGTGGTTACTCTCCTCATCAGCCAGAACCAATGGCCTGCTGGAACGAAAAGTTCCCCTTCCCAGCCAGCTGAGGACGGCGCCAGGCCTGAGCGCGCCCTCGCAGGCGGCCACCATGCGCGCCCTCGTCCTGCGCGTGGCCGCCGGCGCCTCTGCGTCCCCACCCCCAGGACGACGCGCCGGGCCTGCCTGGGGCCCACCGGCGCTCACCGCCCACCAGACGGCTTTGGCCGGAGCAGAATTCAGATTTTGCCCCTCGATTGTAGGGCTCGGAACAGCCCCATTTCTAGTCATAATAAAGACAATATTTGCTTATATGTGTTTAGTACTTCACATGTCCATTAAATCTTTCCTTTGTTGCTTTATGAAACAAAGTTGCTGAATGCCTACTTCCCAGAGGCAGGAGATTTCCAAGACGGTTTCAGCTGGGTGGCGTGGGACAGGACCCCGGGGCCAGGCTGCCCAGGACGCAGTCAGGTCTCCCAGGGTCGTCTGATAAACACAGTGATGACAGTGGTGTGCGTGGTGGTGGTGATAAATGGTAGGTGTCACTTGCATGGTGTCACTTGCATGGTGTCACCATGTTCCAGGCATGGTCTAAGGACACGACATCCGTCAGTTCATTCACCCCATGAGCCTGATGCTCTTCCCACCTCCATTACATAGTTCAGTGGAGTTAAGAAGGTTCTTTCACCTGCGTGATTAAAATGGTAAGGACGCACCCAGGGCTCACCGCCCTCCATACAGGGGCCAGTCCTCACTGGGGACCTCCTCCTCCCGTGGGCAGGGAGAAGCATGCCCTGGGCCAGACGGAACCTCCCGAGGGGAAACTCCAAGGACATCACCTTCGAGGGCTGCTGGCATCACTCGTCAGGGGAATGGTAGGGGCAGAGGAAGGCTGCAGCCCTGACGCGCATCCCCCGGCTGTTCCCATGGGCTCTCCGAGGCCCCCTGCGAACAGTGTGCTGGGGAAAAGGCAGGCCCTTGGGGTAAGCGGGGACTACTTTCCCAGGTCGTTGGTGACGCCCGAAGCTGCCGGCGCTGCCATCAGTGCTTGCCCTTCTGCGGCGGGCCACGCGCACTGGCAGAGCAGCCACGGTGCTGGGCCGCGGGGTGGCTGGGCCGGGGTCACGCCCTCTGTTCTGTGGGGCGTGGAACGCAGTGTGGAACCGGCAGATTACTTGAATAGGGGAGACTTTCTAGCCAGGTGCACGCTGACACAGGGTGCCCAGGTCCCCTCCTTCCTGCAGGGGATGTGCCCCCAGCTCCTGTTCTCCTGGACTTCCCTGTACCTCATGGCCAGACCCAGCTAGCTAAGGGCTCCATGGGATCAGCGCTTTTGGTTCTGAGCCCGACTCGATGGCCTGCTGAGCACCCCCTCCCGACCCCAGCCCCAGCCCAGGGGGCGTCCTCACTCCCCCAGAAGTACCAGCCTTTCTTCAAGGGTGTTCCTGCCTGATCGCACTGAATATGGTGCCGATGGAGCTAGTTTGGTCTGTGGCTGCCCACGCCGCTAGGAGCCATCCATTTCCCTTCATGCCACTCTGGTGAGTGACAGAGGTAATCAATCTCGACTAGCCCACCTTGGAGACATTAATGCAATGGATAGCCTCCTGACAACAGCCAGTGGAAATACATGAGTCTCTTGTTACAAGGTAGGGGAATGTTTATGTAAACAGAGATGCTCCAAACTTTAACCTAGGAGACGAGCAGTATTGGAAGTTAAAATGCAAGTGCTTACGTGTACTTACAGTTTGCATCTTCCTGCCTTCTATGACACTTATTCCCAATAAACTTTATGTCTCATACCACTAGACTCCTGAATATGCCAATCGCAAAATGCCAACAACCCAAACAGAGAAAGGCATTTCCTGCCGCTTCCACTCACAACTGGGAAATGCTCATTCAATATGTCTGTTGTCCTGTGCTGTGAACAACACACAGAGCACAGAGGTTCCTTCCTGAGACACTAGAGACGCTTAGACAAGGCTCAGAGGCTCTTGTCCAAGCCCCTTATGGTTAATGCAGATGCCATGAGAGCCTGTGCTTATTGCTGAAGACAAAGGAAGTTGGTGTGTGTTGAGAAGGTAGCACTGTTTGTAACATGACCACTGAGCTGTCCTATGTTTTTATTCCTCCCCGAAACTTTGGAGGGGAATTGGGTGGTGGCTAAGGCAAGGCAGAGGCAGTGACATGACTGCTGTCACCTGTGCATGTGCAGAGGTGTGTCCATGAGCACAGCTGTGCGGCCACACCCTCTGGAGAGAGCCACAGATGTCGCAGATGCCTGAGAGTACCTCCTTGAGAGATGGGCAAAGTCAACGCCTGTCTGGGTCTGTGGAGCCTGTGGACAAATAGTGCTGTGGGGATGGGAAATGATCATCATGAACTCTGTGTTCATGAATACTCAGAACCTTCTGGTCCAGGCATTTTACAGGTGTTCTCTGCTTGCCTGCCTTCTCTCCCAGCTGCATTCAAACAAGGAGGTCCCTCGCAGAACCAAGGGTTACACTCGCAGTGTTTTGTTGTGGTTGGCATTAGCCACAACGAACCAACTATTCAAGTGCCCCAGATTTACCTGGTTGTTTTT
>JAVSCE010010040.1:0-23451 GCA_032199065.1 Smutsia gigantea
GAGAGACAGAGGGGCAGGATCTGAGCGGGGAACGTGCCAGGGTGCTTACAGCCGGCTCCCGGGAAGAAAAAAAAAAAGCGCATGCTTTCTTCAGCAGTCTTAAAGAGACAGGAGCCCAGTGGAGGAGCCGGATCGCCCCGGCACACTCAGCCCAGCAGGCTGGGAGTCCTGGGGAGTTTCGGACACCTTAGCTGGCGACTGCGGAAGCGTGGCCGTACTTACACTTCTCACTGATATCAACAGCCTCCCATTCGTTCCCACCCCAGCCAGAGTGATAAAGGGCCCTGCGGAGCAGCGCAGCCACAGCTGCAGAATAGTGGGGCAACAGCGCCACCTACAGCATCCCCACAGAATCTACTCCCGGTGGGCATGTTTTTTCTTTTTTTTCTTTCTTTCTTTCTTCTTTTTTTTTCTTTTTAACGTCTTAAAGAGTCCAGCTGACATACGTGGCAACTACCAGTGACCAATTCAATAGCCATGAAAAGACAGAGGAATATGGTTCAGACCAAAATCAACCAGACAACCCCAGAGAGGGAGTCTGAAGGGATGGAAATGCACAGCCTCCCTGAAAAAGAATTCAGAATAAAAGTCATAACCATGATGATGGACCTACAGAGAAATGTGCAAGAGCTGAGGGAGGAAGTGAGGGAACTGAGGAAAGACAATACAGAAATCAGACAAGCGATCGAAGGGCTTAACAGCAGAATGGATGAGATGCAAGAGACTGTTAATGGAATAGAAAACAGAGAACAGGAGTACAGAGCAGCTGAGGCAGAGAGAGATAAAGGATTTCTAGGAATGAAAGACTATTAAGAGAAATGTGTGACCAATCCAAACGGAACAATATTCGCATTATAGGAGTACCAGAGGAAGAAGAGAGAGAAAAAGGGATAGAAAGTGTCTTTGAAGAAATAATTGCTGAAAACTTTCCCTCGCTGGGGAAGGAAGTAGTCTCGCAGTCCACTGAAGCTCATAGATCTCCCAACACAAGGGACCCAAGGAAGACAACACCAAGACACATAATAATTAAGATGGCAAGATCAAAGATAAAGACAGGGTATTAAAGGCAGCTAGAGAGAGAAAAAAGATCACCTACAAAGGAAAACCCATCAGACTATCATCAGACTTCTCAACAGAAACCTTACAGGCCAGAAGAGAATGGCATGATATATTTAATGTTATGAAACAGAAGGGCCTCGAACCAAGAATATTGTATCCAGCACGATTATCATTTAAATATGACGGAGAGATTAAACAATTTCCAGACAAACGAAAGTTGAGAAAGTTTGCCTCTCATAAAGCACCACTACAGGATATCTTAAATGGACTGCTCTAGATGGAAGCACACCTAAGGCTAAAGAGATGTCACCAGAGAAAATAAAATCATAGCAAAGAAAGCAGACCATCCAAATACTAACTAAAGGCAAAGAATAAAACACCTAGTATAGAAAGAATGGAAGAGGAGGAATAAGAAGGGAGAGAAATAAAGAAACATCAGACTGTGTTTACAATAACTTAAGAAAGTTAAGTTAGATTGTTAGATAGTAAAGAAGCAACCCTTGAACCCTTGGTAACCACGAATCTAAAGCCAGCAATGGCAATAAGTACATATCTATCAATAATCACCTAAATGTAAATGGACTGAATGCACCAATCAAAAGACACAGAGTAACAGAATGGATAAAAAAGCAAGACCCATCTATATGCTGCTTACAAGAGACTCACCTCAAACCCAAAGGTATACACAGACTAAAAGTGAAGGGATGGAAAAAGATATTTCATGCAAACAACAAGGAGAAAAAAGCAGGTGTTGCAGTACTTGTATCAGACAAAATAGACTTCAAAACGAAGAAAGTAGCAAGAGATAAAGAAGGAAATTACATAATGATAAAGGGGTCAGTCCAACAAGAAGATATAACCATTATAAATATATATGCACCCAACACAGGAGCGTCAGCATATGTGAGACAAATACTAACAGAATTAAAGGAGGAAATAGACAGCAATGCATTCATCTTAGGAGACTTCAACACACCACTCACTCCAGAGGCCAGATCAACCAGACAGAAAATAAGTAAAGACACAGAGGCACTGAACAACACACTAGAACAGATGGACCTAACAGACATCTACAGAACTCTACACCCAAAAGCAACAGAATACACATTCTTCTCAAGTGCACATGGAACATTTTCCAGAATAGACCACATACTAGGCCACAAAAAGAACCTCAGTAATTTCAAAAATATTGAAATCCTACCACCACCCAACTTCTCAGATCACCAAGGTATAAAACTAGAAATAAATTTTAGAAAGAAACCAAAAAGGCTCACAAATACATGGAGACTTAACAACATTCTCCTAATTAATCAATGGGTTAACAACCAAATCAAAACAGAAATCAAAGAATATATGGAGACTAATGACAACAACAACACAAAGCCACAACTTCTGTGGAACGCAGCAAAGGCAGTTCTAAGAGGAAAGTATATGGCAATCTAGGCCTATTTAAAGAAGGAAGAACATTCCCATAAGAACAGTCTAAAGACACAATTACTGAAATTGGAAAAAGAAGAACAAATGAGGCCGAAAATCACCAGTAGGAGGGACATAATAAAGATTAGAGAGGAAATAAATAAAATTGAGAAGAATAAAACAATAGAAAAAAATCAATGAAACCAAGAGCTGGTTCTTTGAAAAAATAACCAAAATAGATAAACCCCTAGCCAGACTCATTAAGAGAAAAAGAGAATCTACACACATAAACACAATCAGAAATGAGAAAGGAAAAATCACGACGGACCCCACAGAAATACAAAGAATCATAAGAGAGTATTATGAGAATCTATATGCTAACAAGCTGGAAAACCTAGAAGAAATGGACAACTTCTTAGAAAAGTACAACCTCCCAAAACTGACCAAACAAAAAACAGATAAACTAAACAGACCAATCACCAGCAACGAAATTGAATCGGTAATCAAAAAACTACCCAACAACAAAGCCCCCGGACCAGATGGATTCACCTTTGAATTCTACCAGACATATAGAGAAGAAATAACACCCATTCTCCTTAAAGTTTTCCAAAAAATAGAAGAGGAGGGAATACTTCCAAACTCATTCTATGAAGCCAGCATCACTCTAATACCAAAACCTGGCAAAGACCTCACCAAAAAAGAAAATTACAGACCAATATCCCTGATGAACATAGATGTAAAACTACTCAACAAAATATTAGCAAGCTGAATTCAAAAATACGTCAAGAGAGTCATACACCATGATCAAGTGGGATTCATCCCAGGGATGCAAGGATGGTACAACATTCGAAAATCCATCAACATCATCCACCACATCAACAAGAAGAAGAACAAAAACCACATGATCATCTCCATAGATGCTGAAAAAGCATTTGACAAAATTCAACATCCATTCATGATTAAAACTCTCAACAAAATGGGTATAGACAGCAAGAACCTCAACATCATAAAGGCTATATATGACAAACCCACAGCTAACATCATACTTAACGGCAAGACGCTGAAAGGTTTTCATCTAAGATCGGGAACAAGACAGGGATACCCACTCTCTCCACTGTTATTCAACATAGTACTGGAGGTCCTAGCCTCAGCAATCAGACAAAACAAAGACATACAAGGCATCCAGATTGGTAAAGAAGAACTCAAATTGTCACTATTTGCAGATGACATGATACTGTACATAAAAAACCCTAAAGACTCCATTCCAAAACTACTAGAACTAATATCTGAATTCAGCAAAGTTGCAGGATACAAAATTAACACACAGAAATCTGTTGCTTTCCTATACACTAATGATGAACTAACAGAAAGAGAAATCAGAAAAACAATACCATTCACAATTGCATCAAAAAGAATAAAATACCTAGGAATAAACCTAACGAAGGAAGTGAAAGACCTGTACTCTGAAAACTACAAGACATGCCTAAGAGAAATTAAAGAGGACACTAACAAATGGAAATGCATCCCATGCTCTTGGTTAGGAAGAACAAATGTTGTCAAAATGGCTATACTACCTAAAGCAATATACAGATTCAATGCAATCCCTATCAAACTACCAACAGCTTTCTTCAATGAACTGGAACAAATAATTCTAAAATTCATATGGAACCACAAAAGACCCCGAATAGTCAAAGCAATCCTGAGGAGGAATAAAACGGGGAATTACTCTCCCTGACTTCAAGCTCTACTACAAAGGCACAGTAATCAAGACAATTTGGTATTGGCACAAAAACAGACCCACAGACCAGTGGAACAGAATAGAAAATCCAAACATTAACCCAAACATATGGAGTCAATTAATATTTGATAAAGGAGCCTTGGATATACAATGGGGAGATGACAGCCTCTTCAGCAGCTGGTGTTGGAAAAACTGGACAGCTACATGTAAGAAAATGAAACTGGACTACTGTCTAGCCCCATACACAAAGGTAAACTCAAGGTGGATCAAAGACCTGAATGTAAGTCATGAAACCATAAAACTCTTAGAAAAAAACAGGCAAAAATCTCTTGGACATAAACATGAGCAACTTCTTCATGAACATATCTCCCCGGGCAAGGGATACAAAAGCAAAAATGAACAAGTGGGACTATATCAAGCTGAAAAGCTTCTGTACAGCAAAGGACACCATCAGTAGAACAAAAAGACATCCTACAGTATGGGAGAATATATTCATAAAAAACGTATCTGATAAAGGGTTGACATCCAAAATATATAAAGAACTCATGCACCTTAACAAACAGAAAGCAAATAATCCAATTAAGAAACGGGCAGAGGACATGAATAGACACTTCTCCAAAGAAGAAATTCAGATGGCCAACAGGCACATGAAAGATGCTCCACATCGCTAATCATCAGAGAAATGCAGATTAAAACCACAATGAGATATCACCTCACACCAGTGAGGATGGCCAACATCCAAAACACAAAGAACAACAAATGTTGGCGAGGATGTGAAGAAAAGGGAACCCTCCTACACTGCTGGTGGGACTGCAAATTAGTTCAACCATTGTGGAAAGCAGTATGGAGTTTCCTCAAAAACCTCAAAATAGAAATACCATTTGACCCAGGAATTCCACTCCTAGGAATTTACCCTAAGAATGCAGCAGCCCAATTTGAAAAAGTCAGATGCACCCCTATGTTTATCGCAGCACTATTTACAATAGCCAAGAAATGGAAGCAACCTAAGTGTCCATCAGTAGATGAATGGATAAAGAAGATGTGGTACATATACACAATGGAATATTATTCAGCCAAAAGAAGAAAACAAATCCTACCATTTGCAACAACATGGATGGAGCTAGAGGGTATTATGCTCAGTGAAATAAGCCAAGCTGAAAAAGACAAGTATCAAATGATTTCACTCATATGTGGAGTATAAGAACAAAGAAAAAATACTGAAGGAACAAAACAGCAGCAGACTCACAGAACCCAAGAACGGACTAATAGTTACCAAAGGGAAAGGGACTGGGGAAAATGGGTGGGAAAGGAGGGATAAGAGGGAAAAAGGGGTATTACGATATGCAGATGTAATGTTGGGGGGGCACGTGGTGGGCTGTACAACTCAGAGAAGACAAGTAGTGATTCTATAGTATCTCACTACGCTGATGGACAGTGACTGTAATGGGGCTCGTGGGGGGAACCTGATGAAGGGGGTCGTTTAATAACCATAATATTGCACATGTAATTGCAGATTAATGATAATAAAATAAATTATATTAAAAAAAAAGAACAAAGCAAAAACTGAAGGAACTAAACAGCAGCAGACTCACAGAACCCAAGAATGGACTAAGAGTTACCAAAGGGAAAGGGACTGGGGTTAGATGGGTGGGAAGGGAGGGATAAGAGGGAAAAAGGGGCATCATGATTAGTACATATAATGTGTGGGGAGGACACGGGGAAGGCAGTATAACACAGAGAAGACAAGTAGTGATTCTATAGCCTCTTACTACGGTGATGGACAGTGTAATGGGGTATGTGGTGGGGACTTGATAACAGGGGGAATCTAGTAACCATAATGTTGTTCATGTAATTGTACATTAATGATAGCAGAAAATAAAAGAAAAGAAAAGAAAGAAAGAAAGAAAGGAAAGGAAATTGGTTACCAGGGTTGCGGTAGGTGGTGGGGGAGAGGGAGGGGGATAAAGGGAACAATAATTTGCCATCAGAATATAAGTTGGCCACGGGGACGGTAGTACAGTATGGAGAACATAGTAATTCTGTAACATCTTTCTACATTGATAAGGTAAAAACCTCACTAGAGGGGGTGATGATTTAATAATATGGGTAACTGTTGAACAACTATATTGTACATTTGAAACTAACATAAGATTGTATATCAATACTTCAATAAAAAAGTAATTCACTATTATCATTAACAATCCAAATTTTTACATACCTATAAAGAGACTTTAATTTTGTAAAAGGTGATAAGTATTGTATGGATGTTTATAGTACCCCCCCTCCCCAAATTTTCTTCTTTACATAAAATTATTCCCATGCCTCCCTCTCCACCCCCATGGCTTCAAAATTTTAGGAAATATTACATGACTCAAACATGCCTTTCCACTTGTCTTACAAACATGGGAAAGCCAACTTCCTCTTTCTCATTATTGTATCAGTCTACGTGTTGTAGATTTTCTGCAGTCAGACCACACAAAAAGAGGTAGTGCTTTCTTTCTCTCACTTAGAATTCTTTTTTTTTAATTTGATATGTTTATATATTACAGTGATTGCCTATATAGTAATATCTAGCACCTCTATCATGGTACATAATTACAATTTCTTTTTAGTGTCTGGAAAAATTAAGATCAAGTCTCTTAGCAATCTAATTATTGTAATGAAATCTGCATTCACTATTCTGTGCAAGGATTTAATTCTTGAATTGTTACACAGAGCAACAGTGCCTAACACATAGTAGATGTTTGCCTCAATAAATATTTGTTAAATTAATGAAGGAAGGAAATAGAAATTCTTCCCAATTCTCTGATAAAGAATGAACATTTTAAGGAATTCTTTGCAGAGCAGTTTTAACCAGATCCTATGTATTGCGGGTTGCTTAATAATAAATTAGTAACTATAAATACTACAGTTTAGCAATAGAATAGTACCTAAATCAGCAAGTTCATTTCTGTAGATTTCATAATTTGTTTTTCCATACTCCCAGCAGGCCTTTTCCAGAAATACATCCACAAAACTGAGGCACTAGTTAATCTCAACTGGTTAAAAGGTCTATATACTCTTTTGTCTTCTTTTCTGAATGTCAAAGTGATTTTTCTGTCATGGATAAAGCAGAAGACAGAACAAGCCTACATGATCTGTCCACTGTAGCTAGGCACTTTTTAAAAAGGAATACAACAACTATTTACCTTGAGCAGCCTCTTTTTTTTAAGCATCAACCCTTCCTGGAATTTTAGGAGGATCAGAATAGTAATAACTATAGTACAGCACGAACCACTCTGAAGAAAAGCACCAGAGGAAAAATTTAGATGACAAAAAAAGAGATCTAACTCTGTTCTGCAAAGTTAAGTCTTTCCTAGTACTAGGATTCAGTCATTGCGAATTTACCATGCCAGAGACTGTAAAAATGCTGCAGACACAAAAGTAAATAGGACATAATCCCTGCCCTCTTGTAGTGTATAGTTTAGGAGGGGAGAATGGCTGATACCATTCAGTCAGAAAATGGGCCTGATATACATTACAAGGGGCTCAAGGTTGCTCAATCTGGCTTTTAATCTTTAGGTCAGTGGAACACAAAGGGCCATTATTCATTCAAAAAGGTATTTCTAAAACTTGCCTACTCATATGAATTATGTAAAGGGTAAAATATAAATGCTAAAATAAAAATTGCCAGGGGTCTCTCCTGAAGATTGTCATTTAGTAGGTTTGTGGTGGACCCATCACTCAATTTAGGATCAGGCAATTTTGGGAACCATAATCTAGAAGACAGTTACAATATGCAGCAATTCCTTTAAAACATTAGAGAATGTCTAGAAAATATAACATATTAACTGGATGCAGAAAAGGCTGACTTGCCAAAGGTTTTCTTCTAGAAAGCTTTGCCTGAGCAGAAAGAGTGTAGAAAGGCTCATTTTCTAGGCTTCAGAAAAAAAAGTGTCATTTGGCATTGCCCAGGAAGTCTGGATCCTTGCCCACAAGCAGTCCAGTTTCCTTTTAAAAAAGGTGAGAAGGATTCTGAATAGAGAAAAAAACGTTAAAAAAATTTGACCATTAGGTCAGGGGTTGGTGATCAGTTTGATCACATGGGCAGCACAATGTTTGGTGACCAAATAAAATACTACAGAACAGAAAATATTACCTAGCCTATCTGCTCCTCATTGCTGAATGCAGACATAAAGTGGTGACTGTTAATTACCTTCAATCACTTCTGGAAGAGGCAGAGCATCCAAATAAAGTAAATACAAATTACAGGAATTATGGTTTTAAGGAAAAAGGTAACATAATGGAAATAAACCTGGCAAAGGTAACAGATGTGGATGAGATCATTTCAAGGTAGGTTTAAAGTCTGCTAATATCCTGGCAAAGAACTGGAGGAGAGGAAGGGGTAAAAACGAGCATGAAATGGCATAAAAACAAACAATGCATCTTTCCCATCTATGCAAAAACATATGGTGGATGCTACCAAGTGAAAAGAAATTAGAGTAAAGGCAATTAGTAATCAAGCCACAAAACAGGGTTAATCCCTAAAGTGACAGAACCACTTTTTTGAAATTGTTAACCCCACTTCCACCCATTTCTAAAGGCATATATGTTATACTATGGAGCTTGGCAAAAAAAAAAAAGAATAAGTGTATACAAAGAGATGAATGCATATGTCAAGAAGTCAAAATACAGTCTACAACAGACGACCTGCAAACAAAGTCTTAAAAAATTTTTGAGTGTGTATTTTTCAGTACTAATAATGGCCTAATAAATTAATTTAATTTTTCAAATTCATATTTAATTGATGAGAACTTCTGGTCAGACTTCAGAATGCTGGTAAAAGTTGTGAGTTTTGAGCAAAGTAAGTACACAAAATTTGAAAGGCTAATGTGGATGAAAATCTTCAGCTTACCTAAGTTTCTGTGTAAATTTCTGTGCAACTTTGCATAGAGTACCATCATTTTAATGCACAAAACCCATACAGATGACATCAGGCATGGGGTATTAGTTTAAAATCAAGGGCAGAGGGTTTTCAATTCCAAGAGCAGTATGTCTTAGGACATACCTCAGAAACACTCATTAGGAAACATCTTGAGACATAACGACTGGAAAAACTGTTCAAATGCACAACTGCAAAGACTCTAACAATCTAAGGGATGTATTTTCCACTTTTTCTTTTAAAGCACCCAGAAGGTGGTTCCACATTGGAAAGGCCTCAAGGATAATTTCTAATATTGCAAATGTGAATACCCTGGGGCGGTCATTCCAAGATTGATTTAAAAAGCAAAGAAACAAACAAAAAAAACAAACAGCACTTCCTACAGGTAGATAATTAAATACCTCCATGAAGTTATGCAGGTTGAAAATAAGCAGGCTCTAAACATGCTCAGATAAATTCATGGATATCTGATGCACAGTGGGCTAAAGGGATCCCACGTTCACTTGTAACCTTTTGAGGTCAAACTTTGGGAAGCCGTGTGGAGTTGTGGCATGGGTGATTAGGGGACTAAAGACTGACAAACTATCCTTTGCTCTACCAATTAATTAGGTAGGTGACCTTGGGCAAATAATTTCACATCTCTGTGCTGCATTTATTATCTATAAAATGAGTGGGTTGAACTTTACCACAAAAATCCCTTCCAGTTCTAAAATTTGGAGAAACAACTTCATGGAGGGCAAAAACAATGTATTCTGCAAACCGTTTCTTTGAAGAATTAAAGACCCCCAAGAATTACAGGGGCCAGTCATCTCAGATTAATTCTGGACCAATTCTTCTGTTGCTTGGTGCATAACTGACCGACTCTTTACTTGAACTACGCTGTTTCTGCTTCACATGGCACTGAAATCTATGGATCTTATCTGGGGTTTGGAAGGTAGGGCAGGTAATAATCCTCTTTTACAGAAGGAAAAGGCATAGAGCTTAAATGTTCTGTTTAAAGTCTCACAATCGGTAAATGACAAAATCTGGGTGACCTCATTGCTCTAAAAAGGTGGACTGCGGGTGGGGTTGGCATTGGACGATCCGAAACAGCCAGCTGTTATGTTATCCCTGAACAGCAAGCCCTCCCCGGAAAAGGCCTCAAGCCGACTACTGGGTTCAATTCCCTTGAAGGTCAGGTCGGCATGGCTTATGAAACTCATGGTTTGGATTCCGCCAATTCGGAATTTACGCGGCTGTGTGTGAAGTTTTTCCCGGGGTGGGGAGCAGGGGGGTGGGCTGTGAGGCACAGGGAGCCCAGGCCCTTGGTCTTTAAGGTGGGGGTTGCCGGGGATGGGTAAGTCACCTGCGAGCCGGTTCCTCTGCCTCGGGCCTCGGACGCACACTGTCCGCACCAAGGGCGCCAGCTTCTGCCTCAAAGCACCCGCTGCCAGGCCTCCACACCGGAACATTTTGGAAACCGCTACTCTGGGCCTCCTCCTCCTTCCCTTTCTTCTGACGCACAGACCGACAGGTCAAACACCGTGGGCCGTGGACAGTGCGCGCCCCGCCGCCCCTCCGCTAGCTCTCTTCACACGCACTTCACGCAGGCTCCTCCTCCCAGCTCCGGGTGAACGTTGGACAGCTAAGCCGGCCTGCTGGAGCAGGAGAAGGGGAAGAGCTGGAGGACTACTGCGCAGGCGTAGTACTCAGTGCCGCTTTGCGATTGGCCCGCACCGGAGATTCGCGCATGCACCTAGCTGCCCCCATGCTTGGAAAAACCCTGGCCGGAGCTGCTGGCCAGTTTCCGCGGGCTGGTGGCAGTGGCGGGGCAGAGGAGGGGACCCAGGGGACAGCTGTCCAAGGAAGGATCCGTGGGGCCACTTTGCCTGGCGGTTGTGGCTGGTGCTGCCGATGGGTCGGTGGCGGGAGCTAATAACAGCACTTCACAAAGCGTGGCTTTATTTTTGTTTTAGGCCACTGCTAGGAACTAAGCCTTCGGATTCTCTGGCTGTTGTCTACTTCTAGTCTTTCCATAGGTCCGAACCGTGGCGCCTGGTTTCCCAGATTCGGAGTAGCTTCTGTCTTTTACTACTTGCTGGCAGTTTCCCACCCAACCCGGTTTCCGGGGCAAGTAGTCATTACGCACTTCTTTTTCGCTTCGCTTTTATAAGGTGCAAATTCTGTGCCTTAGATCCTGCCGGGTGCTGCGGATTATCCCCTGCTTATTATGGCTTCCGTGCTTGAGAGCAGGATGGTGGCAAAAAGAGTTCGTGCTTCACAAACTTTCTATGAGAGATATCCTAAACAGGAATTTCAGAGGTGGAGGAATAGGGAGAGGAGCAGAGTGTAAACAGGTGTTTCGACTCTACATGTAAAATGTAAGCTAAATTGGAAAGAAAGTTTTGGCTGTATGCAAAACATAACATACGCCTTTTCAAAGTTTTGGGTTACATATTCATTTAACAAGTATTTATTGAGCATTTACCACTTGGACTATACTATGATGGGGGCTCTGGGGGGATATAAAAAGCATAGGAAGTGATCACTGTCTAGTTGAGGAGATGACAATACCCTGGTCATTTAAATAATAATTTAGCTGATACAGCGCCGCAGCAGGAGAAAAGAGTATGGGATGGAATATCTAAGGAAGGACTTATTGCAAGAGGTGTTACTTGAGCTGTGTCTTGAGGGATGAGTAGTAAAATTTAAATAGTGGAGAAGGAGGAGTGATTTTTTTTTTTTGGTATCGTTAATGTACAATCACTTGAACAACATTATGGTTACTAGACTCCCTATTATCAAGTCCCCCCCACGTACCCCATTACAGTCACTGTCCATCAGTGTAGTAAGATGCTATAGAATCATTACTTGTCTTCTCTGTAAATACTGCCTTTCCCGTGTCCTCCCCTACCCTGCTAATTATGTGTGCTAATCGTAATGCCCCTTTCCCCCCTTATCCCTCCCTTCCCACCCATCCTCCCCAGTCCCTTTCCCTTTGGTAACTGTTAGTCCATTCTGGGTTCTGTGAGTCTACTGCTGTTTTGTTCCTTCAGTTTTTGCTTTGTTCTTATACTCCACAGATGAGTGAAATCATTTGATACTTGTCTTTCTCCGCCTGGCTTATTTCACTGAGCATAATGCCCTCTAGCTCCATCCATGTTGTTGCAAATAATAGGATTTGTTTTCTTCTTATGTCTGAATAATGTTCCATTGTGTATAGGTACCACATCTTCTTTATCCATTCATTGACTGATGGACACTTAGGTTGCTTCCATTTCTTGGCTATTGTAAATAGTGCTGCGATAAACATAGGGGTGCATATGTCTTTTTCAAACTGGGCTGCTCTATTCTTAGGGTAAATTCCTAGGAGTGGAATTCCTGGGTCAAATGGTATTTCTATTTTGAGTTTTTTGAGGAACCTCCATACTACTTTCCACAATGGTTGAACTAATTTACATTCCCCCCAGCAGTGTAGGAGGGTTCCCCTTTCAGGAGGAGCGATATTTTAGATGGGAATACATTAGGACCACAGGTAATATTTTTAGTGATTAAGCACTGTGGACTTGGGATCCAGTCTGCCCTAGGTTGAATTCTGGCTCTGCCACTTGAACAAGTCACTTAACTGTGCCTCACTTACCTCATCTACCAATCTTACTGGGTTGTAATGAAGATGAACTGGGCTAATACTTGTGAAATATCTTAGAGGGAGCTGCATGCTATTTTAATTAAAAGGATTGGCGGTATAAAACAAACCCTAGCACACTTTCAGGGGACAATGGCAGAGAGTACATACTAGGAAGTAGGTAAGACAGGCTACCATGGCCGCGCCAGATTTGAACTGGCAAAAGAGTTTGCCCTAATCGTGTAGGTGATGAAGTTATTATTTTTTCAGTGGAATAGGGCTAGAGAATGAAATTACAAAGGCATTGTTTTAGGAAGTTTAACTCAGGAAGCAGTCTTTATTTGGTGAAAATGATCCAGTGTCCCCTTACTCATTAAGAATAATGTTCAAAAGTGCAGGCAGTGGGTGACTTTATTACCTATGGCTGTTTTGGGGATAAATATTGAAAGTAATTCTACAATAAGGTAAAAATTATTTATATTTATTTTATATTTTAAAGACCTTACATTGATATTTATTGCTATTTCTAAAAAACTGTAATAAACATGGATTGACTAGCTACAAAGTTAATTATATCTGTTGGTAAGAGGCTTTGGAAACCTCAAAATCTTGATAACCAGGTACCTATAAAAACAACTGAATATATTTGAAAGACAATCATTTCATGATGTACGATTAACACAAAGAAAAGGCATTGCACAGCACATTTATTTTTGTAATAGGTGCAATGAGGTACTTTTCTTGTCTTTTTAATTAAAATAAATTTTTTGTGTGAAAGCAATATATATATACAACGAACTAACTCCAAAAATATAAGTGGAAGCTCCCCAAAATCTCACCCCACAGAGGTAACAAATACTTTTTATTAGGGCATGGAGCCAATTTTGAGATACCACATTTACAGGAATCAATTTTCTGCCTTACAAATGTACTTGAATGATCGGATTCAGTGACAAGTTTTTGGAAGCATGCATCTAGATAATCTTATGTGGATGTAATATTTTTTATATCTCTCAGAAAGTTAGCATTAATTCTGGCTATGAGTTGGCAAAGCTTATTTGCACTCTACCTACTGGATATGTCTATTTAATAGTTACCACCCCTCCTTCTGTAGGTAATGACCACTAGGAGCATTAGCTGCTAATATGGAAGAAAACGAGGCAGCAAACTATTATCTAGATATCAGCCAATCAAAAAACCAAAATATGTACATTGATGATTGCTATTCACACTGTACAACAATAATTGGTATTCATAATAATGACCTTGGATTAGCCAACTAAGATTGAATCCTTCCTGAGATGGTTTTAATGTTAAATAGTATAATCTAGGGTTTTAGAAATGAGTGACTCACATTTATGCTAAAAAAGTTAGCTATGAACAAATATATCTGGTAACTCAGCTAAAAAAAGCTTATTAACTAGAAGACCCACTTTTCCCAGCCGTTTTGAGTAACTGGACTTGGCTGAACAGTCACATTCCTATTTGATTACAGATTTATCCCTGATGCAATGAATTGCCTTTCTCATAGTGGGCCTGGATTTAGTCACGTTTGTCTCTTCTGCAGCTCAGCCTCATGCACAAATAAGATGAAAGCTCAAGTGTGCTGCTGGAATCCCTGGCCTTTACTAGAAAGTAATTCATATGCCGGTGCTATTGGCATATGTCAGTATTACCTTAGCCTATGAAATAAGTGTGTGTAGGAGGGTAAAGTCTAAAAGCAAACATAAAACGGGTATATTTTGTTATATGTAAGTTGTACCTCAGTAAAGTTGATTTCAAAGAAATTTTGAACCTGCAAATAACTTTCGGGAGAGAGAAACGTCTTGCCTTAAGACATTTGATGCTTAGTAAGTTTTGGGAAGCTGCCCCCCTAATACCGTAAGAAAGTTCTGTTCATTTATCATCTTCCAAGCATAATCTAGGCTTCTGGCAAATTAGACCCAACCACTTTGTTCTACATTCAGTTGCAGAGGGGTGAGCCCTCCTAGGGGTTTCCAATTCCTTTTGAAACTTCACCATTCTGTAAGGACTTATGATTATATGGAGGACTGAGAAATGCAAGACACTGTGAGGTTTATGCCATGTCCCAAGATCCCTCCACCTGGGCATGTAGTAGTTAGCCCCTAAACAAAGTCCCCTTTTGCTGGAGCTGCCACCACTAGCTTCCCCCCTTCTCCTACCTCCGGTATGGCCCTCTCCAGCTGCGGGCCTTCCCCATTGGCCAGCCGAACACAAACGACTGCAACAGCCAATGGGAACCGCTCTCCTGAACATTCAGAGGATGGGTGCTCGTGGTGTGATGAGGGGAGGTTGGCGCCTGGCACGTGCCCCCCCTACATCTGGTGAGTCTGTGACGAAACAGTAACTCCCCCTATACACGCACACCCGTGCCCCCTGCCTCCGTCCGTTCAGCCGCGCGGGCCCCGCAACCCGCGGCGTGTCTTGGCAGCGCCCTCCCGGCGCGCGAGTGCACCTGCTCACTCAGTAAGACAGAGCGTCACTTTCTTCCGCGGCGGCCGCGGAGGCGCGGCTCAGCTGCCGCTGCTCAGGGGGTGACCGATTTCCCCGCCCCCACCCCACCCCACGCCGAGTGGTGCTGCTCTGAGGCCGAAGTGCTCCAGAGCCGGGTTAGGGTGCAGCTCTCTTTGTCCCCCGCCAGCTGTGCTCCCTGCCGGCTGGCCCGATGCACTCCGAGGAAGTGGGGGCGGGGAGCCCGAAACCTACGAAATAAATGGGGGCGTGAGGACAGGAAGACCACCCCGGGTGGTGTGTGCAGCTGTCTTCACTGCCTCCCTTTCCTCCTCCGGCGGGGTCCCTGGGGTCCAGGCAAGGGAGGGTCTAGGCACCGGCGCGGCGGCGGCGGGGGCGGCCTGGGGAGCGCTGGGTCCCAGCGAGCCCACTGGCAGGAGAAGCCTCGCGCCCGGCCGCTGTCCTCCATCTCTCCTCCCATCCCTGGCTTTTGTGTTGGTGCCTCGGAGCTGCAAGGAGGGTGCGCTGGAGGAGGGGGGCCTGGGGTAGAGGCTCCCCTCCACGCGCGCGCGCACACGCTGGCGGCGCACGCACACACGCGCGGACATACACTCACACAAGCACAAAGCTCGCTCGCCTCGAGCGCACTAACGTGGCTGTTTTCTTTGTGTGGAGCCCTCGAGGGGGGGTTGGGGTCCCGGTCCGGTCCGGGGGAGATGGCGCAGCCCATCCTGGGTCCTGGGAGCCTGCAGCCCGCCTCGGCCGCTGGCCTGGCGTCCCTGGAGCTCGACTCGTCGCTGGACCAGTACGTGCAGATTCGCATCTTCAAAATCATCGTGATTGGGGACTCCAACGTGGGCAAGACGTGCCTGACCTTCCGCTTCTGCGGAGGGACCTTCCCCGACAAGACCGAGGCCACCATTGGTGTGGACTTCAGGGAGAAGACTGTGGAAATCGAGGGCGAGAAGATCAAGGTGATCCTGACGGTCAGGTCTGGAAAGGGAGGGGTCAGGGAGGGGGCCTCGCTGGAGGCAGGGCTCTGGTGGTTGTAAAGTCCAGCGCGTGGCCCTGTGGCCTTGCTGAGTTCAAGAACCTCAGCACCTGATCATCCCCTTTGCCTCTCCCAGTGGCCTGGTTCCCTCCTCACCGGTGTTTTAGGGCTGGTGAGGGTCATTGCATTCTTGCCCTTGGCTCCTGCCTGACAGCTCCTGCCAGGAAAAGCATGTTTGATCCCCTCCTTGACCCTGAGCCAGAAGCAGTAGCACCTGTGGGCTGGAGGAAGGCATGAGGCATCTCTTGGTCCTGGTCTGTGGGATGGATCCCAAAGCACTTTACACATCTTGAGGTCCCTTCTACTTCTTGGGTGCCAATAGGCTGCAGAAACCCACTTTGGCTAAGCCCAGAGGCATTAGAAGGGAGGAAAGGATGGCAATACATAGGGAATGAAAGCCGCTTTATTTTAAATTACACTTTATGGTTCGGATTAGGGCTGAGTTGGAGTCGGGGTGGAGTGGGGTGGTTCTGGCACAAAGCCATGAGTCCTTTTAAAGAAATTGAGACAGGGTCACCTGCCAACCCTTCATAGTAGTGAAAACTTGTTCTTTGGAACAATACCCCTCAAATGGTATCTTCTTTATCTGTCTGAGGTACCTAATGAATGAACTGCCCATTACTCATTCCGTTGGTATTGTCTTCAGCAGGCCTTTGTAAAAATGCAGAGCAACTTATCTGAGGGCCAAGGAAAGGAGAGGACATGGCAAGGGCAGCTTCCTCTGTCAGGGGAGCAGAGTGGGCCAGGGTTATGGGCAGGGAGTCACCTTAAAAGGCACTAGTCACTAAAGACCAGTTCCATTAGACCCACAGGTGGCCTTTCCTTGAGTCTATGGTCAGACCCTGTCAGGTGAAGGCCGACCGACCTTCCTCCTGTTGGTCAAACACCCCGGATCACCACAGGGCCCCTCTTCTGAGTGATGTGGAGAGAAGGGCTGAGTAACTGGGAAGAATGATGAAATGCTCTAAACTGCAAGACTCTGGACTCATTGATTATTAAAATGAATATGTTTTCAAATGGCTTCAGAAACTGGGCCAAGGCACTAGATGTCAGGAAGATGGGCAGCTCAGTACCAGTAAGGGAGAGCTCTCCAGAACAACTGAACCCCAGGGTCAGGAAGATAGGGCACTGATTTGAAATAGTGATCTTTTTCACCCCTTGTGTTTTGGGGAGAATTACTACCTTTCCTTTTTAAAGTTGAAGTAGGTATCTGTCTCTATCCTTTCCTAGGGCTCTTATGTTGCTATTTGCTTGGTTAGGACTTTCTCTAGTGTGTCTAATTTCTTTAATGTAAGATTGTAAGATTCTGGAATTTCTAAAACATGCCTTTTAAAATACCAAGTGGAAATACACTATGGATGTGCTCTTAAACCCTCAAAAACCTTAAAATGTAATGCTATCACTTGTTTAAAATTAAATGTCACATTAAGTCAAAGAGTGCTTTGGAAGAGAGGAAGGAGAGGGGAAGTAAATCCACCTGAAATTCAGAAGGAGAAAAAGTTGTCTTTGGGAGTCTAGCAGAGGAGGGAGGAGGGAGAGCAAGGGGAAGAGGGGAGGAGGAAGCTAGAACATGGGAAATGGGAAGTGAAAACAAATGGAAGGGGGTCACCACCCAATAGCCTTGGAGAAATATTTAAAAGATTTCTTCCCTTTCTAACACCCCAGTGCTTAGCTAAACTGGATTCTACTGTCTCCGCCAAAGATTCCCGTACTTTTTCCCAGAGGGCAGAGCCTGTGACAGTGTGACTCAGTAGAAAGAGAGCTCAGCACAACACCACGTGCTGATAAGTGCTCAATACAGGCTTTTTTGGGAAGGTGGTATTTTCAAGAGGGCAAAGCCTTGTGACACTGCTTACAGAGGAGCCCTTTGAGTGAGGATGCTCAAGGGGCTCAGGGTGGGGTGTGGGAGTGAGGAGATGTGGCCCTTCCTCTCAGAAAGCTCAGGGCCGAAGTGGCAGGTGAGACCGGCATGTCCATGGGAAGATGGCAGAGCATGGCTGCTAGCACAAGATCCAGCGAGGAGGAGATTTTGCCCTGCACTCTAGCTGGCCTGGAGTTTCTCAAAGAACAAATGCTAAAACTACACTAGGAGGTGACTGCCAAAGGCTGTTCCTTTTAGGGGAGAGAGAAAAGTCCAGTGTGACAGGCTGAGGTGGCTCCAAACCACAGTCAGTAATGGAAGGCTCTCACGCTCTAAAATGCCAGCCCTCTCAAGAGCGAGGTAGAGAAGTCTTTTCTCCCAGTCCAAGAGTAGGGTGTGTTCTCTCCTGGGCTGCCTCCCTGTGTCCCAGGGTAGCACATATGTCAACCCCAGCAGCGGGGTGACTGATTTGGTGTATTTGGGGCTCTTCTCTTAATTACCAGGCATTCCGTAGGGCTTTGAAGCCTCACTGGCTGTCTGCAATCAATGTGTCCCAGCTCTTTCCCCATGGCAGCATTTATAATCCAGCATTTCCTGGTTAACATAAACATCAAGAAAAGCCTCCAATGAGTGGGCAATAATAATAATAACAACTTCTATTTATTGAATAAACCCAGAGCCCAGGCTAGGTACTTCACTTGTACTATGTTACTGATCTTCACAGCAGCCCTAAGAAATTAGGACTATTATTATCAATCCTGTTTTATAGGTAAGGAGACCAAAATTAGAGAGATTAAATAACTTGTCCAAAGGCACATGGCTCACCATCTCACTAGCCTGTCTGCCCTGCAACAGGGCAAGGAATTCAACCTAGATTCAGAGCCCATGCTCTTTACCATTGCCCTCTATTCCAGGGAGTAATATCTGGCTTGGGGGGCGATGACATGCTGGGCAGCCAGCCTTGGGCCGGGGGCCCAAGTTAACAACCCCTAGGACCAAGGAGTCTTCAAGATATCTCCTTCAACTGTACCCCAGACACTGAGCTGAGTACCCAAGATTTACTTTTTGTCCCTTGACTGTCTCACCTTCCATGTGAGAGTAAGACAGTGTTCCAAGATGAAAGAGACCTTAGAGAGTTTCTGATCCAACATCCTCATCTAACAGATAGGAAACTGGGGCTGAGAGAGGGAAAATGACTTGCCTGAGATCACACAGGGCCAGGCCTACAACTCAGGTGCTCTAGTTCCCTTTCCAATGCTCTTTCCATATAAATGCCCATTCTGGGCTAGTCCCATGGTCCACCCAACCCATGCAGTTACCTGTGACAGGGATATGGAGGGACATCATATGGGAAAGCTGACATTCCTTCCTGGTACCAGTCTAGGAAGGGGGGAGGCATCCCCCAGCCCCTAAAGGAATGGTGGAGCTTCCCTTAATGACCATAATGTGTCTGACTCCTACAGTTTAGCTAAATCATATTAAGCCCGTCTCAGTCTAAAAACACTGGAAAATGCCAAATACGAGTGTGTGTGGTGGGGGTGAGGGTGGGGGGAGGCTGTAGAGGGGAGGTTCAGAACTAGTTTTTGAGCCATTTATAAATGATCATGCAAGAACCCCCTCCTGCCTGTTGTGGTTCTTTCCACAGGCTGGGCACCCCCTCTGCCTCAGCCCTGTGGACCACAGCAAACTGCAGGTCAGCCATGGCTGTGGGCAGGTGCTGCCCAGGACTGTGAAATTCTCTTCCTCTGCCGATCACGTGGAAAAACACCTTCCTGTGTTACATTACCTAGTGGACGGAGGCTGAGCTAAGTGTTCCCTCAGAAGCTGCCTGCAGTCAGAATGACATCATGTCTTCCTTAGAGCTGCTGAGCTTCCATCTTCTGCCAGTTAGCTTAATGGTTAATTATCCATCAGTGTGTGTTTCTGTCTGCTCTGCTGCCTCTCGTTCTGTGCATGACTTTCTTTCTCTTTGTCTCCTTCCTCCTTTGCCATTCTCTATGTCAGCCTTGTGTGTGAATGTGTATCTTAGACACAGATGGGACAGTCCAGCTAATTGAAAAAAGATTTATTTTGGACTTTTCCCATCATCCACTCAGGCATCCTCCAAAGGTTACAGATGTATTCGTTTCCTTTTTCCACTTCTGCCTTTCCCCGCGAGCCCCCAACAGAAGGACATTGGTGCCTCATCTATAGGAAGATGCTAGATATGTTCCCTCAGGAATAGAAATACCCCTGTCAGCTAAGAGCACATGCATGGGGGGGTGGGACTTGCTGAAGTCTGCTCAGCAGCAGCCACAGGAAAATGGTTAAAAGGGTTAGGCTAGCTTTATCTCTGGCAGCTCCCCATGCTGTTTCCCCCCGTCCTACCACAGCATCCCCATCCCTTTGGGCCTGCCCCCAGCCTCTCGTGGCCTGTTGCCGGCATTCCCTGCTCCTCTGCCCTCTCCTTTGCTCTTGCCCTGTCTCATGGTCAGAAAGCCAAGCTTTCTGTGCTTTCCAGGATGAGAAGCAGCCCATCCAAAGGGCAGTGCTACCAGGACAGGGCCGATGGGCCTTCTGAGACAATGGCAACAACTAACATTTGCAGAGCGCTTTGTATTTTGCAGAATCTCTTTCTGGTGTGTTTTTTCATTTACCTAGTCATTTACTCAGCTACTAAGCACAGGAGCTAGAACCCAGGTCTCCCAATCCCACAGCTATTGCTGCATTTCCAACAGCACCTGCTCACTTAGTTGTCAGGTCAGACTTGATAGTAGAGGTTTTGGGCCAGGGAGGAATAGGGAGTGTGTACTAGGCACTGTGTCATGTACTTTCAGGGAATGCTGATCTTCACAGCATCCCTACAAAACTGCTGTGGATATCCTCAGTTTCCCGAGGAGGACACTGAACACAGAGTAAATAACTTGCTTGAGGACACCTAACTAGTAGCTAGTGGGCCAAGATCTGCACCCAGGTTGGTTTGACTTCGTTAGCTCCACTGGCCCTTGGAGAAAAAAGAGGATCTGGGCAGCATATTTGTGGCTATGGGGCTGTTGTCACCCCTGACTACTGTGTGCACACAGGAAGGGAAGAATGGACGAGAGGAGCACCAGCTGCAAAAGGGAAAGGAGGTGCTTTCACAGTTTGGCAGGAACCAGGGGTTATGAGATGCTAAGAAGGGCAGGGACACCAAACCCCCCAAACAAAATAAGATCATTTATGTGTTGAGTCAGCTTGGCTGCTGGGCTCTCCCTTTGTGATGGTTCTGAGGCCATACAATTGGTTCTTCTGATTTTCTGCTGAGCAGCCAGTGTCCTGGCTCACCTCTCACCACAGACAGGGATGCAAAGAACTTAGGGTGCGGTTTAAAAGAGCTGGAATGGGAGCAGGGCCTACAGTTGAAATTCTGAGTCTCCAAATAAAAGCTTCAAGGCACTGGAAAGGCACAGGAGGTCTCCAGCAGAGGGCCCTCCCTGCACTTCCAGCAGCTTGTGTGGCTTACATACACAAGTCCAAAGCCAAGGAAAAGCCAAACAACCTACTCAGCCCCAAACACCTCACACACTCCTACCCGTGTTCCTGCTAGTGGCAGGTATTTTTAGAGTCCTGAGCTCATGGTGTTAAAGCATCTGCCACATGCCTGAGGGCTGGTAGGGATTCAGCCTGACTCATATGCAAGACTTAGGACAACTGGAGAGTGGGGGTGGGGATTGGGGGCCAAGTGGTAATGATACACCTGCTCTCTTCCTGCTGACCTGGGTACCTTTCCTGGCCTGCGTTTTCTTGTGTCTGCTCACAGCAGAAGAGAGCAGAGGGATGGAAGAAATAAAAATATTTTCTGTCTCTGCTTGCCAAAGCAAAGTGGTTTTCAAGGACTTACATTTTCCTTTGTAACCTTGGCAGATACCTAGGATGCCAGGCACCCTGTAGTTTTGGTGGCCCAGGCCAGTACTGCTTTTTGATGATGATGTTGATGACAACAACCATGAGGCCAAGTGGCCTAATGCAGAAAAACACTGCTAACAGTTTAGCGGGAGAGAAGCCAAGGGCACTCATGTAACAACCAGAGAACAAATAAATATATTCTAAATGATGTGGTACAGACTCAAATTTCAGTAGAGATTCCTAAGAGAAGAGAATTGAAGAGAAGTTGGAGAAGGTTTCAGGAAGAAGGTGGAGGCGTGAGATGAACCTTAAAGAATGGGTGAGATTTGGATAGGGCAGTGAAGGGGCAACCAGTTCTGTAGGGGAAGGATGGACTAGCAGGAATGAGCAAGGTGTAGCCGAGTGGTCTGAACTAGGTTGGGTAGGGTCAAATGACGGCAGACAGAAATTTTTCCATTTGATGCCACATGCATCATAATTTCCTGAAGAGGAGGGTGACATACCGATACAAGCAGGGATTCAGGAAGGCTAGTTTGAAAGCAGGAAGCACTGGAGTGGAGACATCTAAAATCCAAAAGACTGCTGTACTCCAGGAGAAAGCAGAGGAGGGTCTCGCCTAAGGGCATGAAAATCAAAATAGAAGGAGCGAATGTGACTGTCTTGCCAAAGGAATGTGGTGGCCATATTGATAGAACAGATGAAGGGGAGCCTGGACAATGAAAATTGATGCTCAGAATGATGACTCTGGGGCCCTGTAAGATCTTCACTCAGCAAAAAGAGATTCAATCATGTTTAGTAAATTATACCTACTGACTGCTAACTCCAAATAAAGGCTATACTTTAAGAGCCATTGTAGTCCATTAGTGGCCATAATCAAATTTTCTTTGATAACAGAATTATATAGGGCCTTGGGACCATCTTTCTGCATATTAATTTCTCTTGTCCAAAACTTTGGATGTATAAAGGGAAATAGATTGGGCCGAATGTGTGTTGACTCCAGAATATCCCTTGGCAGTGGTGTTTTTATATATATTACTGATAGCAGCGTTTTCCCTTCATAATTTGGCCTTTATTCCATAAGCTGAGGTGCAGAAGAAAAATCCAGTGAGCTAGATTACCTTTTACATAACAAAGAAGTGAACTTAAATTGAGCTTTTTAAAAACATTATCTTTATTTAAGAAGTCATGCAAAATAAAACCCCAAAGTGATATAAGCTTAGAGTAGAAAATTTTGAAAAAACAAAAAGGACAGAAATATCACGTATAGTCCCACTGCCCCAAAATAACCATCAGTGTGCTAGTGTGCACACTTCCAGTCTTTCCCATGCATGTGTCTATGCTTAAATTTTTTAAAGAATTGGGACCATAGCATATGAAAAATTTTGTATCCTACTTTTTAAATATTTTGTGAGCATTTCCACCACTATTCTTTGAAAACATTATTTTTATTGACTGCATAAAAGCC